>OZ053305.1:18344961-18944961 GCA_964056655.1 Arabis hirsuta
CTTGGTCGCTCCCGGATGAATCGACAACATGCTTGAATGTGCCTCCGTCAGGATCTCCTACCTCAGATCCTTATCCTTGGGTATGCAAACCCGGCCGTTCACCAGTATCATCCCATTCACCGAGACCAAATACTCTGAACGTGCCACCTAAGAAGCATCAATCAAACCCTGATCCTTTTCCTTAGCTACCCGAATCCTGCTCAACAAATCTGCCTGGTTAGCTGCCTCTCTAACCCCAACTGCTCCTGTGAGATAACACACAATCACAATGTACTAATCTTGCTCACCAGAGCCTCCATATCCCGCTCCTGGTCTGAAGCAAGCCTTTTCCAACTCAATGCATCTGTAACCAGACTAGCCTTACCCGGATGGTACCAAATCTCTAGATCGTAATCCATCACTAACTCCAACCAGCACCTCTGTCTCTGGTTCAGCTCCGGCTGAGTGGAAAAATACTTCAGACTCTTGTGGTCTGTGAACACCTGCACCTTTCCGCCATAACAATAAGACCTCCTAAATATTTAGAGCGAAAATCACCGCAGCCCACTCAAATCATGGGTAGGGTAGTTGCTCTCATGCTTCCTCAACTGCCTCGAATCATATGCAATAACCTTTCCCTGCTGCACCAGTACACAACCCAGACCAACTCCTGAAGCGTCTGTATACACCACATAAAGCTCACCCGGCTCGGGTAACGCCAACACAGATGTACTCATCAACATCTCTTTCAGCTTCCCGAAACTCTCCTCGCAAGCTGAAGACTACACGAAAGGGACATCCTTCCCTGTCAACTTCGTTATCGACTGCTCCATCCTCGCAAACCCCTTGACGAACCTCAGATAATAACCCGCCAATGTGAGAAAACTCCGGATCTTGGTGGCATTCCTCGGTCTAGACCACCCTCTGATAGTCACAATCTTAACCGGATCCACAGAAACTCCCTCTGCATACACCACATGGTCAAGGAAACTTATCTACCACTGCCAGAAACTGCACTTACTCAACTTCGCGTACAGCTTCTCCAGAACCACTCTCAAATGTACCTCGTGCTCCTCAAGACTCCTCAAATACACTAGAATATCATCAATGAAGATGATCACAAACACATCCAGATCCTCCTTGAACACCCCGTTCATCAACCCCATGAATGATGCTGGTGCACTCGTCAACCCAAAAAACATCACCACGAACTCGTAGTGCCTATATCCTGAAAGCAGTTTCCTAACATCCGCCTCATCGCTCGAACGCAACTCGTCCCCGATGATCATCCAGGTGAACTCTGTACCGATCGAGCCAATCCATACCCAGGATGACATCATACAACTCCACCAGACTAATAATCAAATCCGCTATCATCAAATCTCTTGCCACGAGAATATCCACACCTCGTGCCCGCCTAAAAGTAACTAAAGAATTGCCACCCGCAACCTAAACTACTCTCAGCTGCTCACCGGAATCGCTCTGGATTCCGCTGCTCTCCATACACTCCGGAGTAATGAAGCTATTCGTAGCTCTCGAATCAAACCAAACGTGGGACTCACATCCGCCTACTACCAATGTCCCCGCACAACTCCATGTGCCTAAGAACCCTAACATTCTAGCACAGACTCACAATTTCCAGAACAGACTAAATTCATCAACGACAGAATTTAACAAGTCATGTTCTGAAATTACGAGTGATCGGTCTGGCAATCTGAGCCGCCGACTGCAGAGCCGCCACTGCCATCTGCTGTAGCTTTGGATACTTGGGCTTGACATGCCCCAGCTCTTTTCAGTGAAAGCACACCCGCGTATCCCGGGCCTCGTCCTGCATATCCCGAGCCTCAGTCCTCTTTGGACAACTCGCTACCCGGTGATCCATGCTCCCACACCCGATGCAATCGAACTACCTTGACTGGCCCCTGAAGTGCTCTCCCGCTTCCTCTTATGTCCCTGCGCAGGCTTGCCGCCCCTGCTTGGACCCACCTACTACTGCAACCTCCTCTGCTGCTACACCAGTGGACTAACCACCATAGCCTGCTCTCTCAGGTCATCCTCAATCGCAGCAGCTGTCTCCACCAGCTCCGCCCTCGTGGCACACCTACTCGCTCTAAAGCGAGTCCTCAGATCTGGTCGAAGTTTCCTCAGGAACCTCTTCACCTGGGCCTGTTCGCCCTCCAAATCTCTACCGGTATGCACCAGAAGCCGACTGAACTCCTCATCGAACTCCTGGACCGACCGGTCACCCTGAGCCAACTCCAAGAATTGCAACTCCAAGTGATCCACCGCCTCCTACGGAAAGTACTTGGCGTTGATTCAGCCACAAAATCCTCCTAGGCCATACCCGCCTGATCTCTCCTAGCCACCAGACCTCGCCACCAAAGATGTGCATCACCGTCAAGGTAATAAACCGCTAGATCCACCCGGTATCCCTCTGGACACCTGAGAGATTGGAAATTTTGCTCCAATCTACTCCTCCACAAGTCCACCTACTCATGCTTGGCACCACCCGAGAAGAATCCGGTGTCAATCCTCTGCATCTGCTCCATCATCCTCAGGTAGGATGGGAGCTCCTCCACAACCGCCTCACCGGCTGCACCCCAGCCATACTCGACTGCACACCAGCCATACCCGGCTACACTCTAGCCAAACCCGGCTGAACCCCAGCCATACCCGGTTGCACTCTAGCCATACCCGGTAGCACACCAGCCATACTCGGCTGAACAACAGCCACTCCCGGCTGAACATCAGCCATTCTCGGCTGCACACCCAGAGTCTGACCCTGAGCTAGCGCCCCACCTAGTAACCGCTCCAGGATCAGCTGTAGTAGACCTGCCATATGATTATCTCGGTCCTAGGAAAAACCTAGAGCACAACCCCCACCTGGGCCCACCGCAACACCGGCCACACCGTGACCCACACTAGCCCCACCAACCCTCACGCTGGTACTCATGGCCACACCCACAGACCCTCCTGATACGCCTGCGAATCAGCCACCTGCTCCTACGTGGTCTCCTGGGCCATACTCACAGCAACATACTCACTCTCAAGTCCCCGCCCGCGCCCACGCCCACACCCACCACGACGACCTCGGCCTCCACGGCCCCCACGACCTCAGCCTCTAGTACCTCTAGCCATCTCACTCTGCTCTTCCCAACAGAACACTAAGACTAATTGAAAAAACATAAAGTCAAAAACACATACCGTGGAATCTCATTGAAGGCAAGGGGAAGATGATCTAGGACTCCAAACTCATACAACAATCAATTGACTAACTCATATAATCAATTAAATGCACCCGCCCTAGAACCATAAGGGCTCTAATACCAAAACGAAACAACCCAACCCAAAAAATTTAAAATTTTTCCCCTTCGGATTTTTATTATCACAAATAATAATCCTCAACGGGTCAATATAACAACGCGGAATGATTAAATAATTAAACAAATCAACCAGTTGAATAACCCAATATCAATAACCATTAAACCAAACCATCAATTCCAATAACAACGAAACAGTGGTTCCAAAATCACTAACACCCTAGCAATTCTAACACAATGACCACAAAATGAGACACTAGATCATCTCCTCTTCCCGGCCATGATTCAACGATCACATTTTATCTTTACATGCATCACATGGCAAAAAAAGATGCGTGAGTATTATCACAAATACTCAGTGAGACGGTCATCCCGTCTACAGGCTATACACACAGACATAAGAAATGACACAATACCAAACAATAACCAATCATCACACAACAATCAATACGTCAAACTGACAGCATCGATCGAGTAACGCCTTGTGTCGATCGACACATGCTGCAGAATCGCATAATCGAACCTTCTCCTCTTTGTTCCGATTCTGACCTGCTCACAAGTCGATCTCCTGCACATAAATCGTCAACAAACACATCCAAACAACACATAACACCCATATCAACGAGAATCAATCATCAAATTATCAAACAATCGTATCCTATCAATCCTTTACCCAGATAAGCCTACAGTCACGTACTCACCACGTTTTCGGATTGATTCTAACCCCAAAAGTCCTCCAAAACACGATCAAAAACCTGTTCTGAAAACTAGACAGAACCAGCTACACAACGATATGCATATCGTCTCCAGACTCCTTCTGCTTCGACGGCAATCCTCCCTCGAAGTGGACAGATCGCAGAATCAAAGCTGCACAAATCTCTCTCAATAAAATGATCATAACTCAACAAAAACTCAACCGATTGACAAACGGATTTCTTCAATATCAAGATCAGAGAGTGGAGAAATTACCCTCGAAGTTTCACTCAAAACCGACGTGATTTCCTTGGTCGTTCGTCCTCTCCAAAACCCGAACAGAGTTTGTCTCCAAAACCACAAACTCAGTCAAACACTCTAATCTCTCACAACCCTAATCCTCTCTGTTTTTCTGCGAAAAACTGCCTGAAGGAACAGTTCCCCTTTTATATCCAAGCCCTAGGGCTTCTCAAACCAGCCCGCTGAACCGGAAAATTGAAATCAAACCGGTCGGTCCAATCCCAACCTGTGTCGATCGACACACACGCCTTGTGTCGATCGACGCAACGCCCAAAACACGACTTCTCACAAGTCAAAGCACGTGTGTCGATCGACGCACCAACCAAAAATCACATTTTGATTTACGGGCGTTACATGGCAGATGATGCTTATGAGAACAATATTGTCACTGATGTTGGGGTTAGTACCCAATCTAAACATCCAACTCGAAAGAGTTAAAGGAATCGTAGATCATCGAAACAGAATTAGTCTCAAATCTGCTCAATTTTTGTCATGTTTCCGCGATTGATGTTATGTTAAATTTGACCTTCTCACATTTCTTGTTTGAACAATCCTGTTTGGATTATATATTATATATATTTTTAAAAATTTGTTATATGATTCGACTTTGATACTCTACTTGCAGAGTAAAATGTTTAACAAGGAAACACTTAAAGAAGATGGTCAGAGTGCGAGTGTCACAGGTGCATATCCGAGTGTTATGGTTCTCGAGAATCAAAAACCACAAGCGAATTATGTTTTGCTTGAGAAAGCTAAACAAGAGGAGAAGAAGAAGGCAGCTCTTACATGAGCAAAGAGTGAGAGGCTTAAGAAATCGACCTCGACACAGAAGTCACCGTTCGTCAACAAAACCGCTAAGTGCACGTAGGAAAAGGATATGATCTTTTTGCTCCCTTTGATGAGCAAAAGTTGAGGTCTTTACAAGAGTGGTTGGAACTCGACCCATAAGTATAAAAAAAAACTTTACTCGTTGTTTAAGTGTGTCAATAACTGAAATTTCATTGCTAAATAGGGATTATGGCAAACCTCTTCTACCGTTCACTTCTCTAGAGTGGTTTTGGATTCTACGAGAGCTGAAACAATGGGTAAAAGACACAGTAAGCCATGAATCTTTTCTTGTAGACTTCTCCTTCTCTTGTAAATTTTTCCAATAGACTTCTCCAGTACACTTCTCTCATAGACTTCTCCAGTAGACTTCTCTTGTACACTTCTCCAACAGCCGTTGATTATGTTCTTAATGTTTAACATTGATTCTTTTGGTTGTTTTGTTGCAGCACATGGATGCTGCGTTGAATATGCTGAGGAAACGGTACAAGGTTCATCCAGAGTGGTTTAGAAGTGAAAAAATTTGCATCCTCGACACTACTCTAGGCAACATATGGAATATGAGGTACAACATATGAAAGCTACCTGGTGGGGTATGGGATTACTATACAGGTCAAATGCCCGAGTATGCAAAAGTAGAGAAAACGTGGGGGACTGAAGTGGAGGACATATATTCTCCATTAAATGTAAAAAAAATCATTGGGTGGCTTTGTGGATATCACTCCCAAAGAGACACATTGTCGTGTGGGACTCTATACATCACTATGCATCTATTGCGGATATCAAAGAGAAGGTCAAGCCCATTGCCGTGATGTTACCTTATCTAATTCGGATTTCATGTGCAGCAGAAGATAGATACAATTGGCCATTAATCCCATTCACGCATGAAAGGCTGCCAGCATCGAGAGTACCACAAAAAAAACAAGGTGGGGATTGTGGAGTGTATTGTCTGAAGTACATTGAATGCTATGCTCTCGGCTATCCCTTTAGTTCTGCTTCCTTGCGTGATGCGAACATTAAGCGTATTAGAGAAAAGCTTGCGGCTAAGATATTCGACGAGACTGAATTTCGTGGGGTAGACACATCAACGTATAAAGATTTGGACCTTTATGACTAATATTGGTCCAACCCTTTATATGCTTTGCACCTTTATGGCTAATATTTTCTGCCTAACCTTTAGGAATCTTGCATATATATTGTAGATGTAAGAAAAACTCATCCTTTATTTTTTGGCTACTATGGAGGGATGTGACTCGGATAAACTTCTGTTTTTGTTTGGGATTTGTATATTCCATTGGTACGCTACTGATATGTTATTAACTTCTCTTGTAGACTTCTTTCTAAGACTGTAGACTTGTGGAGAAGACTTCATGTTCTTTCTAAGACATATACGATGAAAACAAATTTAAATATTAAAAAACATAATCTTATAGCACCATGTTCGACAAAGACAACAAATTTAAAGTCTATAAACGCAAATCATCTTAAAATTTAAAAAACATAACCTTACAGATTAGATTAAGTACCACAATTACCAAATATAAATATTAAAAATGACATGAAACAATAAACCGTAAGAGTAGATTAAGTACCATAATTCGGCTTCGTATGGTCCGGTTGGTTGCATTTTGAACAGTTTTATTGAACATGAATCTTCTGCGGTTTAGTACCTTTCTAGCCAAGTTTGCCACCTTGATTTCTTCTTCCGACCCGGACGCGTCTTCATGAAAGGAGGCAGACATGGGGTTGATTCTATACCTTCACCGACTGGGTTTTTTGGGAAAATGCTTTGCGCGTACGCCCAATACAAATAATCCCTCCCATACATGGGGCAAGCATGCGAGAAAGGTATCTTTTCGATGAAGAATACACCACATGTACATTTTTTTTGCCCAAATCAACAATACAGTCACGTGCTCCTCCCTTCACATGGAACTGAAGATCATTAATGCGTCCCACTGTCATCCTAGACGCGTAATCATCATGAACCGCCAACAAGTATTCAACTGCCCGAGTATGGCGTGTTGTTAGACTTACATCATCTTCTCGCCTTTTACAAAACCACCTTCCTAGCTTCTCACGGATAAATTCCAAAAGAAATGATATGAGAAATCCTCGAGCTACCTTAAGTGCGGCATTGATAGATTCAGCAATGTTCCTTGTCTTTATGTTATATCTATCTCCCTCGAAGTGAACTCGTGACCATAGCTTTGGATCTGCTTCTTCCAAGTATGTTGCAATTTCTGGCTTTACACGGCGTATCAAATCCATTTATCCGTCATACTCATCAAGCGTATACGCATACGCAGCGCCTTTGACCAAGTACATGAGCTGTTTTCGCCTATATTTTGTGACAATGTTACACTGAAGATGGTAATAACATATACTTCGTGTTACCCAAGGGAAAACCGTCTCGCATGCCTTCTTAATGGACCCGTGCCTGTCTGAAACTATCACCAACGAGTATTGATCAGAAATACAACCGCTTAATTTGGTAAAAAACCATTCCCATGAAGCATCATTCTCAGCATCGATGATTCCAAACGCCAAAGAAAAAAATCTAAAAATTACCATCTTGGGTGGCCGCCACTAGCAAAACACCTTCATAATTTCCACTTAAATGAGTCCCATCGACCACGATTACTCGTTTAAGATACAGAAAACCAGCTATGGAGACTCTAAATGATATAAATAGATATTTAAATCTATTGTCAGCATCAACCTCAAGAGCGGCCAATGTTTCCGGATTTGCTTCCTTGATCATATGAAAATAAGATGGGAGATTTTCATATCCATGTTCAGCAGTTCCCCTCACCATTTCTTGGGCGTATATCAATGATCTGTATGAAGTAGAATAATCCAGTTTAATACCAAACATCACCTTCATTGAATCTTGTATATGCTTTGGCGTAACTCCATCAATTATTCCGAAGTACTCGATAAATAACCTACCAACATACTTTGGAGTAGAGCGTTTCCAGTGAGCGACTCTGTCCGCTAGTGAACATGTATGTTTTTTAATATAGTTTGTCACCCAAAACCGGTTTGGTTCATTCGTCACACCCACTCTGACTTTCCACTTGCATCCTTTCACACGACACGTAGCGACTAACAGAATTTTAGTACACTTGTATGTTTTGAATGCAAATCTTGACATCACGGCCGTCAATCGCAACTCTCTAAGTAGCTCATCCTTGCTACCAAAACTCTTTCCGACAAGTATACCATCAGACCATGTCGTTTTTTATCTTGCTCCTTCGCAAAGACAACGCTCACTCCCACCAACACCATCAAATGAGATATCATCTTCATCCTCATCTTTCAATTTTTTGTATACACTGTAATCTTCATTGATACCAACACCATCAATTTTTATATCCTCGTCTTTCCCATCACCATCTTCAATAACTTAATCTTCTTCATTCGCACCATTTCCCGTACCATCCCCATAGTCGTCACCATCTCTATCCTCGCATTCCTCAGCATCTACGCCTGTATATTCTTCACAACCACTGTCCAAAATTCCATCACAATTATTGTTGACATCACAATCCATCTCCAACCGACTCGAGACACAAAGACGTATAACATGCGCTCTACTTAGCTCGATCAAATTCTGAACTTGTCTATCATTTGTGACATGCATTGGAGGAGTATCCGGTGCCATATGTTGCAACATTGATTCCGGTAGTGAATAAGTGATCTCCACCAAGTTTGATTCTATCTTATATTCATCTTTTGCCATCTCAAGAAGATTACAATGGGTACAATCATCACTCAAAAAGAAAAGTCTCCCTCTTTTAAGATTATCAACCACAAATTGTCACGCCTTATCTTAAATAGCCCATTCTTCATAGACAACAACTAACTGAACCATTCTCAATAAAAAAACAAATACAAAACACATTAGGTCTCGAACATCTGCTATAGACTTCACAACCAGTCTGTTAGAAAGAACGAAATACTAATTAATCATGAAAATTAGTTGGATTATAACAGAAGATGTGGAACTTAGCCATAAAGAAGAAAAATAATTAACACACATTTTAGATCAAGAAAATCTGAAAAATTCATTATACATAATTTTAAAATGATTTTTTAATTAAAAACTACAATACAGACTTCAAATATAGTCTACTAGTAGACTTAAGTCAGACGTCTACCAACAACAGCTAAGTACTACTCAAACAAGAAAATTGATTTATACAATAAATATTGTACCTAAATATGTCAAATTCACACAGAAGGAAACACATTAGATAACACACATGTTGGAGCAAGAAAATCTGAAAAATTCATTATACATAATTTAAAATGATTTTTTAATTAACAACTACAATACAGACTTCAAATATAGTATACTAGTAGACTTAAGTCAGACGTCTACAAACAACATCTAAGTACTACTCAAACAAGAAAATTGATTTATACAATAAATATTGCACCTAAATATGTCAAATTCACACAGAAGGAAACACATTAGATAACACACATGTTGGAGCAAAAAAATCTAAAAAAATCATTATAAATAAGTTTTAAATGTATTTCTAAGAAACTTAAATCTGCAGACTTCACAAGCAGGCTGCAATAGTAGACTCGCGTCGGCTGTCTATTAGTGGACTTTCTGGTGAAGTCTACATAATGGGTTATTTTTGCAATTACGACAAACGCTAACAGACTTCATTAGAAGTCTATTAGGTTACTTTTGCATTTGGCCAAAATTGACTTTTTCAGTAGACTTCTCTATGAAATCTGCTTAATAAAAAGGTTATTTTTGCAATTAACCAAAGTTTGACTCTTTCCAGTAGAATTCTCTTGCAGTTTACTAAATACGCAAAAAACCAGTAGACTCTATTAGAAGTCTGCTGAAATGAGTAGACTCCATTCTGAAGTCTACTCAAAAAGGCTGGGTTACATTTGCAATTGACCAAATTGTTGACTTTTCGAGTAGACTCCATCTGAAGTCTACTCTGAAAAAAAAGTTAGTTTTGTGTTTAAACAAATATCGAATTAATTTATCAGTAGGCTTCTTAAAGAAGTCTGCTGAACAATTTAAGAAGTAGTAGACTGCATAAGAAGTCTTCCGATAAATGTTTTTCTTGATCAATGTTTAAGATTTTGATCAAATGCAAAACTAACATGTCCGTACAGAGCAGACTGCTGATATCGTCTGCTCAAAAAGTCAACAATCTGGTCAATCTGGACAATCTAAGCTTACAAATGAAGCTCTTATCCACGAAAAATCAGTTGGGGAAGCATTTAGAACTTGATTTTGGTTGTTCATGGTGGTTGGAAATATTGATGGTAATGGCACTTTCGTAAATAAATTGATATATTTGGGTGTTTATTTGTGAGCTAATTAAATTAAGTTGAATATTATGGTTGGTTTGATAAAATTTTAATGAGAAAGAAAGAGGGGTGTATATTTGTATTTGACTCAAATATTATGGTTATTTCAATAAGCATCCAATTTTATTATGACATGACATTGTATAAAATATGACATGTCACATACCTCTCTAATTTAGCCCACTAATAGCTAATTAAATTAGTCCACAATTCATAATGTTTCTCTTCAATCGGGTATTTAAGTTTCGTGAGCTTTCAACTTTAATTAAGTTATTTTAATTTATATAAATCTAAAAAACATTTTACCACAAAAATATTTTAAGATAAAACGATTAAAATTCCAAAATTCAATTATTAAATACTATTTTTGATTATTATATTGTCAATCAATTAATAATTTGTTATAAAATTACACTAATATAAACACACAATTGACAATTAAAAATAATTAAATTATATTCACACACAAAATATTTACGTGTTCTCTTTAAACAATATTAATTTATCATTAATCAACATAATTAAGTTATCTCATTATAAAATAAAATTAATTCAAATTCAGAAAAAAATAATATTATGATCAAATTGTTTTTCAAAAAAAAATAATACTATGAAAAAAATTAAATTGCAAAAAAATCTTTTTATACGTTAATTGATAGAAATTTCCTTAAAAAATATATATACTCCACCCATATGCCATAACCCATGAGACTAATAAAAATAATATTTATCAAATGGAACTACTAATAAATAAAAAATTAACCACAAATAAAAAAATTAATTATTAAAAAAAATAGATTTAAAAATATATATTTAATCTTGCTTATTTTTAATTATCTTTGTTATGTTTTCTCAAAAGAATAAAAATAAAAAAATAATGGAAGAACATAAACAACAAAAAAATATGATACATGAAGAAAACTTATTTAGTAAAATAAGAGGTAGAAAATAAAGATATAAGAAGACCGTAAAACATATGTTTTTCTTTCTATCAACGACCATGAAACATATTTTTCTAATTAGTTTACTACTTGAAAATTAAAAAATATTTTATCTGCATATTACGCAGAAAATCACCTAGTTATATTATATAAACCAATAAATTTTGTGTATAAATAGATCACATTTATATACAAATATTATATAAACTTAAAGTATCATTTTTCTTACTTTTGTAGCTTACAAACAACAAACATGGCTAAATGTTGTTTGCTTCTTCTTTTTTTCTCAGCTATTCTTCTTCTTGCGGTCACTATTAGAAAACATGAATCGGATCTTTTGGTAAAGCTTTTCTGATTTTCTCATTCAATGAATGTGGTTTACAAAATGTATATATACACAACCAAGATTCATCTAAACCAACTAAACCAAAACTATATACATGTTAATTACAATTGACTCTAACCAATCCTAAACCGGCTAAACCAGCTACATTAATAGCCTCCCTCAATATGGAGAGGCATAAATGTTGATAACTCCCATCTTGTTAATGTTATCTCGAAAAGGAGCTGGATATAGAGCCTTGGTTAGGAAATCAGCCAACTGATTATTAGTCCGGACAAACATAGTCTTGAGAATACCTCGCTCAATAGCTTCCCTAACTTTATGACAGTCATTCTCAATGTGTTTAGTCCGTTTATGAAACACATGATTGCTCGCAATATGCAGAGTTGCTGTATTATCACAATAAAGATGAGCAGGGGGAGAGAAAGGGACCTTGAGTTCTTTGAGAAGCTGAGAAATCCAAATGATTTCTTTGATGACCATATACATAGCTCGGTATTCAGCTTTTGCAGAGCTAAGTGAGACAGTGTCCTGCTTCTTGGAACGCCAGGAGACCAAAGAATCCCCAATGAACATAGCAAAGCCAGTCACTGACTTAAGAGTATTAGGATATGCACCCCAATCTGAGTCAGAATAGCCACGTAAATCAAAGTTAGCTTTCGTACCACAAAACAAAACCTGACCAATGGAACCCTTCAAATAACGATGCACTTTATGAAATGCTGGAAGGTGGACATCTCTTGGAGAAAATGAATACTGAGCAAACTTTGAAATGGCAAAAGCAATGTCAGGTGATAGTCAGGTGTTGAAGTTTGCCAACCAGTTTTCTATATTGCTTAGATGAATCGGATCTTTTGGTAAAGCTTTTCTGATTTTCTCATTCAATGAATATGGTTTACAAAATGTATATATACACAACCAAGATTCATCTAAACCAACTAAACCAAAGCTATACACATGTTAATTACAATTGACTCTAACCAATCCTAAACCGACTAAACCAACTACATTAATAGTCACCGTTGCAGAATCCGAAACTTACTCCAAAAGGAAACCGTTTGAAGTACATGAACCGGACAATTTCACTCACCTCCACTTTTACTTCCATGACGTCATCTCCGGTGACAAACCAACGGCCATCAGAGTCACCAACCCACCCGTCACAAACTCTTCATTTGGTGTGGTTGTGATCGCCGATAACCTTTTGACTGAGGGACCCAACCCGAGCTCGAAGGAAATGGGGAGAGCTCAGAGGATGTATGCGTCGACGGACATGAACACCTTAAGCTTCACAATGGTCTTTAACTTGGTGTTCACGGAAGATGAATTTAAAGGCAGCACCGTCGCTATGTAAGGACGGAATCCGATACTGTAAATATGAGAGAGCTGCCGATTACTGGAGGCACCGGTGCGTTCAGGTTCGCTAGAGGCTATGCGCAGGCCGAGACTTATAAGTAGGGATGTTAAATAGGGTTTCTCAGCCCAGCCCAGCCCTATCATTTGAAAGTCCAGCCCTAAGTAAGCCCTAACCCTATATTAGCCCTATCAGATTTCAAACAAAGGGTTTAAGCCCTGGGCCTATATAAGCCCTGTTTGATAATAAACAAAGTGTTTAAAAGTTAAATTTATTGAATTTGTTAATAAAAATTTATATTTAAATTTACAATGTGTTTTTTTTAAAACAAAACAATATATAAAATTAGAAACAAAATATAAAAATCGACAATGTATTTTATATAATGTTTTGTTTTTAAAATAAAACATTATATAAAATTTGTCCGGTTTTGGCGGGACAAAAATAATATAACAATGTTAGGGAAAAATGTAATTTTACGGTATTTGGTAGATGTTTGTGCAAAATTTAACCGGATCGAATAGAACACAGCACTACGGAATGACAGGAAGTTGTTGAATTTATTGATCAATGAGTTTCGATAAGAATTACAAAGAATCAATAAAAAATCGCAAGGCGTGTCGGTCGCTCGTTGTTGAGAAGCGGCAAGAGTCTAGGGTTTATTGCGTGTGTGTTGTGTTTTTCCTCTTGGTGTTGGGACTCTCGTATATATAGTTTTTTTTGCAAACCCTAGTCCTTATTGGACTGGGCCTGTCTTTCGTCGGTCCATAGTAGGACGTTATGTCGGTCCATAGTATTATGTCGGTCCTTAAGTCGGTTTAGGGACGTCATGTCGATCCTTAACATATTTCCTCTAGAAATATGTTAATTCAGTGGCATTGCTAAACCATTGGTTAAGTTGGTGTTAAGGCCGTCGGTCAGTTGCTAATCTATAAACCAGATGTCGTCGCTGGTTAATACTGTTTGTCAGTGGTCATTAGTTATGTCGAATGCAATGACGTGGCCAGTGGTCATGGACTGCCAAAAGCTCTTTGAAGCGAAGAAATAGAAGCGACTGGCGAGGCATGTCTCTAAAATGCTCAGCATCTGTCTTATGAACTGCGTTATAGTAGTGTCTAGCTGAGTGAATTTATTACACCCAACAGTAGAAAACGCGATTTTGCGGTTTTTACAAAAAAAAACACAAATTTGTGGGTTTTGCGAAAAGATATGATTTTAGCGGGAAAATGCAATTGGCGGTTTTGGAAAAAAACGTGATTTTGCGTTTTTGGTTGGGAAAAACAATTTTGACGGTTTTGGCGGAACATGCGACTTTTTTGGTTTTAGCGGGAGAACATAATTTTGCGGTCTGGGCGAGAAAACGCTGTTTTGTGTTTTTGGTGGGAAAACATGATTATGCGTTTTTGGCAGGAAAACATGATTTCGGGGTTGTAAACAGAAAAAGTGAATTTGGCGGGAAAACGCGGTTTTACGTTTTTGGCGGGAAAACATGATTATGCATTTTTGGCGGAAAAACATAATTTCGGGGTTGTAAACAGAAAAAGTGAATTTGACGGAAAACGCGATTTTGCGTTTTTGGCGAGAAAACATGATTTCGGGGTTGTAAACAGAAAAAGTGAATTTGGCGGGAAAACGCGGTTTTACGTTTTTGGCGGGAAAACATGATTATGCATTTTTGGCGGGAAAACATGATTTCGAGGTAGTAAACGGAAAAAGTGAATTTGGCGGAAAAACGCGGTTTTACGTTTTTGGCGGGAAAACATGATTATGCATTTTTGGCGGGAAAACATAATTTCGGGGTTGTAAACGGAAAAAGTGAATTTGACGAAAAACGCGATTTTGCGTTTTTGGCGGGAAAACACGATTTCGCATTTTTGGTGGGAAATCATGATTTCGGGGTTGTAAACAAAAAAGGTGAATTTGGAGTTTTGGCGGAAAAACATGATTTTGCGTTTTGGATGGGAAAAAGTGAACTCGGGGTTTTGGCGAAAAACGTGATTTTGTGTTTTTGGCGGGAAAACATGATTTTGGGAGTTTAGACGAAAAAGTGAATTTTGCATTTTTGGAGGAAAAATAATTTTGCGGTTTTGGCGGAAAACGTGATTTTGTCTTTTTTATGAAAAAATATAATTGTGTTTTTGATTGAAAACTTAGCCCTTGGTAAGCCCTAAAAATCTTAGGGCTAATTAACATTGGCCCTATTTAGGCCCTGATATATTATATAGGGCTTAGGGCTCAAAAATTTTACTAGGGTCAGGGCCAGCCCTACATGGTTGAGCCCATTTTAACATCCCTACTTATAAGCTTGATGGTTTTAATGCTGTAGTTGAATACAATATCTTCATTCGGCATTAAATATTTGGGATATGTTTTTATGTAATGCGAGAATAATTGGTTTTGCCTTTTTTTGTTGTTGTTTGTTGCTGTTGTTGTGTCGTCTAAAGTTAAAAGGTGTAGATGTTGCTGGAATTGTTAGAGCATCTCTAATGGGGTAGGGATTGAATTATTATCCGGAATCCGATATCCGATATTCGATCCGGTATCCGTTCGGATCCGCTTCGAAAATTAGAATATCCGAGGAGTACGGATCCGGATAAAGATAGCAAAATCTAGGATCCGCGAAAAGAGAATCCGGATCTGGATAGCAAAATTTTAAGGTCCGGATATCCGGATCCAGATGTTGACGTATTAAATATATTAAAAACATATATATTTTATATTATTAAGCTATTTTATATAAATATAGTTCTTTTATAATATATTTTATTTATTATAAAAAATACTATTCAAAATTTTAACTAATAATTTTTTAAAAAATAAATTTTTATTTATTTATTAATTATTTTTAGTATTATTTTTAGATCTATTTTTGGTCGAGTTTCTAAAGTCCGGATATCCAGAAATTACATATCCAGATCCGAATACTTTTGCCACGAATATTACGGATTCTGATCCGTCCCACCCCTATATAGAAGTATCTAGTTGACATATCCCAATAAAATAATATTAAAAGTAAGTAAAGGAAGAGAGAGATACCCATGGCTCTTTTAGTCGCATATTTTGACGTGATCAAGGAAACAAATGTAGTCTTTCTTCATATGTTTAGCCATATACAAAAAAAGTATGTGGCTAATTAATTAATTGAACGTCACTAACGTCAATCCATACCAAATTATGACTATTAGACCACGATCAGAGGTGGAGGCAAACTATAATATCCGTATTCTGTAATCTTACCGGATTAGTGATTGGGATCGAGAAATTCGAAGTTTGGGCAGGCTAAGAATTTGCCTAAGAAAAAGTTAAGTCAAGAATTTTCTAAGAGGAGATGGGCCAAGGTTTGTCGAGGTGATATAGATCGATGACTCGCGGGCCAGTTTGGATTAGGTCCGTAAGGTTGGGCCGAGACCGGGCCGGGTCGAGTCGATTTGCCGTTTGGGCGGGTAAGGGTCTGCGTGAGCATTAAGTGTGCGGCAAGATATGGAAAGATTTGGTCCGCGGTGAATATTCAGTCCGATAAATAAGGAAACGTATCGGGACGGATATGGGAAGTTAGAAGGTACGCGGTTGGCCTGGCCGAGAGGGCGTATCTGCGCGGATTTGAAAAGTATTTATTGGCGTGATTATTGCGGAGCATCTTCGGAGAATACGCTGTCGGATCCGCGAGCTTATATAAGAAGAGGGTCTCTCTTATTTCTCTCATTTTGCGACCCTAGAGAGTTTTTTAGAGAAAGAGCGCCGCGTGAGATAGTTCGTGAGTCCGAGTGTTTGGGTGGGGTCGTGTGAGTTTCTGCGAGTGTTCGCGTGGCTCGTGTGTGATTCTGCGAGTGTTCGCGTGGGTAGTGGGTGAGATCTGCCGAGTGCCGCGTGTGGTTTACCAAGGGTTCGCGCAGATAACGTCTGCCGACTCACTCGATCCGTTTGTGTGGGTAAGTCTCATGGACTTGTTGGTTTCACCGCTTGATTACCCATGATTGGCCATAACACGTGTTTTTGTGTTGATGGGACGGATCAGTTTGGTTTCCCGAAGGTTTGTGGCTCACGATCATTGGAGAGATCGATCGGTTCCTTGTTCGATAGATTGGATAAGAATCGTTTGACCCTTGTGTGTTTCCTATCGATCGTTTACCCTTGGGTTCGGTTCTGATCTAGTTTTGGTTCAGTCTGGTTAATGGTGGCAGTTTGCGATTGTACGCGGGTAGCGTTCGGGTGGATCGTGACTGACCAGTTTCGGTAGATCGTGCGATTTTCATCAACCGATTGTTTTCTAAGGTGAGTGCGTGACCGTAACTATTGTCTAGTGTTGTTTGTATGTTGGCTCGTGAAGCCTTGTTTGCTAGTTTGGTTTGGTTTGGCAGATACACTTTGGTGTATAGGTATACTTATGTATACGATTTGTGTTTGATGACGGTGTGCACACAATTATGTCATGTTTGGTGTCTGATCAACACGGTTTGTTATGAACAAAAGTTCAAGTTTGGTTTGTGATATGTTTCTTGTTTGTTTATACGATGATTCTTGATATTAGCTGGTGAGACGGGACGATCGCACTCACTAAGCAATTCGTTTGCTTATGCGCCCTTTCATGGTCGCAGGTGATAAAAGTGGCTAAGGAGTGTGTGAGACAAGCTGGAAAATAAGGGATGGATTTAGGCTGTGTTAAATTTACGTTTGTTGCATTCGTTAGATTCGTTGGTTTGATTTGATTTCATTCAATTGCTAAGTTGATAGTTTGTCAAGGAACCCGCTATTGTTGTTGAACCTCGTTGAAATGGGATTTATTCGATTGAATTTTATTAACTTGACTTGTTAAAGGATCGTGATTTATGCATGTTTTGAACGCGTTTAAGTTGTTAGTCTTTCGCTGAAATTGAATTGAAATTGAAATTGAAATCTAGTTGAATTTGGCTAAGTAAAATGAAAACCAAAATTTGACTAAGTATAAAATAGGATCGCATGTTCGATAACTCCCTTATCGCGGGTAGGATATCGGGGTTGGAGAGTCATAAGTTGGTATCAGAGCGCGGTTCATTCTAGGATTGTTTTATGTTGCATAAATGGATTTGTGGGCTGTAGAAATCCATCCTTCCAGCCCTGTCTCACGGTAAGTCTCATTGTTTGTAGATGTATTACTAAGTTAGTCGTGAACTAACTTAGTATATCATTTGGTTTGGTTTGTAGATGGCTAGAGGTAACGGTAGCAAGGCAAGGAAAATTGCAACGGCTGCCACCGCGAGTGGTACCGAGAGCAGTGCACAGAGGAGTTCCGATCACATGGAGGATTGTAGTGCTGAGGATATGGGTAACAAAAGTGCGGTTGATAATGCAGCGAATGGTCAGGCTGCAGCAGCTGCTCCGACTGCGGAGGATGTTGGGCGAGTGATTGGGGTGTTGGCCCAGCTCTTGGCGAGAATGCCAAACGTTGCCCCAGCGCCTGCAGTTGTGGAGCCACCAGTGGAGGTGGTACAGCCAGCAGTGGTTGATGCGGCGGCTGCGGTAGCTCTGTCTGCTTATCCATGATGGAGCACATGGTTAAGTTGGGAACCAAGAAGTTTAAGGGTGGTTGTGAACCGGTTGAGGCGGACGAGTGGAGATCGAGAGTGGAGAGGAACTTTGTTTCCATTCGTTGTCCGGAGGGGTACAAGAAGGACATTGTGGTCCATTTCTTGGGTGAGAAGGCCTATGATTGGTGGACAGGTGTATCCGCGAGGATGACGAACCCTGATTGTTCACGGGCTACTTTCCGTAGCGAGTTTCGGGCTAAGTACTTCCCACCGGAAGCGTCTGATCGTTTGGAGACTGAGTTCTTGGAGCTGCGCCAGGGTACTATGACCATCAGAGAGCTCGAAGTTGAGTTCAACAGATTGATGAAGTATGCTGGACATCATGTGGAGGGCGAGGAGCCTCGAATCCGTTGGTTTAGGAGGGCTAAGCGGATTGACCTCCGTAACCATGTCAGGATGTCCAACTTTACCACTTTTATCGAGCTGGTAGAGAAGACGGCAACCTTGGAATTCGAGTTGGAGGAAGAAGCAAGACAACACGGTGAGGTGAAGTTAGCGGTTCCAGCAGCACCGCAAACAAAGAGTGGGAATGTTTCCAGGCAAAAACGAAAATGGGATAAGCACAAGGGTGGGGGTAAGGTGGCCACTACCCGAAGTGCGTGTCAGCAGTGTGGGAAGGTGCATCTTGGACTGTGTAGGATGGCATCTGGAGGATGTTTCCGTTGTGGCAGCACGGAACATAAGCTCAGCGAATGCACGGTTTAGAAGAAGTGCTACCATTGCGGTGACCCGGGGCACATTAGGCCCAATTGTCCGAAGCTGGTTTGGCAAGGTGGGAGTCAGCTAGTGGCAAAGAGGCCAGCGGTTAGGACAGCTGTGATGCCGAGGGTGTACGCTATCTCTAGGGATGCTATTGCTTCGAGTTCTTCGCGACCGATCTCTGGTTAGTAATTTATCATTTACTTGGTAAATTTGTTTGAGTTTGTGAAATGGTTTGTGGATGGTCATTTGTTGTTTATCGTTTGTTAGTTTGTGTTCTTAGCATTCCATATGAATGTGTAGGCACAGTTTGTATAGGCGGATTGGCAATCTATGTGTTGTTTGATTCGGGAGCGACACATTGTTTTGTTAACCCGAGTTTGGTAGGAAAGGATTGGTACATGAAGGAACCAGGGGATCATTTTGGAATGGTCCAAGTGGCAAGTGGCCAAGTGATGATGACCTACGGGATGGTCAAGAATGTCTCGATGATGATCGATGGGATCGACATGCTGGCAGACTTGAGAATTTGTCGGGTTAAGTCCTACGATGTGATATTGGGCATGGATTGGCTTGATAGGTATAAGGCATATCCTGACTGCCACCGAAGGCGCATTTGGTTTGAGAAGGGTGATGCAAAGGTCGTGTTTCAGGGGATTCAGACTTCACCAAGTGGTTTGATCGTGTCAGTTAACCAAGCCGGACAGTAGATCGGGAAAGGGTGTGAAGCGTATCTAGCTACCATCACCACGGGTGATGAGGGACCGGTGGCCGAGTTGGGTGAGATTCCTGTGGTGAGGGATTTTGAGGATGTGTTTGAGTCATTGTCAGGACCACCACCGGCAAGGTTAGATCTGTTCACTATTGAACTAGAGCCTGATATGGCTCCGATCTCTAAGGCACCGTACAGGATGGCGCCTGCTGAGATGGTCGAGCTAAAGAAGCAGCTAAGTGAGTTGATGGAGAAAGGTTTCGTTCGGCCGAGTAGTTCACTGTGGGGAGCATTGGTGTTGTTCGTTAAAAAGAAAGATGGGAGTTTCAGACTATGTATCGATTACCAAGGGTTGAACCGGGTGACGGTGAAGAACAAGTACCCTTTACCAAGGATCGATGAGTTGTTGGATCAACTCAAGGGTGCTACTTGTTTTTCGAAAATAGATTTGGCTTTGGGTTACCATCAGATCCTGATAGCCGAGGTGGATATCCGTAAGACTACCTTTAGGATGAGGTACAGTCATTACGAGTTCGTGGTGATGTCATTTGGGTTGACGAATGCACCAGCAGCATTCGTCAGTTGATGAACAATGTGTTCAGGGAGTATTTGGACGAGTTTGTTATCATTTTCATCGATGACATTTTGGTGTACTCGAAGGACCGAGAGGAACACCAAGTCAATCTGGAGAAGGTGTTGAGTAAGTTGCGGGAACAGAAGTTGTTTGCCAAGTTCAGCAAGTGTAGCTTTTGGCAGAAGGAGATTGGATTTTTGGGTCATGTTGTCTCGGACAAGGGAGTGTCTGTTGATCCCGAAAAGATCAAAGCCATTGAGGAATGGTCAAGACCGCAGAATGCTTCGGAGATAAGTAGTTTTCTCGGGTTGGCTAGTTATTACCGGAGATTTGTGAAAGGGTTTGCTAGTACAGCCAAGTCGATGACTCAGTTAACGAGGAAGGATGTTCTGTTCATTTGGACAGCGAGTGTGAGAGGAGTTTCTCGACACTTAAGGGAATGCTGACGAGTGCGCCGGTGTTAGCATTGCCCGAACCAGGTGAACCATTCGTGGTTTACACGGATGAATCAAGGATGGGACTTGGGTGTATTCTGATGCAGAGGGGTAAGGTGATCGCTTATGCATCTAGACAGTTGAGGAAGCATGAAGGGAACTACTCTACCCATGACCTTGAGATGGCGGCTGTGGTTTTTGCCTTGAAGATTTGGAGATCCTATCTCTATGGCGGTAAGGTTCAGGTCTTCACGGATCATAAGAGCTTGAGGTAAATCTTTACTCAGCCGGAAATGAACCTTAGGCAGCAGAGATGGATGGAATTAGTTGTCGATTATGATTTGTCTATCGAGTACCATTCGGGTAAGGCAAATTTAGTGGCGGATGCTCTAAGTCGTAAGTGTGTGGATGTAGCATCGAGAAAAGACATGGAGTCTTTGGTGAGCATGGTGAGTACCTTGCGTCTTGCAGTTTTGACTGATAAGGTGGAACCGTTGGGTCTAGGAGTGGCAGATCAGGCAGATTTGTTGACTCGTGTTGGGTTAGCCCAGGGGAAGGATGAAAAGTTGAATCATGCGGCTCAGAACGATAAGACCGAGTATCAGACTTCGAATAATGGTACTATTTTGGTGAATGGTCGGGTGTGTGTTCCTAGTGATCAGGCATTACGAGAATAGATTCTTAAGGAATCACATCAGTCTAAGTTTTCTATTCATCCGGGAGCAACGAAGATGTATCACAACCTAAATAGATACTACCATTGGGTAGGGATGAAGCGTGATGTTGCTAAGTGGGTTACTAGTTGTCCGATATGTCAGATGGTTAAGGCTCAACATCAGGTTCCGAGTGGGTTGTTACAGAAGCTACCTATTCCGGAGTGGAAGTGGGACATGATCAAGATGGATTTTGTCACGGGTTTACCTATGCTTAACAATAAGGATGCGATTTGGCTCATCGTGGATCGATTGACCAAGGCCGCACATTTCGTAGCAGTGAACCGGAAAGACAATTCGGAAAAATTTGCTGAGATTTATGTGAGGGAGATTGTGCGGTTACATGGAGTACCGTCTAGTATTGTGTCTGACAGAGATTCTAAGTTTGCTTCGTCATTCTGGAGGGTGTTGCAGAAATGGTTTGGAATCCAGGTTCATATGAGTTCGACTTATCATCCGCAGACAGATGGACAGTCTGAGCGGATGATCCAGACTCTCGAAGACTTGCTAAGGGCGACAATCCTAGATTGGAGTGAGACTTGGGAAAGTCACTTGTCGTTGGCCGAATTTACGTATAACAATAGCTACCAAGCTAGTATCGGCATGTCGCCATATGAGGCTTTGTATGGTAGGCATTGTCGTACACTCCTTTGTTGGACACAAGTGGTGGAGAGGAGTATCTTTGGTAGGAACTTTGTGGATGACACAAGTGAGAAGGTTCGAATCTTGAAGATAAAGCTTAAGGAAGCTCATGACCGGCAAAAGAGTTATGCGGATAAGCGCTGTAGGGAACTAGAGTTTGCGGTGGGTGATATGGTTTATTTGAAGACAGTTACCTACAAGGTTAAGGAGCAGTCTAGGCTGACGGCTAAGTTGAGACCGAGATACATGGGGCCGTTTCGGATTGTGGAAAGGATAGGTCCAGTGGCTTCTAAGTTGGATTTGCCACCGGCCTTAAAAGATTTTCACAAGGTGTTCCACGTTTCTATGCTAAGGAAGTGCATTTCAAACTGTGAGAAAGTGATTGTTGAACCTCCGGCAGATTTGCAACCTAATCTGACCGTGGAAGGTAGACCGGTCAGGATCATTGATCGAAGGGTTCGAGCAGACCAAAGGAAAAAGGTTAAGTTGGTTCAGGTCATTTGGGATTGTGATGGTGAGGAAGAGGTCAATTGGGAACTAGAGACATCAATGAAGGAGAAGTTCCCGAAGTGGTTTGAAAAGCAAGTGTTGGAAGCACCTAAGAGAAAGGGAAAGACTTGAGCTGATTCGAGCACGAATCTATGCTAAGTGGAGGAGATTTGTAATACCCATACTCCGTAATCTTACCAGATTAGTGATCGGGGTCGAGAGGTTCGAGGGTTAGGCAGGCCAAGAATTCGCCTAAGGAAAAGTTAAGTCAAGAATTTTCTAAGGGGAGATGGGCCGAGGTTTGTCGAGGTGATATGGATCGATGACTCGTGGGCCAGTTTGGATTAGGTCCATAAGGTTGGGCCGAGACCAGGCCAGGTCGAGTCGATTTGCTGTTTAGGCGTGAGCATTAAGTGTGCGGCAAGATATGGAAAGATTTGGTCTGCGGTGAATATTCAGTCTGATAAATAAGGAAACATATCAAGACGGATATGGGAAGTTAGAAGGTACGCAGTTGGCTTGGGCGAGAGGGCGTATCTCTGCAGATTTGGAAAGTATTTATTGGCGTGATTGTTGCGGAGCATCTTCGAAGAATATGTTGTCAGATCTGCGAGCCTATATAAGGAGAGGGTCTCTCTCATTTCTCTCATTTTGCAACCCTAGAGAGTTTTTGAGAGAGAGAGCGCCGCGTGAGATAGTTTGTGAGTTCGAGTGTTCGGGTGGGGTCGTGTGAGTTTCTGCGAGTATTCGCGTGGCTCGTGTGTGATTCTACGAGTGTTCGCGTGGGTAGTGGGTGAGACTTGCCGAGTGCTGTGTGTGGTTTACCGAGGGTTCGAGCGGGTAACGTCTGCCGAATTACTCAATCCATTTATGTGGGTAAGTCTAGTGGACTTGTTGGTTTCACCGTTTGATTACCCTTGATTGGCCATAACACGTGTTTTGTGTTGATGGGACGAATCAGTTTGGTTTCGCGAATTTTTGTGGCTCGCGATCGTTGGGGAGATCGATCGGTTGCTTGTTCGATAGTTTGGGTAAGAATTGTTTGACTCTTCTGTGCTTTCTATCGATCGTTTACCCTTGGGTTCAGTTCTGATTTTTTTTTGGTTCGGTCTGGGTAATGGTGGCAGTTTGCGATTGTACGCGGCTAACGTTCGGGTGGATTGGGACTGACCAGTTCGGGTAGATCGTGCGATTTTCATCAACCAATTTTTTTGCTAAGGTGAGTACATGACCGTAGCTATTGTCTAGGGTTGTTTGTATGTTGACTCGTGAAGCCTTGTTTGCTCGTTTGGTTTGGTTTGGCAGATACACTTCGGTGTATAGGTATACTTCTGTATACGGTTTGTGTTTGATGACGGTGTGCAAAAAATTATGTCATGTTTGCTGTCTGATCAACACGGTTTGTTATGAACGAAAGTTCAAGTTTGGTTTGTGGTATGTTGCTCGTTTGTTTTTACGATGATTCTTGATATTAGCTGGTGAGACGGGACGACCGCTCTCACTAAGCAATTCATTTGCTTATGCGCCCTTTCATGGTCGCAAGTGATAAAAGTGGCTAAGGAGTACGTGAGACAAGATGGAAAGGAAGGGATGGATTTAGGTTGGGTTCATGTTACGTTTGCTGCATTCGTTAGACTCGTTGGTTTGATTTGATTTCATTCAATTGCTAAGTTGATAGTTTGTTAAGTAACCCGCTATTGTTGTTGAACCTCGTTGAAATGGGATTTATTCGATTGAATTTTATTAACTTGACTCGTTAAAGGATCGTGATTTATACATGTTTTGAACGCGATTAAGTTGTTAGTCTTCTGTTGAAGTTGAATTGAAATTGAAATTGAAATCTAGTTGAATTTGGCTAAGTAAAATGAAAACCAAAATTTAACTAAGTATAAAATAGGATCGCATGTTCGATAATTCCCTTACCGCGGGTAAGATATCGAGGTTGGGGCGTCACATAAACCCTATAAAATAGATGCATAATGTTATGTTAAATAAGAGAAGTACATTAAATCTTAATAAAGTATAAAGAAATTTTAAAATTTTATAGGGAAGGAGGAAAGTGCCCCCCTCTTACCTCACGTGGCTCTGCCACTGACCACGATATGACCATCGAGAACAAATATTTGTGATCATAACAAGAGATTTAACCATGGTTTTTTGTGTGGTTGTAAGTTATTTCACGACAAGAAAACAAATCACTTTCCGACCACTTTATAATTGGTCGGTGATATGCTCAAATTTACCCTGAGCTACTCTCTCAAATTAAGAGATGGATGTAGTACTTAGGGATCGAATCCACAGGGAATCAATTCACACAATCAATTATGAATTCAAATTAGGCTAAGCAACAATGTAATAATGTAAAACAAATAGCAAAGTAAACAGTGAATGATGATAAAGTTCTTGAAATCAATTAGACAAAAGGTTAGGCATTGGGTAATTCGTAGGAATGACTTGAAATACGGCTGTGTCGATCGACATGGATGTCTGTGTCGATCGACACGAGGATAAAAACAGTTAGGATTTGTTAAGAACGGTTTTAGTACTCAAACACGAATATAAAACCAATCAACTTTCGTTGCAGAGATTATCTATGACTAAATCCCTAAATTCCAAATTTCTTTGCAAATTCAGTGAATAAAGACAAGCATTAAGTTCAGGTTCAATTGTTCACAAAATTACTAAGCCAAATGTCTTTGCGAATAGATAATTTTGCTCATCTAAGATTATGTCTGGTTGTTAATAATACTTTCGCATCTATTAAAGTAACCTAGGATATCCAATTTCAGTTGATCAATCCTAAAATCAGAGTTAAATCAATCTAGATGAAGAACATAAAGATAAATCCTAATAGATTTTCAGTCATAATGATTTCTCATCAAACCCTTGAATTACCCTAAACCTAACAAGCAAACTACTCAGACATAGATGATGAAATCATAATGAATGAAATAAATTGCATAAAAAAGATAGAGTTAGAGATACAAAGGTTCGAAATCTGAAGGTCTGGAAGTCCCGAAATCTCCCCTAAAGCTCTCCTCTCTCAAGTTCCAATTAAAAACTTGATGTCCCATGAAATCCTAAATAAAAACTATATATAATGTCTAAAAATTCGGACTGGGCTTTTCTGTAAACTTCTGGGCTTCATGGGCCCATCAAGGAAATTCTTCAATCTTCGCGACAGATATGCTCGTGTCGATCGACACACAAGACCGTGTCGATCGACAGAGCCTTGAAAACTAGAGTCCGACTTGATCACTTCGGCTCCTCTTTCCTCGATGTTCCAAAATGCTCCAAAAGCTCCCATAAAGCTCCAATTTTCCAATAACCTACAAAGACTCTAAAACAATAGGAAAATACCAAAAAGACTTGATAAAAAGGACTTATATCATGGTCGAAAACGGGTAGAAACCATGATATATCAGTCATAAAACATTTTGACCAACTTCCGACCTTCTTCTGACCCATATAGTAAGTAGTCGGGTTTTGGTTAGGAAATTCCGACCAAATTATGTAGTCGGAAGGTTGTCAGAGTTTCCCAACCAATTTCTGACCAAATTAAAGTCATCAGCATTATGATCAGAAAATGGTCAAAACATAGTCGGAATATAATTCAAAATATTGCCGTTTTAATTCATTTAATTGTGGTGAAGAATTGGTCGAAAAATGATTTTGAATATCCGACGATATTCTGACACATTTAAGATGATCTAAGATTAGAATCACACCAAGCTTATGGTCACACGGTTTGAAGGCTTACGGCTTGAATGGATCGAAGTTCGCCACACAAAGTTGCGGAATGACCTTTTGATAAGAACACATATCATTATCTATGTGAATCACACACAAAGACAAAGATTCCACTCGCTTTCTAAAGGAATCACACACAATACAAGCAAAACAAAGCCTAAGCTCAAAGGTCAGAAAAACTCTCTCTTTTATTTTCCAAAAATTCTATATCTTTTACAATGAATGGAGAATGAGTTTTTATAGGCTCAAATACAAATCATCAAGTAAATTAACATAAATACAAAATAAATCAAATTAATTACATAAATCAATCAACAATTAAATACAATGAAAGATTGACCAATTGACATTAATGGAGATTTGTTCTTTGTATCAAGACACTTTCTTGATATATCCATGAATTAATGGTTTTCTAGAATCTCCTTTGAATTTTGGACTTGATTTGCATTGAACCATTTCTTGATGCGCCATGAATGTAAACAATATTTTTGAGACTACATTATAAGAGCATCAGGTAATCGTCGGAAAGTGGTCATAAAGTCGACAGAACATTTTAAAAATATAGCCGTTGATAACCGTTGGAAAATAGTCAGAAAATGGCCAGAATGTCGATGAAACATTTTCAAATATAGCCATTGATGACCATTGGAAAGTGGTCGAAAGTTGTCGGCACGTGACAAAACTAATTTCCAAAGTTAGAACAATTGCCTATATATATATATGTCTCTTGTTTTAGATGTGGAAGAATAAATTTCACAAAAACTACAAAATGTCTTCTAATGCTGATAATTTTCGGGCATGGATGTACAATAATCGGTGGGATTTATACAACGGATTACAACAGAATTCGCGGAAGGATTTACAGAATTCATGCGATTCGCTACAAACCAAGAGATTTATCTCGAAAAGGTAGAATCTATTGTCCATGTAATTCTTGTGGTAATAATCATTTTCTCTTGAAAATGGAAGTGTGGAATCATTTGTATCAACATGGGTTTACACCCAATTACAAGATATGATATTTTCATAGAGAAGTTGATACGGGAAATTTGCCTAGTACTAGCGAAGATGTTGCCGATAGATTAGTAAAACCTAGAATGGTAGAGGAATTTAGACATACAATAGAAATGGTAAACGATGCGTTTCGTGAGAATATCTCCTCGTTTATGGAAGATACAAATATGGCTGAAGAACCAAATTTAGAAGCGAGAAGATTTCTTTGATATTTTAAGACGCATCTAAGCATCTGCTATATGAAGGTTGTAAACCGAGTTACTCTCCTTTGTCTGCGGCAAGTAGAATGATGGTAATAAAGTCAGATTTCAATTTGGCTGAGGAGTGTGTAGATGTAGTTGCAGATTTTGTGAAAGATTATTTGCCAGAAGGTAATATGTGCCTAGCTTCATACTATGAGGTGGATAAACTTGTTGTTGGTATGGGTTTGCCATTTCATATGATCGACGTGTGCATCGACAATGGTATGATATACTGGAAAGCAGACGCATACTACTTGGCATGTCGGTTTTGTGGCAAGTCTCAGTTTTAGGAAACCAGTGGAAGAGTTCAGATTTTGTATAAGCGTATGTGGTATTTGCCGTTAGCAGATAGACTCGAAAGACTATATCAATCTAGGCGCACGGCTGGTTTTATTAGATGGCATTCAGAGCATTCTAGCGATGGAGAAATTACCCATCCCTCTGATGCAGAGGCATAGAAACATTTTAACTCTACATATTCGAGATTTGCTGAGGAGAGTAGGAACGTATACCTTGGACTATGTACCGATGGTTTCAACCCATTTGGGAAGCATGGAAGGCAATATTCTTAATGGCCAGTAATTGTCACACCTTACAACGTGCCCCTTCTTTGTGCATGAAACGAGAGTTTCTGTTTCTAACCAAACTCGTGCCTGGTCCAGAACACCCTAAGAAGTCTCTTGATGTGTTCTTGCAGCCGTTGATTTGTTAGTTGCAAGACTTATGGGCTCATGGTGTTGAAGCATTTGATATTTCATGCCAACAAAATTTTAGGATGCGTGCGGTGCTTATGTGGACGATCAATGATTTCCCTTCATATGGAATGCTATCCGGACGGAAAACGCATGGAAGATTATCATGTCCTTATTGTTGGATAATATTGATGCATTCCAATTGAAATACGGACGTAAGACGTGTTGGTTTGATTGTCATCGACGGTTTCTACCACTTTTGCATCCTTATCACTGAAGTAGCACACTGTTTAAGAAGAACATTGTTGTTAGTGATGATGCATCACCACCAGAGTTAGATGGTAAATACTTGTTGAAGCAACTAAGAGATTTCGGGGCAGATTGAACAGTTGAATGCGGAGGAAATGACCATGTTCCAGTTGATGGATGTGGCGTGAATCACAATTGGCACAAGAAGAGTATCTTTTGGGATTTTCCCTACTGGAAAACCATCTTTTAAGGCATAACCTAGATGTGATGCACATCGAGAAAAACTTCTTTGATAACATCATAACACCGTTTTAAATGTCCAAGGGAAAATAATAGATAATGTGAAGTCCAGATTAGACTTGCCTGCTATTTGTGCACGGGACGAGTTACATGTTATGGTTAATGGCAAAGGTCCAATTCCTGTTTTTAGATTGGATGGTGCTGGGAAGAAGGAGTTCTTCCAATGGATATTGCATAGTGTTAAATTTACAGATGAATATGCTTATTATTACATTATATGAAGTATTTAGCCCATCTAAACCCAAACAATTAGAATTAACCTAACTTAAAACAACAAACCTAAATTGACACTTTCACATATTCTCTCTTCTTTACCTCTTCTTTCTTTCAAGAAACGGCGCCGACGATACACTTCACGACATAGTTCTTCTCCTCCTCAAGCGCAATTATCATTGGTATCCGCCTCTTGAAGCGCCGTTATCATTATCTTAAGCACTCTTTAACCCTTCTCTTCCGAGTTCTCAATGATATGATATGAGATCGAATCTTTCATAGAGAGGGATATCTCTTTTTCGAATGTGTTTATTCTTTAGATTTGGGGTTTCAATATAGTTTCATGTTTTTTGTTTCGGTGTTGTGTATCACCATCAATTTCTTTTACGGGAAGGATTTGTTTTAACCTAATGAAAGTATATTGTTGTAGATCATGTCTCGGGAGGAATTTTTGCGTTATTGTCAACAGAATCTAGTCACTAACAGTGACATCACTCCCAATTATGATGAAGATTTGTATGCCGGATTTGAGGTGTATACGAAAAATGGTCCAAATAGCAGCACTGCACCACACCTAACCACTTCTGTAACGCCCGTGAACCAAAAAATGAATATTTTTGGTGGTGTCGATCGATACCAAGGGGTGTCGATTGACACTAACTTTTTGTCGGTTCGGCAAGTTTGATTTTAAATCATTCGGTTAGCAATTTTGGGTTTAGAGAAACCCTAGGGCTCAGTATAAAACGCGAGCAGCCTCTTCACTACACAAAAATCAAAGCTCTGAAAGTGGATTTTTTGGTGTTTGACAGAGATTAGAGGAGATTTGTGGTTGAGATAGTTCCTAGAGGCTTGATTAAGGTTGTAGGAGCAAGGGAAGGGTATGCTCTCGTGGTTTATCGCTGTCCTTATCGTTCCAATCCGAAATCAATGTAAGTGCGTGACCATGGCTTATCTAGGTAAATGGATTATGAGGATATGTCGTTGTTTGTGTGGAATTGGATGATTGATTGGTTTGGAGGATGTTTCCTGTATGTATATGTGCTGGTTGTGTATGTTTGTTGATGTTGTTTTTGTAGGAAATCGACATGGTGCAGGCTAGAATTGAACCAGAGAGGAGAAGGTTTGATTCTGGTGACTCTACATCCCATGTCGATCAACATCAGGAGGGTGTCGATCGACACTAGCATTTGGGGTGTCGATCAACGCCAGGCGGGTCATCTTCTTCGAGCTTTCAATGACATTCCATGGTAAGTGTTATGTGATTTTGTGGAATTTCTATTATTCTTAGTTTCTGCTTTTGGTATTGCAAAGAGATGGCTAGAGGTACTAGAGGGCGTGGTTGTGGTGGTCGTGGAGGCCGTGGGCGTGGTCGGGGACGAGTGAGTGAGTCTGCCGACAGTGTGGCCTAGAGTTTCACGCATGAGCAAGTGGCAGATTCGCAGACGTTTCAGTAGGGGTTCGTGGGTGTGGCCAATGTGAGAGCCATTGTGAGGACTGGTTGGACCGATGTTGGTCCCGATGTGGCTGATGATGCAGGTGCGCCCGTAGGTGTAGCCTAGGGCCGAGATGATCGTTTGGCGGATCTGTTACAATTGTTGTTGTTGGAGCGGTTACCGAGAGCGGTACCAGCTCAGGCTCCAGTGGTACCACCAGTGGCAGAGGTGCAACTCGGAGTTGCAATTGCAGAGGACTCCCATCTTACCTTAAGATGATGGAGCAGATGCAGAGGATTGACACAGGATTTCTCGGGAGGTGCCAAGCTTGAAGAGGCTGATGAGTGGAGGATGAGGTTGGAGCAGAATTTTTGCTCTATCAGGTGTCCAAAGGGATACCGGGTTGATCTGGTAGTCCATTACCTGGATGGTGATGCACATCTCTGGTGGTGGGGTGTTGCGGCCAGGAGGATTCAGGTAGAGATGATCTGGGATGATTTTTTGGCTGAGATTAATGCCAAGTTTTTCCTATTGGAGGTAGTGGATCGGTTGGAGTCGTGGTTCTTGGAGCTGGCTCAGGGAGACCAGTTAGTCTAGGAGTATGAAGTGGAGTTTAACCGACTCTTGGTTTATGCTGGTCGGGCTATGAAGAGGTTCTTGAGAAGACTTCGGCCTGACTTAAGGACCCTGATGTGCATAAAACTTCTATGTAGGGTTTATGCAATTAGGTCTTTAAATTTATAAACCTAGGGAACTGCAAGTGCACAGTTAAGACAATTGAAGTACTTAGGGGTCGAACCACTGAGGACTAAGTGATGAATGCACTACAAATCTATATGATTCGGATTAAGCTAAGAGAACATATTATTTGGTTTTTGGGGTTTTATGGAAGCAAATAACAAAGCAATAAAAGTAAAGGGATAGATATCAATTAAGATTATAATTTAAGCAATTCACAAAACATATGCAAAACACAAGCAATCGATTTAGGATTTCAATACTAGTTGTTCTAGAACTCATATCACTAAGGTAAGGTCATCCCACTATCGTGAAGTAACTAACCAAGATGAAAAATTAATTCTAGAATAAAACTCTAAACGATTAAATACGTAAAAGCATAGAATTAAGAAAGTGCATAGAAATCAAATCAAAGCTATAACTCTAACATGTTTTTCGACACGTAGCAGCAAGAGTAAAGCACATAGACAATATAATTTGTTGATCTATCTAAGCATAAGGAGTTAGATCTCATCTCTTTGCAATAGGGCAAAGTCAATCTATCCTTAAAGGCTTCTAGAATCAAATAAACATGAAGAACAAGAGAAAAACAAAATACATTGTTTAGGTACTGATTTAGGCTGTTAGGTCCGGCTGCTTGAGTTCCTAGAAAGGCTAAAAGCAAGTATATATAGGGGTTTAAGGAGGCTTAAGTCGGCTAGGGTTTCTTCGGGTAAATACGTCTTTTTGGTCGAAACAGAGGCAATATCGGTCCAAATAACGGACGGGGTTGCGTGACCGGTAGTGGAGGCTTCTACGACGCTTCTAGAAGGTCGGAAAAAGTCTGGATATCGGCCCATGGGCTGGCCCGGTGCTTGGCTCCATTCTGCACTAACTTCACTTCGAAGGCAGTTTAACATGTCCTTAGTGTTTCGGATGTATCTTCCAAAGTACAGCTCCAATTGATGCAATTCTAACTCCATTGGAAATATAACTCAAAGGGATATCTCCATATCAAGTTTCATTAAATTCCAAACTGATTTGATCCTCCGTTCGTCAGCGAACGTATGGCATATACGTTCTGTCCAGTTTGAGAATGTGCATTATCTTCAAGATAAAATGACTTGGCTTGTTTCCTTTGACTTGGCTTGGTTCCTTTGACTTGGATGAGTAGCTGCATCTTAGATAAAACTATTTTTGCTCCTTTTTACATCCTTTTGATGATAAAGCCTATTAAGACCTTAAAATCTACATATACGAGAAAATTACCTCTTTTGGTTCAAACACTTTATTAATATATATAAAAACCATAGTAAAATAGATAGTAAAAATGGTAAAATATAGGGTATATCAGACCCGATGTAGGGTGACCTAGTATACTTCGAGGGCGAAGCTAGTGGAGAGGGTTGCTGCGATAGAAGAGAATCTCAGGGAGCAGGCTATGGTGGTCAGCCCAACCGTTCAGACGAGGAAGCCGCAGCAACAGATGGTTCTGAGCAAGGGTGGTAAGCTTGCACAAGGACAGAAGAGGAACTGGGAGGACACTTCGAGGTCGAGTCAGAGTGGTCGGAGATGCTTCGGGTATGGGAGCATGGATCACAGATTGGCGAGCTGTCCTAAGAGGGACGAGGCTCGGGACACTCGGGTCTGTTACCACTGCAGGGAGCCAAGACATATCAAGTCAAAATGTCTCAAGCTGCAGCAGATATCGGTGGCAGCGGTACAGCCGGTGGCTCAGTTGGCTGTAGCACGGGTGGGCCAAGCTCGAGGCCGATCACAGGTAAATTTCCAAACTCAGACTTGGTAAATTCTGTTTGTGTTAGAATGTTGTTTGTTTTGGATTTTTGTTAGTCTATGATAGAAAGATAGGTTTCTTTGCACATGGGATTTGTGTAGAGACCTTGTTAGCAGGCGGTTTTGAGTCTCACGTGTTGTTTGATTTTGGAGCATCGCATTGCTTCATTACTCTAGAGTGTGAAGAGAGCAATAATATCCGGAGGGAAACCGGTGAGCAGTTGGGAGTGGTTAGAGTTGCCGGAGGGATGTTTTTAACTACCCATGGTCGGACGAGGAGTGTGGATATTCAGGTGGTTGGAGAGTCGATGCTAGCAGATTTGTTTATTAGCCCAATGGAACTGTACAATGTCATCTTAGGTATGGATTGGTTGGATCGGTACAGAGTTCACTTGGATTATCACCGGGGTCGAGTTTCTTTTGAGCATAAGGAAAAGAGGTTGGTTTATCAGGGAATAAGACCGACTTCAAGGAGTCTCGTGATCTCGGCTATCCAGGCTGAGAAGATGATAGAGAAGGGTTGTGAGACTTATTTGGTGATGATTGTTATGCCAGAGACTATTGGAGAGGTTGCTGTTGGAGATATTCGGATTGTTCAGGACTTTGAGGATGTTTTTCAGTCGTTGCAGGGATTACTATCTTCTCGGTCTGATCCTTTCACGATTAAGTTGGAGCCCGAGACGACTCTGATATCTGAGGCGCCTTATCGGATGGCTCCAACAGAGCTGGCAGAGCTGAAAAGCAGCTGGAGGAGGATCTATTGGGTAAGGGATTTATCCGGCCGAGTAGTTCACCGTGGAGAGCACCGGTGTTGTTCGTGAAGAAGAAAGATGGGAGTTTCCAATTATGCATTGATTACCGGGGACTTAACCGAGTTAAGGTTAAGAATAAGTATCCTCTACCGCGGATTGATGAGTTGTTGGATCAGTTAAAAGGAGCTACTTGGTTCTCCAAGATAGATTTGACGTTGGAATATCATCATATTCCTATTGATGAGGCAGATGTCAGGTTGACAGCTTTTAAGACTAGATATGGCCATTTCGAGTTTATGGTTATGCCTTTTGGTTTGACGAATGCACCAGCTGCGTTCATGAGGCTGATAAACGGGGTCTTTCAGGAGAATCTGGATGAGTTTGTGATTATCTTTATAGATGATATTCTGGTGTATTCGAAGAGTCCTGAGGAGCATGAGGTGCATCTGAGGGCGATTCTGGAGAAGCTGCGAGAGCAGAAGCTGTTTGCTAAGCTGAGCAAATATAGTTTCTGGTAGCAAGAAATGGGGTTTCTTGGTCATATTGTTTCTGCAGATGGAGTTTCTGTGGATCCGGCAAAGATACATGCTATCAAAGAGTGGCAAAGGCCGAGGAATGCCCCAAAGATCAGGGGTTTTCTCAGATTGGCGGGTTACTACAGGAGATTCGTCAAGGGTTTTGCGAGTGTGGCTCAGTCTATGACGAAGCTGATAGGGAATGATGTTCCTTTTATGTGGTCTTCAGATTGTGAGGAGAGTTTCGCAAACTTGAAGGCGATGTTGACTAGTACACCGGTTTTGGCATTGCTGGAGCTAGGCGAGCCTTATGTGGTGTAAATAGATGCTTCGGGAGTTAGGCTGGGTTGTGTGTTGATGCAGCAGGGTAAGGTAATTGCTTATGCTACGAGGCAATTGAGGAAGCACAAGGGCAAATTCCCTACCCATGATCTTGAGTTGGCTGCGGTAGTTCTCGCCTTAAAGATTTGGAGGTCTTAGCTTTATTGTGGAAATGTCCAGGTGTTCACGGATCATAAGAATTTGAAGGATATCTTTACACAACCATAAATTAATCTGAGGCAGAGGCGATGGTTGGAGTTGTTGGCGGATTATGAGCTTGAGATAGTCTACTTTCCTGTTAATGCTAATTTGGTTGTAGATGCTCTGAGTCGGAGGCAGGCTGCTTCTGCTTAGGAGTAGGATGTGGAGGTTTTGGTGAGTGTGATTAGCACCTTGAGGTTGTGTGCTATTTAACAGGAACCATTGGGACTGGAGGCAGCTAATCAGGTAGATCTTCTGAGCAGGATTCGAGTAGCTCAGGAGAAGGATGAGGGGTTAATTGATGCTTCTAAGGTTGCAAGTTCTGAGTATCAGGTCTCTGTTAACGGGACAATTCTGGTGCACGGTCGAGTTGTGTGCCTAAGGATGAGAGTTTGAGACCGAAGATTCTAAGGAGGCATATGCGAGCATGTTTTCTATTCATCTTGGAGCGACTAAGATGTACCGAGATCTGAAATGGTATTATCACTCGGTCGGAATAAAGAAGGATGTCACTAAATGGGTCACAGCTTGTGATGTGTGCTAGTTAGTGAAGGCTGAGCATCAGGTGCCAAGTTGTTTGTTGCAGAGTTTGCCAATTCTGGAGTGAAAGTGGGATATAATTACCATGGATTTTGTGGTAGGGTTACCGGTTTCTCAGACTTTTGATGCCATTTGGGTGATTGTGGATCGTCTGACTAAATCAGCACATTTTCTAGCCATTAAAAAGACCGATTGAGCAGCGGCTTTGGCTAAGAAATATGTAAGGGAGATAGTGAGGCTGCACGGAGTGCCAGCGAGTATTGTGTCAGACAGGGATCCAAAGTTCGCTTCTGAGTTTTAGAGAGCTTTTCAGGCTGAGATGGGCACTAAGGTGCATATGAGTACTATGTGGATTGAGCTTATTTTCATGGTTCCCAGTTTCAAAGTTTAGCAGTGTTGCTATGTGATTTTTGGATTATGTATTTTCGTTGAGGATGTAAAAATTATTACATTTTGAGATTTATAAAATGAGTATTTTTATGGTTTGAGATTTATAAGATGAATATTTCTTATGGTTTGACTTGTGTGGTCATGAGTTATGTGTTTTGAGGGTCTGGAAAATAGAAGTTTTATGAAGATTTAAAACTTGTCTATTTCTCAAAGACTTTAGTGAAATAGCCTGAGTGATTGGGTTGTTTAGAGTTGACCTAAGGATTGGTCATGGATGAGATGATATTCCAAGATAGTGGAATATCATATTAGGACCACGGGGGGTAGTTCTAGTCAGAGATGCTTAATAACTTTTAAGAATTGATTGTTCTAGGGGATGAGGATTTCTCTGAATAACTCATTAAGAGAAGAAGATTTCTCCTGAGGGGATGAGGATTTCTCTCGAGGAGATGAGGATTTCTATGCATACCGATAACTCGACGAACTGTGTGTCCTGAGGATGTGAGTGGTATGGTGCACCGATAGCTCAAATGACGTGTTCCTGAGAGTGTGAGGGGTGTGGTTATGAGTTGAGAACAATTAATGTCTAAAACGTGGTTTTAAGCATAGGACTATATGTGAACCTCAGAGGTCAGGAGTGTTGATCTCGAGTGGTGCTGTCCAGGTGGGTCAGGTGGTTGAGACCGTAGCGAACGGTATTGCGTGATTCGAGGACAAATTCAGGTTAGTGGGAAAGAGTTGTAACGCCTATGAACCAAAAAGTGAATATTTTTGGTGGTGTCGATCGACACTAACTTTTTATCGGTTCGACCAGTTCAATTTTGGGTTTAGGGAAACTCTAGGGCTCGGTATAAAACGTAAGCAGACTCTTCTCTGCACCAAAATCAGAGGTCTGAAAGTGATTTTTTTGGTGTTTGAGAGAGATAAAAGAAGATTTGTGGTTGAGATTGTTCCTGGAGGCTTGATTAAGGCTGCAGGAGCAAGGGACGGTTCTGATCTCGTGGTTTATCGCTGTCCTTATCGTTCCAATCTGAAATCAACGTGAGTGTGTGACCATGGCTTATCTGGGTGGATAGATTGTGAGGATATGTCGTTGTTTGTGTGGAATTGGATGATTGATTGGTTTGGAGGATGTTTCATGTGTGTATACATGATGGTTGTGTGTGTATGTTGATGTTGTTTTTACAGAAAATCGACATGGTGCAGGCTAGAATCAAACCAGAGAGGAGAAGGTTCTATTCTGGCGACTCTGCAGCCCGTGTGGATTGATATCAGGAGGGTGTCGATCGACACTGGCATTTGGGGTGTTGATCGACACCAGACGTGTTGACTTGTGATGTGTTATTTTGATGAATTGATTTATTGTGTGTCTTGATAATTTATCGTGCCTGTGTGTATAGTCGGTAGATGGAATAACCGTCTTACTGGGTATTTATGATAATACTCACGTATCTCGTGTTTCCATATGATGTAGGTAAAGACAAAGTGTGACCGTGGGATCATAGCTATGAGGAGGAGGATGATCTACGGTCTTGTTTTGTTATGTTTTGGTCATTGTTAGAATTGCTGGTTAGGTTACTGGTTATTCTGGAATTGTTGAATTGGAATGTTGTTGGTTCGTTGGAATTGATAATTTCGGTGTTTGATGAATTATTTAGTTATGATTTCCGCTGGTCTTTGTTAGTTGCTTGATGTTGAGAGTTAGTATTTATGGGAATACTAATTCGATTACTATTTAATTTAAAAAAACGGGTCGGGTTCTTTCAACTTCCATGCCTAATACTGAAGGCTCGACCTCAATGCCTCAAATGACTATCGAAGATCTTCTCTTGGCTCATGGACACTCAACCCTTACCACTCTTGATCCCAAACGAAAGGAAAAGTCTACTTGGTAAGTTTTTATTAAGAGTCATTTCTTTATTAAGTTATGGTTTGGGTAAATAACATGTACAATTCTTATTAAGAGATAATGCAATAACTGTTTCATAAAAATTTTGTTTCGTTTTATTATTATAGGTTCTAGTATGATAAAGGTGAAATTAATGCTGCCATTTTGAAGATGCTGAGATCTAATCTTCCAAGAGCATATCCATCTTATAATCATCTCCCAAAAGATGTGCAAACACAATAGTTTCGAGTGTTTTCGGTAAATTAACTTATAAGTACTTATTTTAGTTTTCTTATAAATTATGTATTTATTCATGTTACATTTATTTTGCAGCAACAATTTAACTGGGAACCGAGCATCACAGGAACCGTAAGGGCAACATTTGATAGGAAAGCGAGAAAATCGTTCTCAAGCAACTTGTGCGAATGGAAGGATATATGGAGGCTGTAACGCCCATGAACCAAAAAAGTGGATTTTTGGTAAAGTGTCGATCAACACAGGGTATGTGTGTCGATCGACACGTGTGTTTTTGACTTGTGAGAAGTTAGATTTTTGGACGTTGTGTCGATCGACACAGGTGGTGTGTGTCGATCGATACGAGATGAAATTGGATCGACAGGTTCAGTTTAATTGTCCGGTTTGGTGGGCCGGTTTAGAGAACCCTAGGGTTGTATAAAAAGATAGGATCAATGAAGGTTGGCCGATTTTTCTTCCAGAAATCGCATACCAGAGAGTTTTTGGGAGAAAATTAGAGGTTTGGGTGACTTTTGGAGTGTTGGGAGACTTCTGGTGGATTGGTGATCCTTGGAGTCTGGGTTTTTGGTGTTGATTGAGGAATTTTGGATTTGGAGGTTGTGTTTTTCGCGTTCTTCGTGTTCTTCGGGACCCTCATCCTTTTTATCCTTTTTCGAGGTGAGTGTGTGACCGTAGGTTTATCTAGGTAAAGGATTAGATAGAATATGATTGATTGTGGTTGTTTGGATTGGATTTCGTGTGTCTTGTGGATGAAAACGTGCAGGAGATCGATGGATCGCATGAGAGTTCGAGCCATGAGAGGATAGGCTCGTTCTATGTTCTGCGATGTCGTGTCGATCGACACAATTGCTTTGTGTTGATCGACACAGATGCATCATGTCGATCGACACCATGGTAGTGTGTCAATCGACACAAGTGCAGTGTGTCGATCGACACCTAGTGGTTGTGTCGATCGACACAGTGCTCCTGGACTGGTTCATTGTTTGATTGTTCGTGTATGTTTGTTGTATGTTCATCCTAGTATTGTATCTCTTGCTTATGCCTGTGTGTATAACCACTAGACAGGATGACCGCGTCGCTGAGTATTTATGATAATACTCACGCAACTCTTTTTGCCATGTGTTGCAGGTAAAGAGAAAATGTGATCGTGGAATCATGGCCGGGAAGAGGATATGATCTAGAGTCTCGTTTGAGTGGTTGTGTTGTTAGAATTGCTAGGTTGCTAGTAATTTCTGGAACTGTCATTGGTTATTGGTTGATATTGGTTTTGAACGGTTTAGTGAATTAATAAAGTACGGGATTTATTGATTTGATTGATATTTGATTATTCTAATTGTTTCTGCATCGCTTGTTTTTGGCCCATTGAGGATTACTATCTGTGATGATAGTAATCCAAAGGGAAAAATTTTAAATTATTGGGTCGGATTGTTTCATTTTGGTATCAGGGCCCTTATGGTTCTAGGACGGGTGATTGATTGAGTGATTGTGTGAATAGTCGATTGATTGTTGTGTGGGTTTGGAGTCCTTGATCATCTCTTCGGAGCCTTCAATGAGATTCCACGGTATGTGTTTTATGACTTTGTGTTTGTCTAGTACTTAGTAGTCTGCTGGTTAGTGTAGAGTGACGGCTAGAGTAGCTAGAGGCAAAGGTCATGGGGACCATGGAGGCCGAGGTGGTCGTGGTGGCCGCGGGTGAGGACTGCAGAATGAGTCTGATGCCGCTAGTATGGCCCAGGAGACCACGTAGAAGCATGTGCCGGACTCGCAGGCGTTTCTGGAGGGGTCTGTGGGAGAGACTGCTATGAGTACCAGTGTGAGGGCTGGTGGGGCTAGTGTGGATCCCGGTGTAGCTGGTGGTGCATCGGGGCTAGGTGGGGTGCTGCTGCAGGTGTGGCCCAGGACCGAGATTATCGCTTGGCGGGTTTGCCGTAGTTGATTATGGAGCGGTTACCAGGTGGGGTACCGGCTTTGGATCATGCTCCGGGTGTTCAGCCAAGTGGGGCTGGTGTGCAGCCAGTAGTGGTTGGTGGTCAGCTGGGAGTGGCTGGGGTTCAGCCAGGAGTGGCAAGTCCGTAGCCGGGTGTGGCGATTACAGAGGAGCTTCCATCCTACCTGAGGATGATGGAGTAGATGCCGAGGATTGGCACCGGGTTTTTCTCGGGTGGTGCTAAGCCTGAGGAGGCCGATGTGTGGCGGCGGAGCTTGGAGCGTAACTTTCGCTCTATCAGGTGTCCCGAAGGATAAAGGGTTGATCTGGCGGTTCACTATCTGGATGGTGACGCGAATCTCTGGTAGAGAGGTGTTGAGACCAAGCGGGTTTAGGCCGAGATGGTCTGGGATGATTTCTTGGCCGAGTTCAATGCCAAGTATTTCCCACAGGAGGCGGTGGATCGGTTGGAGTCGAGGTTTCTGAACCTGGCTAAGGGAGACTGGACAGTGAGGGAGTTGGATTTGGAGTTCAGTCGACTTCTGGTACATGCTTGTAGGGGCATGGAGGGCAAGCAGGCCCAGGTGAGGAGGTTCTTGGGGGGACTTCAAGCTGATTTGAGGACTTGCTGCAGGGCGAGTAAGTTTGCCATGAGGGCAGAGCTGGTTGAGACAGCTGCTGCGATTGAGGAGGACCTCAGAAAGCAGGTTGTGGTGGTGAGTCCGCCGGTTCAGCAGCAGAGGAGGCCGCAGCATCTGGCAGGTTCGAGCAGGGGCGGGAAGCCTGCTCAGGGTCAGAAGAAGAAATGAGAGAGCATTTCAGATCTGAGTCAGAGAAGATAGAGTGGTCTGAGATGCTTCGGGTGCGGGAGCTTGGATCAAAAGGTGGCGAGTTGTCCAAAGAGGAGTGAGGCTCGGGATGCTCTGGTGTGTTACCACTGTAAGGAGCCGGGGCATATTAAGCCCAAGTAGCAGATGGCGGTGGCGGTAGTGCAGCCGCTGGCAGTGCAGCCGCTGGCAGTGCAGCCATTGGCTCAGATCGCAGCGACGCCGCAGGTTTTCACTTCTGCGGAGGCGGGCGATTCTAGCGCCAGACCGATCACAAGTAAATTTCAGATTTGAGCTTTTTAAATTCTTGTGTTGTTTGAATTTAGTCTGTTTAAAAATTGTGTGTCTGCGCTAGAGTGTCGGGTCTTAAAGCACATGGGATTTGTGCAGGGACCTTAGTTGTGGGCAGATATGAGTCCCACGTGTTATTTGATTTAGGAGCTACGAATAGCTTCATTACTCTGGAGTGTGCGGAGGATAGCGGTATCCAGAGCGATTCCGGTGAGCAGCCGGAAGTAGTTAAGGTTGCTTACGGGCGGGCTCGTGGTGTGGATGTTCTGGTGGCGGAAAAGTTGATGCTTGCAGATCTGGTTATCATTTCGGTGGAGTTGTACGATGTCATCCTTGGGATGGATTGGCTGAATCGGTACAGGGTTCATCTGGATTGTCATCGAGGACGAGTAATGTTCGAGCGAGAGGCGGGAAGGTTGGTTTATCAGGGCGTGAGACAGACTTCTGGAAGTCTCATGATTTCAGCGATACTAGCCGAGCAGTTGATTGAGAAGGGCTGTGAGGCGTATTTGGCAACGATAGTGATGCCAAAGACTATTGGAGAGGTTGCAGTTGGGGATATTCGGGTTGTTCGGGATTTCCAGGATGTATTTCAGTCGTTGCTGGGATTGCCACCGTTGCAGTTGGATCCATTTACGATTGAGTTGGCAGAGCTGAAGAAGCAGCTGGATGATCTGTTGGGGAAGGGATTCATTCGGCCTAGTGTTTCACCATGGGGAGCGCCGGTGTTGTTCGTGAAGAAGAAGGATGGAAGTTTTCGGTTGTGCATTGATTACCAGGGACTTAACCGGGTCACTGTGAAGAATAGGTACCCTCTGTCGCGCATTGATGAGTTGTTGGATCAGTTGCGAAGGGCTACCTGGTTCTCCGAGATCGACTTGGCTTCGGGATACGATCAGATTCCGATTGATGAGGCGGACATTAGGAAGACGGCCTTTCGGACGAGGTACAAGCATTATGAGTTTGTGGTGATACCGTTCGGGTTGCCGAATGCACCAGCAGCGTTCATGCGGTTGATGAACGGGGTGTTCGAGGAGTATCTTCACGTGTTCGTGATCATCTTCATAGATGATATTCTGGTGTATTCAAGGAGTTTGGAGGAGCACGAGGTTCTGGAGAAGCTGCGGGAGCAGAAGCTGTACGCGAAGTTGAGTTAGTGCAGTTTCTGGCAGCGAGAGATGAGTTTCCTTGGCCACGTGGTATCTGCAGAGGGAGTTTCTGTGGATCCGGCTAAGATAGAGGCTATCAGAGGATGGCCTAGACCGAGGAGTGCCACCGAGATCAGGAGTTTTCTTGGGTTGGCAGGTTATTATCTGAGGTTCGTCAAGGGGTTTGCGAGTATGGCGCAGTCGATGACGAAGTTGACGGGGAAAGATGTCCCTTTTATGTGGTCTTCAGCTTGCGAGGAGAGTTTCGGGAAGCTGAAGGAGATGCTGACGAGTACACCTGTGTTGGCGTTACCCAAGCCGGGTGAGCCTTATGTGGTGTATACAGATGCTTCGGGAGTTGGTTTGGGATGTGTACTGATGTAGAAGGGCAAGGTTATTGCGTATGCTTCGAGGCAGTTGAGGAAGCACGAGTGCAATTACCCTACCTATGACTTGGAGTTGGCTGCGGTGATTTTCACCCTTAAGATTTGGAGGTCTTATCTTTACGGCGGAAAGGTGCAGGTGTTCACATACCACAAGAGTCTGAAGTATTTCTTCACTCAACCAAAGTTGAACTAGAGACAGAGGCACTGGATGGAGTTAGTTACGAACTATGACCTGGAGATCAGGTACCATCTGGGTAAGGCTAATCTGGTTGTAGATGCGTTGAGTCAGAAAAGAGTTGCTTCGGCTCAGGAGTGGGATATGGAGGCTCTGGTGAGCGAGATCAGTACGTTGAGATTGTGTGTTATATCACAGGAGCTGTTGGGGTTAGAGGCTGCTAACCAGGCAAATTTGTTGAGCAGGATTCGGGTTGCTCAGGAGAAGGATCAGGGATTGATTGATGCTTCTAAGGCGACAGGTTCAGAGTATTTGGTCTCGGCGAATGGGACGATACTGGTGAACGGGAGGGTGTGTGTACCCAAGGACGAGGATCTGAGGTAGGAGATCCTGAGAGAGGCTCATTTGAGCATGTTATCGATTCATCCGGGAGCGACCAAGATGTATCGTGATCTGAAACGGTATTATCACTGGGTCGGGATGAAGAGATGTAGCTAACTGGGTTGCAGCGTGCAACGTGTGTCAGCTGGTGAAGGCTGAGCATCAGGTGCCGAGTGGTATGTTGCAGAGTTTGCCTATCCCGGAGTGGAAGTGAGATTTGATTACCATGGATTTCGTGACGGGGTTACCAGTGTCACGGACATATGATGCAATTTGGGTTATTGTGGATCGTCTGACCAAGTCAGCACATTTTCTTGCCATCAAGAAAACCGACAGAGAGGCGGTGTTGGCTAAGAAGTATGTGCGGGAGATAGTAAAGCTGCACGGGGTGCCAGCGAGTATTGTGTCAGATATAGATCCGAGGTTTACTTCAGAGTTCTGGAGGGTATTTCAGGCTAAGATGGGCACTAAGCTGCATATGACCAAAGCGTATCATCCTCAGACGGATGGGCAGTCCGAGCGGATGATTCATACATTGGAGGATTCGCTGAGGATGTGTGTGCTGGATTATGGTGGTCATTGGGCGGATCTTTTGAGCCTGGTTGAGTTTGCATACAATAACAGTTACCAGGCAAGTATTGGGATGGCTCCATATGAGGCTCTGTATGGGAGGCTATGTCGGACACCATTATGCTGGACTCAAGTGGGGGAGAGGAGCATGTTTGGTGCATATTTTGTTCAGGAGACGACGGAGAATATCCGTGTCTTGAGGCTGAACATGAGAGAGGCTCAGGATCGGCAGAAGAGTTATGCCGATAGGAGACGGAAGGAGCTGGAGTTTGAGCTGGAAGATCTGGTGTATCTCAAGGCAGCGATGTTGAGGGGTCCTAACAGATTTATTTCAGAGAATAAGCTAACGCCGAGGTTTATGGGTCCATTCAAGGTTGTGGAGCGGGTCAGACCGGTAGCTTATCGATTGGGGCTACCTCAGAGTATGAAGGCTTTTCACAAAGTCTTCTATGTTTTGATGCTGCAGAAGTGTCTACATGAGTCTGAGGAGGTGTTTGCTAGGATTCCGGAGGATCTTCAGCCCAACATGACGTTGGCGGTTAGGCCTGTGAGGATTCTCGGGAAGAGAGTCAAGGTGCTGCGTCGGAAGAGTATACCGTTGGTGAGAGTCGTGTGGGACTGTGACGGTATTGAAGAGGAGACTTGGGAACCAGAAGCGTTGATGAAGATGAATTTTTTGAAGTGGTTCGAGAAGCAAGCGGTGGCTTGTGTGTCTTTTCTGGTTTTCAGAGTCTGTTTTAGCATGTGGCTATGAGATGTATGTATTTTCGTTTTGATGTTGTTGTAACGATTATACATTTTGAGATTTAATAAGATGAGTTTATCTTATTAAATGTGTTATAAGATGTGAGTTCTTATGGTATGACTGGTGGATTCATGGATTGTGATGACTGGTAGGTCATGTGGAGGTCTAGCGATAGAGTTCTATGGGAGTTAGGACTTGTTTATCGACTAGGAAGGCTAGAAATGGAAGTTCTATGTGAGTTAGGGCTGTCCATGTTCTAGGAGGATTATCTGGGGATGGAGGTTCTATATGAGTTAGGCCTTGTTTATTCCTTGGATGGTGATATACCCTATATTTTACCACTTTTACTATCTATTTTACTATGGTTTTTATATATATATTAATAAAACTTTTGGACCAAAAGAGGTAGTTTTCTCGTATATGTAGATTTTAAGGTCTTAACAGGTTTTATCATCAAAAGGATGTAAAAAAGAGCAAAAAGAGTGTCATCTATAATGCAGCTACTCATCCAAGTCAAAGGAACCAAGCCAAGTCATTTTATCTTGAAGATAATGTACATTATCAAACTGGACAGAACGTATACGCCAGAATTTCGCTTATGAACGTATATGCCAGATGAATTTCAGTTTGGAATTTAATGAAACTTGGTCTAAAGATATCCATTTGAGTTATTTTTCCAATGAAGTTGGAATTTCATCAATTGGAGCTGTACTTTGGAAGATACACCCAAAACATTGAGGACATGTCAAACTGCCTTCGAAGTGAAGATAGTGCAGAATAGAGCTAAGCACCGGGCCAGCCCATGGGCTGATATCCAGACTTTTGCCGACCTTCTAGAAGCCCCGTAGAAGTCTCCAATACCGGTCACGCAACCCGTCCGTTATTTGGACCGATATTGCCTCAGTTTCGACCAAAAAGACGTATTTGCCCGAAGAAACCCTAGCCGACTTAAGCCTCTTTAAACCCCTATATATACTTGCTTTTAGCCTATCTATGAACTCAAGCATCCGGCCTTAACAGTCTAAATCAATACATAAACAATGTATTTCGTTTTTCTCTTGTTCTTCATGTTTATTTGATTTTAGAAACCTTTAAGGATAGATTGACTTTGCCCCTATTGCAAAGAGATGAGATCTAACTCCTTACGCTTAGATAGATCAACAAATTATATTGTCTATGTGCTTTACTCTTGCTGCTACGTGTTGCAAAACATGTTAGAGTTATAGTTTTGATTTGATTTCTATGCAATTTCTTAATTCTATGTTTTTACGCATTTAATCGTTTAGAGTTTCATTCTAGAATTGATTCTTCATCTTTATTTATACTCAAAGCACGAATTGTCTTAGCTACCCAAGGAGTGATCTTAGGTTGATATACTCTCCAAAATCTTGTTATATCTCCGGACCTAGTATTCGATGAGCTAGGCATCTTAACAATTCGATAGGTTAGTTAAGGAGTCTAGTGAACAATCAATCTTGAGCATAAAACATGTTTTCACCTGGTAATAACCTGCGATAGTTGAGTCTATTAGGGTGCAAAACATAGATGGTTAGTTACTTCACGATAGTTGGATGACCTTACCTTAGTGATATGAGTTCTAGAACAACTAGTATTAAAATCCTAAATCGATTGCTTGTGCTTTGCGTATGTTTTGTGAATTGCTTGAATTCTAATCTTAATTGATATCTATCCCTTTACTTTTATTGCTTTGTTATTTGCTTCCATAAAATCCCAAAAACCAAATAATATTTTCCCTTAGCTTAATCCGAATCATATAGGTTTGTAGTGCATTCATCACTTAGTCCTCAGTGGAAGGATCTCTAAGTACTACAATTGTCTTAACTGTGCACTTGCAGTTCCCTAGGGTTATAAATTTGAATACCTAATCATAGAAGTTTTATGCACATCAAGTTTTTTGGTGTCGTTGTCGGGGACTTTTTTTTTATTGCCTGCAAATTTTTTTATAACGATTAAGTCTAAGTTTGTTTTTTCTTTTTGATTTTCTAATTTTTCGTTTTTGTTTTTGGTTTTTAATTTTTGTGTGTTTCAGAGATTCGTCAATGGAGCATCACAATCCAAAGATAATGGCAAGTCCTTACCCTCGTGAAGAAGTTGGAGATTACATCCCCATGCCTCATGAATTCCATCAACCGCCACTTTCTCACAACAATCGATACAATCCAACCTTGTATCGTCCTTGGGAAGTTTATGAAGGAGAAAGTCGCCCTCATCCTCATCACATCCGTCCGCCACCATCACCACAGTCCCACCACCATCCCTACTCAAACCCCCAAGAAGACAAACTCAAAGCCTTGATGCATCGATTCATAGAAGACACTAAAAAAGTCATTCATGATGTACCATAAATTCATCTCTTAAGGAAAAGTTTGAGGTCCTTATTGTTCAATTTGGAAAAAATTGAATCACGTTTGGTCCAATTGGAGGAGATATAAGAGGTTCATACTCGACATCTTCACGAAGATAAAGACGACATCGTCAATATCAAGCATAAGATTGATCAAACTTATAACCAATTGGAATAAACGGTAAATGACACTAAGGAAGACGTTGGGAGGCTTAATAATCAACTAAATTCAGTAGCTATTAAGGCTTACCAAGCTGTTCAAGCCGTAGGAGAAGTCAAGACCAACCAAGGCGAACTCACCTTGAAAGTGGAAGAATTGGAGAACGATAATAGGCTAACAGTACAAACCTTTACCGCCGTTCGTTTTGACCTTGACCACCATGATAAGGAGATCATTGACATGACAACAAAGCTACAAGGAGAAGTAAACAAAACCTCCAACCATGTGAAGCAACTAGAAGATCGATTGAAGAGAATCGAAGAAACGGTGCAAGTTTGCCTTCAATTAGAAACAATAGAAGGGGAATCTACACCCAATGCTAGTTGCTGCACTCTTACTGCCCTTAAAGAGGATGAGTCCACCACTAATCAAGATGAAGACGAAGTCTCAAGACCATTGAAGAAGGCGAATACGAGCAAAGGAAAGCTCACGGCGAGAATTTCGGTAAAACCTCCCCCAAAAGGATGCAAGCTTACCGAGAGGACCACCAAGAGGACACGTTTCATAAGTGATGAGATGCTACAAGTATTCAATTCCCTTGTGAAAGAACTCCCTCAAGAGTTTTCCTTTGAAGAAGTATGGCGAGAAAGACCATCTTTGAGAAAGTGTTTCTCACAAAGCAAAGAAGAAGATTTCATGATTGAGGAGCTATTTGATCGAGCTAGGAATCCTTAAAAGTACTTTAAGATCCTTTGCAAGACCCTCGATCCAAGTCCTTTCAACATCTCTTGCTCTATTCGTGGTTTCAAATTTGACGATGCACTTTGCGATTCGGGAGCCGGAATCAACATTCTTTCGGAATCTCTTGTGAGAATGATGAAGATCACCAACCTTCGACCATCACGGAGACAAATTGCACTCGCTAATGGTGCATCTACACTTTCATTAGGCGAAATCCACAATTGCCCTTTGAACATTGGAGATTGCATCGTTCCGGTAGACTTCGAAGTGGCGACTATGAACGATTGTTCAACACCCTTCATCCTTGGAAGACCATTCTTGGCTACTGCTGGAGCGCTATCATGGTGATGTGCATAAAACTTTCATGTAGGGTTTATGCAATTAGGACTTTAAATTTATAACCCTATGGAACTGCAAGTGCACAGTTAAGACAATTGTAGTACTTAGGGTCGATCCACTGAGGACTAAGTGATGAATGCGCTACAAACCTATATGATTCGGATTAAGCTAAGGGAAAATATTATTTGGTTTTGGGGTTTTATGGAAGCAAATAACAAAGCAATAAAAGTAAAAGGGATAGATATCAATTAAGATTAGAAATCAAACAGTTCATAAAACATATGCAAACACAAGCAATCGATTTAAGGTTTTAGTACTAGTTGTTCTAGAACTCATATCACTAAGGTAAGGTCATCCCACTATCGTGAAGTAACTAACCATCTACGTTTTACACCCTAATAGACTCAACTATCGCAGGTTATTATAAGGTGAAAACATGCATTATTGGTCAAGATTGATTGTTCACTAAACTCCTTAACTAACCTTTCGAATTGTTAAGGTTTCTAGCTCATCGAATACTAGGTCCGGAGATATAACAAGCTTTTGGAAAGTATATCAACCTAAGATCAGTCCTTGGGTAGCTAAGCCAATTCATGCTTTGAGTATAAATAAAGATGAAGAATCAATTCTAGAATAAATCCCTAAACGATTAAATGCGTAAAAACATAGAATTAAGAGAATGAATAGAAATCAAATCAAAGCTATAACTCTAACATGTTTTGCAACACGTAGCAGCGAGAGTAAAGCACATAGACAGTATAACTCGTTGATCTATCTAAGCGTAAGGAATTAGATCTCATCTCTTTGCAATAGGGCAAAGATCAACCTATCCTTAAAGGCTTCTAGAATCAAATAAACATAAAGAACAAGAGTTAAACGAAATACATTGTTTAGGTATTGATTTAGGCTGTTAAGGCCGGCTGCTTAAGTTCCTAGAGAGGCTAAAAGCAAGTATATATAGGGGTTAAGGAGGCTTAAGTCTGTTAGGGCTTCTTCGGGCAATTACGTCTTTTCAGGTCAAAAACTGAGGCAATTTCGGTCAGGATAAGGATCAAGCTTCGTGACCGATATTGGAAGCTTCTAGGGAGCTTATAGAAGGTCATAAAAATTCTGGATATCGGCCCATGGCCTGGCCCGGTGCTTGGCTCTATTTTGCACTAACTTCACTTCGAAGGCAGTTTGACATGTCCTTAGTGTTTCGGGTCTATCTTCTAAAGTACAGCTCCAATTGATGAAATTCCAACTCCATTGGAAATCTAACTCAAAGGGCTATCTCCACAACAAGTTTCATTAAATTCCCAAATGATTTGATCCTCCGTTTGTCAGCAAACTTCTGGCGTATGCGTTCTATCCAGTAGGGGACACTACAAGAAATCGGAGTTTGGATAGCATCCCAAAACTGCTATCCTAGTGATACATAGCGCTGTACAAAACGCTCCAAGATGTCCCGCGATAGTAGGTCTGCCACCTAAGATAGCGGAAGATACAAAAGCGATGTTTAATAAATTCACCATAGCGCTTTGTTGAATGCAATTATAATATTTTAGAATAGCGTTGTTTTGTGTTATTAATATTTAAACAATAGCTTTTATTTTTCTTTATTAAAAGCGTTTTTGTTTTATTATGATTGTCAAATGTTTATAGCATTTATCTATACTAATATAGCATCGTAATTATATTATTGATTTCTGGTAAATATATTACTGGTTTTGTAATAATAATAATATTGAATATAAATTTTTAAAAATATTTTGTAAATCAAATATAATTAAAATTATATAATTAAAATTAATTTTACAATTAAATTTAAAATATCCATAATTTACAAATACCACAAAATAATTAAAAAAAACCTAATACTACTCTACAACTATAACCCCTTCACAATCATCTCTAACATAAGAACTACCATCTTCTCTATCCAAATCTCAAGAAGAACATATAACTTAAAAATCAAAACCTCACAGTAGAGAACCTATTATGCAAAAACAGAAGTTAGAAAACAGAACCTCAATATATGAATATAGACAAAAGAAACTAGATATTACTAAACTGACAAAAACAGAACATATTATGCAAACCTTTTGCTTCACCCATTCTGCAAACTGCTCAGTATGAGTTTTCCACAATAGAGTTTCATTCCTAGCACATCAAGCATCATTATCTTGCAATTCTTCCAAATGCATCCTGATTTAAAATATACAACAGTTACAATTAGGCAGTAATGTTAAGTATTAAGGAATTAAAGCTGATAGTGAAGCCTTTTAGGAATAATGTAGAAAGTATCTTACTCAACATATTGATCCATAGCTGACATGTTCATCAAGACATAACGATGTGCTATGTCCCTTTCTTTATCAGAAAGGATAACTTCTTCACCCTTTTGCAGTGGTCTACCTTCAACTATCATACTAACATTCTCAATATCTTCATTACGATTAAGTAATTCTTGAACTGGAACAGCTTTTTGTAGGAACTCCAAACAGAATGAAATGCATTCTCCAGCTAAATACCCCTCAGCCATACACCCTTCTGGCCTTGCATGATTCTTCACAAAAGCTTTGAGTGTTTTCATGTACCTAAAACTCAGTCAAGAAGTATTAATATCAGATACACATAATTGTTGTAAATACATATAACCAAACATATGAATATATCAAACCTTTCAAAAGGATACATCCAACGGAAATGAACCGGACCTCCCAACCGTGCCTCTCTTGATAGATGTATCGGAAGGTGGAACATGATATCAAATAGAGATGGAGGGAAGAATCGCTCTAGTTGACACATTGTCTCCACAAACTCAGACTCCAATGATATCAGTTTCTCCGGGTCTATAGTACGCTGACACAACCTATTGAAGTAATTGCATAATCGATTTATGGCAATCCTAGGTCCTTTATGTAACAACCCTCTTAAAGCAACTGGTAATAAGTTTTGTAAGAGTACATGGTGATCATGAGACTTCAAACTACCTATAGTAGGAGGGTTAACTGAAATACTATTTGCTATATTCCCACAATAACCATCTGGGCCTCTAAACTTAGATAACCTCTTACAAAAGATTATCTTTTCTTTCTTGGATAACCAATAAGGTGCTGGAGGCAAGTATGTTCTCTTACCCCTTACCTCCGTGTGCAATTCATTTCTGATTCCAATGTCTTCCAAATCTTTTCTTGATTTTAAACCATCTTTTGACTTAGCATTTTGCATCAATGTTGACAATATAGCATCACACACATTTTTTTCCACATGCATCACATCAATGTTGTGACGAACCGGCAAATCCTATCACATGAAACATCAATATGTTAACAGCAACAAAAACAGAAAAATAAAGTATAAAAAATAGTGAAATTAGTTTCTCTCATTTACCTTCCAGTAAGGTAGATCAAAGAATATAGATTTCTTCTTCCACCGCCATAAATCATTTGACTCTTCACACTCTTCTTCCTGAACCATATCATCATCCAACAATTCATCTCTTTTTCTTCTCTAGAGGTCTTCCGAAATCATTCCTAAAATCTTTAAGTGTGTCATATATTTCAGATCCAGTTTGGATCCTACTTGCATTCCCTTTTTCCACTGTGTTGTCAAACCATCCTTTTTTAATCTATAGGGATGATTAGGATCTAATCTCTTTCTATTTCCCATGTACACATACTTGCGGCTATGTTTAAGCCATCTACAAGGTGTATCCTTCCCACAAACATTGCAAGCTTGTTTCCCCTTGACTTTACAACCAGATAAGGTCCCCAATGCTGGATAGTCACTGATACTCCAAAGCAGCAAGGCTTTAAGTGTGGAGGTCTCTTTCTTGAACGCGTCATATACTTCAATACCCTCAGCCCACAAATCCATTAAATCTTCTATCAATGGTGCTAAGTAAATGTCTATGTTGTTACTTGGAGCGGTTGGACCAGGGATCAACATAGTGAGCATTATATTCTCAGCCTTCATACACATCGTTGGAGGCGCGTTGTAGTTAACTAACAACACAGGCCACGTGTTGTACTTGGTATTCTGAATGGAGAAAGGATTCATCCCATCAGTAGAGATACCTAGCCTAAGGTTTCTTGGTTCCGCAGAAAACTCTGGCCATTTATCATTTACTTGTGTCCAACACAAGGAGTCAATAGGGTGTCTCATGGTACCATCTTCTATTGCATTGCTATGATGCCAACACATATCCTCAGCCACTTTTTCTGATCTAAACATCCTCTTAAATCTATCCTTGATTGGAAAATATCTAAGGACCTTTGCTGGAATTCCTTCTTTAACCTCCTCACTGTGCTTATCTACTTCCCATCTAGAAGCATTGCATCTTGGACAACTTTTCATGTTTTCAAACTCCTTCCTATACAGTATGCAATCATTCTTGCAAGCATGGATTGATTCATATCCAAAACCAAATATCTTCAGAAATTTCTTGATTGAATCTACAGACTTTGGCAGGACATTTCCTTCAGGAAGCATGTCATTGATGAACATCAATAACTGATCAAAATAGTTCTCAGACATTCCACTCTTCACTTTAATTCTATAAAGTCCCATGATTGCAGAAATCTTAGTGTGGTTAGGACAACTAGAATACAGTGGAGTTTCAGCTTCCCTTAACTTATTCCTAAAATCTGATTCCTCTTTTGTTTCAACAAATTCATCCTCTTCATCACATTTTGTCGGCTGATTAGGACTATCTTCACCGCTAAAATAAGCAGTTCTAAGCAAGTCAAATGCCTCAGTTTCAGATTCCATACCTTTACATCTTGTGTCACCGTGTAAAAACCAACAAGAATACCGCATATACTTTTTATCCATACCCTTTACCACTAGATGCTCTGTTACTGTGTCTAATAGCTGACGGCACATATTGCGGCAAAGAATACAAGGGCATGAGATTTCTGTCGGATTGCCTAATCTAACTGCTGAAGAATTCACAAAATTGGTTGCTCCTTCCAAGTACTCAATACTAGCCCTATATGAAACATTTATATAAACGAGTTAGTAAGACAACATTAAAAACATTAAAAACACAAGACTAGCTTCATACCGTGGTAGCCAAACCCATGCATTGTCCATAATCAACAATACGACCGTGGTTCTGACTAAGATTTTGATTTTGACAAATGTTTTGATTTTGACTAAGATTTCGGAAAAGAATTGATTTTGACAAAGAACTGTCAAAATCGCAGCTTAAGGTTGGAATAATGGAACGACAGAGGGTTTTCCCAGCTAAAGGTTTCCGCAGAAATGGAATAAGTGTGGGAAAGGAATTAACGACTCAGATGACCCACGAGTTACGGATCCGACGGTGACTGATAGGGGGCATCACAATCTGCATGCTTTGATCTCATTGGTTGTCTTCTGCAAAAATATAGAATTTTGGGAGATTAGTTAAAAAATTAGTAATTTAAATTTAAATAATTAGTTGAAAATAATACTAATTTTGTAAATAATCAAAATAAAGATTTCGAATATTCCGAATTTTTAAAAAATACATTTAATTTAAAAAAATCAATAACTTCAAATGTTGTAATTTCAATACATTATCCAAATACATGATCCAAATACAATATGTAACTTTAGGGTTTAGAGTTTAAAAAAAAAGATCAATAATTTAAAATGTTTTAATTTCAACACATGATCCAATTAAAATATGTAACTTTAGGAGAAATGTTTTAGGGTTTAGAGTTTATACTTGTATATCAATAATTTAAAATGTTTTAATTTCAACATATGATCCAAATACAATGTGTAACTTTAGGGTAAGTGGTTTAGGGTTTAGGGTATAGGAAAAAAGATCAATAATTTAAAATTTCATATAATTTCAACACAATCCAATTACTTTAGGATTTAGTATTTTAAAAATTATTGCTTATTTATAATTATATATATAATTTAAAATTATATTGTTTATAATTCAAAGGCTTTAGGGTTTAGGGTATAGGAGCCTTTATATATATTTTTTAAAAAATCAATAATCCAATTACTATATTTAACTTTATAAATGTTTTAGACTCTAGGATTATATTTTTTTTTAACTCAAAGTAAACATTTTTAAACATAAGTCTTACAAGTTTCGAAGTTACTTGGCCAAATAAGCACAAATTTTTCGTCTAACATCAAAATACAGACAAGAGCACCAGTTTCATATCATAACAAGTTTGTCACTTGGCCATGCTACTGCAGACCCTAAAGCATCCTTAAGATGTACAATTTCAGAATTTGGCCTCCACACTCCTGCATTACCAATCTTCACAACCTCAACCCAAACCTTGGTTCCATTTGCACCTAATGGCAAAAAATGACGTAAAGCATTGGGATCTGTTGAAACTATCCTTCCTTCAGCCACTTTGCGTCCAGAGTTGTTGCACTCTAAAAGGATGCATTTCTGTTTTGCATTCTTGCTTGAACTTGTGCTATTAGTTGGACTCTATATATGGGTAAAGTTCAAATAATCAGTAACCAATTACTAACCAGTCAAATATGATCAAGAAACAGATTCGAACACATCACAAGAACGAGCAGTACACAAACACTAACATATAGGCAATAAATCATACCTCTCCTTTCTTCTCATCTGTCTTTGCAGGTTCAGTAGACAGTGACTGAACATTTACTACTGGCCAAGCTATTTTCTCATTCAGTGCATCACCAATCAGTAACATTTCAGGAGTTGGTCTCCACAAATAGGCAACATCATTAATAACCTTAACTACTTTGACACACACAGCATTCGGGCCTAATGGAATATTGCTGACCAGCTCTTTAGAATCAGTTGAGCAGATAATACCTTCAGCAATAATCTCATCGTCACCCTTAGTCCAATCAAAGATTTTGCATCTTCCAGATTCATCCTCAGAGGTATGCTACATTGAAAGGTTTATGTTCAGAAGTTGGACCATGTTAATATATAAGAGAAGGATTAGAACCTTTACCTTTTCCCATCTGGAGAGGCTTCATAGGTCTCTGTGTTATCGTCTAATATCACTTTATCCATTGGCCATGCTATTTTGCGTCCAATAGCTGCCTCAAGTGAAGACACTTCTGTTGTAGGCCTCCAAAGAGATGCTCCAGGGTCCAATACAGACGTAACGCGAATAGCAACTGCGTTCGGACCAATTGGTATACGACCAATCTTATACATTGGTTCAGAAGAGCAGAATTCTCCTTCTCCTATGAGAACATCTCCTGCCTCAAACCAGTCAAGTATCTGAACTCTAATCCCTTCTTTGCTAGCCTCACTAACCTCATATGGAGACCCACAGTCACCAGTTTTGTTCTACCATAAGAAAAACAAATGCAAAAGGTTACAATTAATATTATCACCATATGTATATCACCAATACTTGAGAAACATGATTTAATCACAATTACCTTCATTGAAGCTAAGTCACGGACCATACTCTTCAACTTGTCAATCTCACTTTGCATATCAGCAAACTTTGAGTCTCTTGCCTGAAGAAATGCTAGCTTAGTTGCAGTAATACCTCTGCCAAGCCCTCTGACTCTTCCATGTTTGTCTTTACCCAACACCTTACTTACAGCATCTTCCTTGATATTATCAGCTGATGTGGAATCCATTTGACTATCAAGTGACTCTATTTTTTCCTGATTACAACATTAAAACACAAGCTAAATAGATGATAATCTAGTTGACTACCCAAAAACAATAATTGACAGAAGAGTGTCATTACAATGGTTTCAGCAAATTCAGGCCTAACAGGTCTACCATCTTTATGAGTGTGTCCAGCAATCCAGACCTTACTCCTATTGATCTTACTAGGGTCTGCACTCTTCATTCTCTACAAATAGTTAATAGATGTTCAGTTATATTTTTAATCATTATGTAAAATACTTTAGAGAAACAAACAGACTAAACGTATCATCCCCTTGCGACTAGTGGTGTGAGGAATCTGAGCTCTTCGCAGTGCTCTGAATTTGTTGCTTTTTTCCTACAACATCAGTATAAGATTACTTACATGTCTAAAAAAATTCTTATGATCAAGTTATGAACTTAGTAAACCTTAAATGCTGAGCTTCTCCTGCTCCTAATCCAAGTATTCCATAGTTGAATTGATGTGATGTTGCTCGGTTTTAACTCAAGTCTCTCTGTACTACTCTTAGCATCTCGCACTTGTGTCATTAGCCTTGACTTTCCTGCCCTCCACAAACATCCCATCTGCTTGAAAATAGCCTCTTTCTTCCACTCCTCACTAACATTAAACCTCCCCTACATCAAAATAAACAAAAGGTTATCTAACAAATCCACAATTTTATGTTCCAAAATAAACAAAGGTATATACTTAAGTGAATATACCTGAATTTCCTCCCACATTTTGTCCTTCGAGTGAACATCAAGCTTTCTCCAGTCATCAAGTGTTACTGGAACATGTTCCCGTACAAGAGCACCAAGAAATGATGATAGTGTGACTGAACCAGGACCTACATGTTCACCTAGGTCTGTGAATGTCACATCAACCTTTGCTAGAGGATCTATGGCTATTTTACGCATCTTTGTTGGTCCTCTTCTCTTTCTTTTTTTCCCCTCTCCCTCTGGTGATTGCATTCCTTCAGTAGTAGGATATTCAGTGGCAGCATCAGTATGTTGAGAATCTTGTGTCATGCTAGTATTCGGACCTTCCACATCAACATATCCACCTTCCCTAGTCTCATTTTGTTCCTCACCATCTGCTTCTTCTTCAAATACTTGTTGTCCAGATTGGTCTCTAGTTACAGTTTCAGCTTCATCCATCTGATGAACTTCTTTCTCATGTAATTGATCCTCCTCATACATTTCTTTCTCTAGATCCTGTAAATTTTCGTAAACTGCGTTATCACTTAACTTTTTCTGGACAGCTGCTTCCTCATCCGAAATTTCTTTATCAGCTACTTCTTTGTCAGACTCTTGTACATGAGTTGTTTCTTTCTCACCAAAATTAGTATCTCCATTAACTTCTTCTACAACTGCCTCATCACCAACAACATATACTTGGTTAGTAACATCTTCTACTTCATCATCCACAATCCTCTTTCTCCCACGCGTGCTCTTATTCCCACGTTTTTTGGTATATGTCCGTAGTGTTGAAGGTGTGGCTGCCAATCCTTGATTGCGTCTACTACGACGGACGTCACCGGTTTGTCCTCCTCCTCTTGTCTTTGCCATTTTTGTACCTGGTACAGTAATCAACAAAATTCATTCGCAATTCACATATTGAAAAAATCAAACATGCATCTAAATCAACATATTCAACAAATTTTCGCAAAACTTTACTGATTTTCAAAAGTTTACAGCATCAAATTCAGCATCTTAATCAGCATGTTCAACAGATTTTCACAAATCAAAACATTCATCTAAATCAGCATCTAAATCAAATCAAACATGCATCTAAATCAAATCAACATGCTCGCTCGAGGAAGGATTATACAATTTGTAGTAAAAGGATCAAATATTAGACACAAAAAAAACTAACAGTACTTTCACTTGCTCATATGAACAACAAACAAGAAATTAGGATAAACTTACAAATGCGAGAATTGCAAATCATATGAAAACAACAATTTCAATCGAAATCCATAGAAAGAAAGATATATATATATATATATATATATATATATACAAATCAATTTGATGCCGAAATCACCCAAACATTACATGATAAATATCTAATTGAAATTAAAAAAAATACCTTTTCAACTTTTAACTGATGATTCACTCGGATCTTCCTGCAATATAGCCACCAAATCGATCGATTAGAACATGAAATGAATTTAAATCCATAGATCGATGAAAATGATAAAAACCCAACCACGAAAATTAACCTTCAACTGATCGAATTTGAAACAGAGAGTGAGAGATTGAGATCGATGAACAGTTCGCGGATAGAGAGAATGAGAAACAAATGGAGACAGATAGAAAGAGAGAGACGGGTTCGCCAGACAGAAAGAGAGAGACGGGTTCCCCAGAGAGAAAGAAGAGAGAGACGGGTTGTCCAGAGAGAAAGAAGAAGAGAATGAGTGTTTGGTTTTTTTTAGTCACAACATTTTGGTTAAAATTTTGGTTAAAATTTTGTTTTCCTCCCAATTTTTTTAAGTCAAGCGGGCAAATGAAAATTTTATTTTTGGTTAACAATAACATAACGTTTTGATAAAGAATCTGCTATTATAGAATGGTAATTGGCCAAAAAATTAAGCGCGTTCCAAATAATTATTACCGCCATTCATATAATAGCGTTTGAAAATTCAGAAACGCTGTTAAAAAATCACCGCATACTCAACCATAGCATTTTGTTAAAAACCGCTATATTAATGTGCTATTAATACTCCGATTTCTTGTAGTGGGAATGTGCATTATCTTCAAGATAAAGTGACTTTGCTTGGTTCCTTTGACTTGGATAAGTAGTTGCATCATAGATGATACTCCTTTTGCTCCTTTTTACATCCTTTTGATGATAAAACCTGTTAAGTCCTTAAAATCTACATATACGAGAAAACTACCTCTTTTGGCTCAAAAGCTTTATTAATATAAATAAAAACCATACTAAAATAGATAGAAAAAGTGGTAAAATATAGGGTATATCACATGGACTATCCTCTAGGACGGATATCCTTCACTAACATAGACACTCGTGTCTATCATTATGCCGCACCGTCTGGATTTCGAGCTAAACAAACTCGATACATTCCTTCGGAGAAAAGAGAAGTGTCGATCAATGAGCCAAACCAATTTGATGAAGATGGAGAACACGACCTAAGGAAACCTCATTTACATTCTAAAGGCAACCTCAAGCCTTTAGAAGACCTTCCACCACCCTAAAAACCCAAGGAGTCGAGCTATCCGACTTAAAACAAGCGCTTTATGGGAAGCAACCCATATTTATGTTTTTGATTTTATTGATTTATATATTCTAAGTTTTTGGATTTGATTTTATTTTTTAAAACATTGTCATTCATTATTTTATTTATCTATGAATTTTTCAGGATTTTACAAAAAGTTTTTAAAATACAAACAAATGTGTTTTTGAGAAGAACGATGAAAAGGAGATCGAACATGATTTGTTCTGTTCATGGAATGAATAGAGCTCTATATCACCCCGGACGTTTTCAAGATTTGGTATGCACAAAGTAGACAGTCTTATGCAGCTATAGGAAAAAGCAGAACATGATTTGCTATTACGGTTAGCTAGTTATGACCGATTGAACAAGACCGTCTAGGAAGGTTACAAAGCCGTATCTTCAAGCTTTTTCACAGTTCAAGCCACCACGAAACAGGCTACAATCTTTATACCATTGGAAAGATCTCGTTCTCATGAATCCGTAGCATCTTTCGGATCTCAATTCCGATGTGTATAGATGAAGCAAAAGCTCGACGAAAAATTGCATGGACCGCAACACGATGACTATACCGTGACACGAGGCCACACCGGACCTGATATCGACCCGCGACATTGACCGGTATCGCACCCCGATCGACCCACGACACGAGTGCCCAGTATCGGTCGTGTTTGGCGACCGGTACATGACCCGATATAACCCGTCCCGCGAAACGATCACCCGTCCCGCGACACGATCACCCGAACCGCGACACGACGAATCCTTCCCGCGACACCACGAATCCTTCCCGCGACCAACCCAGCACGCCCATGTGCCCGATACCGGTCCCGCGTATCAGCCAACACGCCCGAACGGTACTCGGCCCGTTACGCGATCCACCTTCCCATGACACGACCATCCCGCCTCGACCCGACACCTTCTCATGACACGGTACCGGTCAGACACGCCGACCAAAACTCGGTCTGGTACGCGTGACTCGATACCGCCCGTCCCGTCCCGATTCATCCCGCATCGCGCCACGATCCGTCCAACCCACGCCTCGACCCATGTACGTTTAGGTCTGGATTTCAGCCCGCGCACTCGACCGATATCTCGACCGGTACGCGACATCCGATCCCCCTGTCCAGTCTCGACCATCCCACGTCCTTACCACGTCCCGCATTCGCCCCGCCTCGTGTCGTGACACACGACCGTCTCACACGATACTGGCCCCACCGCCGACCGGTACCACGACCGGTACTGCCTCGACCTGCGACTCCAAATCCACCAACCACCGTCTCGTGCTGTGAACCGCCTAGGACCCGAGCCACAACTCGACCATCCTTGACCGCGACTAGCCACCCGAAACCTAGACCAGTTTTGGCCAAACCGCGTCCCCATCAACCACCACACCACCAGAGTCACGAGCCATGGACCACCGAACCACCGCTTCGAACCACCGAGCCGACCACCTAACCGTTTGGTCAAAGAGGTTAATTTTTTTTTTTTCACTCTTTAAATTATGTTAAACCATTTTTCACACATAATTTTTAAGAACCAATTTATTTTGGCATAAACATGAATTTTTTTCCAAAAATTATCTATTCTTAATTAACTTATTAAGAATATTATTTAATTCATGAATTTTTGCATTAAAAATTAAAATATTGGTTAGATTTAAATGGTTTTAAACATGATTTTCACATCTTGACATATTCATTCATTGATTTCACCTATATTGATAGTTTTTAACAATTTGGATTCATTATTTTGATTTCTTTTTGTTTCATATCTATTTTTCCTTCCTTTGGACTTGGAATTCAATACAATTGTATTGAGGACTTTGTTCCAGATGAATTTAACGTGTGATTTCAAGTGTTTTTGGAAGGATATGTTGCTCTTAAACAGGATTTTCAAGAGATTTCATTGTGGACGCACAATTCAATCGTCTTAAGCATTATACACCATTCGAATGAGATGTGATAGAAAAGAGAAGACATTGGAAATATACAAAGCATGGTTTCGATTAATACGGGATACTCACTGCTCAAAAACAACGAAGATCTCAGATTGATCGCGACAACCTAAGATTTTTGCCGAAAATATCTAAACTCACCGGTACTATCATTCTATTCTCTATCTTTTTTATTCTTCTTTCAAATAATTTTCATCATAACTCCCTTAATTTGATTTAATGTTACAACAGGGATGGTGTAAGTTAAGTCTGGAGGGATTGTTGTTACTAACACGTTTGTTAGTGTTTGGTTTTATGTTTTTAAAAGGATTTTTCAAAATTTATTTTCAAATAAAAATAAAGTTTTTATTAAAAATAGTAAGATAGGAATTATGACACTTTCTTAGGATTGACGTTTTGATTTCGAAGACTATGTAACCATTGTTGCAGGGTTTGATCAAGACAATCGATTCAGAAACTTCATGATGGAGCTTCCGTCCAGAAATTTTCTACTTGCATATGTTTCGATGGATATGATTTTGACTCTATATTTGGACTACTAATATGATTTTTGATCCCTTCTTATTAAGGATGTTAGATCAAGGAAACGAATCACACATTCATGACATCTTATCCTCTTTTACCACTTTTTGTTGTCATGAATGGCCAGCTCATCTTTAGTTGGTACCCTACCTTAAAACCCTTTACCTTCTTTCAGACCTCATGCATTCTCTTTTAGTTTCATACTTGCAGATATGTGCAAAAACGTCGGAGAGAAAAGGATCGACGCAATTTTCCAATCACTAGAGATGCGACGATTTGGTAAAGAATGGTGGAGTACAAAAGAACGAATTACAAAGAGCTTGACCGTTCTTTGGATGCTTAAAAACATGGTAACAATTCATGCCTATACTTGACTTATATCAAAGAGATACCGTTTTCCCCTTTGGAAAAAAAAAATTAATAATAATAAAAATAAAACTAAAAATGATAAAATAATAAAAAAAAAAACTTAAAGGAAAGGAAAATGGTTATCTAAGAGTCTTTTGGCCAAATAATACCCAAAGAATGTCATGATACAAAACAAGAGACTAGTAGAAGAGATTTCAAGTGATTTCCGGAGAAAAATCTAAGCCTGGGGGAGAAAGACGTGAAGAGGTGGTTGGGAAATTGTGGACATCAACAGGTGCATTCTCTCTTGCGATTTTGCATAATATCTCGCACCCGGAGTCTATGGTAACCATAAACACTTTTAACCTCACCACTAAAATCAGCCTTTCCCACCTACCCCGTCTTCCTTGAATGATGTTCTAGATGAGAAGTTTTCAATAAGTATAAGAGAGTAGAAAGAGTTAATTGAGTTGAAGTTGAGATTTTTGCAGGGATAGAGATTTAGAGTATGGACATGTTACGAATTCGTGATGGAAGAAGATGACAATGTCTATGAGCTAATCTTGTTTCATGTGGATTACAGGTTTAGAATTTGATGCAACGATCCAAAGGATATGTGAGTTTCTCCGAATTTCAAACCTCTTCTCAATTCTTGACGATTGTTTGCTTGAGGACAAGAAAAAGATAATTTTGGGGGAGTTGATATACCCTATATTTTACCAATTTTACTATGGTTTTTATATATATTAATAAAGCTTTTGGACCAAAAGAGGTAGTTTTCTCGTATATGTAGATTTTAAGGTCTTAACAGGTTTTATCATCAAAAAGATGTAAAAAGGAGCAAAAAGAGTGTCATCTATGATGCAGCTACTCATCCAAGTCAAAGGAACCAAGCCAAGTCATTTTATCTTAAAGATAATGCACATTCTCAAACTGGACAGAACGTATACGCCAGAAGTTCACTTATGAACGGAGGACCAAATCAGTTTGGAATTTAATGAAACTTGGTCTAAGATATCCCTTTGAGTTAGGTTTCCAATGAAGTTAGAATTTCATCAATTGGAGCTGTACTTTGGAAGATACACCCGAAACACTGAGGACATGTTAAACTGCCTTCGAAGTGAAGATAGTGCAGAATGGAGCCAAGCACCGGGCCAGCCCATGGGCCGATATCCAGAATTTTGCCAACCTTCTAGAAACGCCATAGAAGCCTCCAATACCAGTCACGCAATCCGTCCGTTATTTGGACCGATATTGCCTCAGTTTCGACCAAAAAAACGTATTTGCCCGAAGAAACCCTAGCCGACTTAAGCCTCTTTAAACCCCTATATATACTTGCTTTTAGCTTATCTAGGAACTCAAGCAGCCGGCCTTAACAGCATAAATCAATACCTAAACAATGTATTTCGTTTTTCTCTTGTTCTTCATGTTTATTTGATTCTATAAGCCTTTAAGGATAGATTGACTTTGCCCCTATTGCAAAGAGATGAGATCTAACTCCTTACGCTTAGATACATCAATGAATTATACTGTCTATGTGCTTTACTCTTGCTGCTACGTGTTGCAAAACATGTTAGAGTTATAGCTTTGATTTGATTTCTATGCACTTTCTTAATTTTATGTCTTTACGCATTTAATCATTTAGAGTTTCATTCTAGAATTGATTCTTCATCTTTATTTATACTCAAAGCACGAATTGGCTTAGCTACCCAAGGAGTGATCTTAGATTTATATACTCTCCAAAAGCTTGTTATATCTCCGGACCTAGTATTCGATGAGCTAGGCATCTTAACAATTAGATAGGTTAGTTAAGGAGTCTAGTGAACAATTCAATCTTGAGCATAAAGCATGTTTTTACCTAGTAATAAGCTGCAATAGTTGAGTCTATTAGTGTGCAAAACGTAGATGGTTAGTTACTTCACGATAATGGGATGACCTTACCTTAATGATATGAATTCTAGAATAACTAGTATTAAAATCCTAAATCGATTGCTTGTGTTTTGCATATGTTTTGTGAATTGCTTGAATTCTAATCTTAATTGATATCTATCCCTTTACTTTTATTGCTTTGTTATTTGCTTCCATAAAACCCCAAAAATCAAATAATATTTTCCCTTAGCTTAATCCGAATCATATAGGTTTGTAGTGCATTCATCACTTAGTTCTCAGTGGAACGATCTCTAAATACTACAATTGTCTTAACTGTGCACTTGCAGTTCCCTAGGGTTATGAATTTAAAGACGTAATTGCATAAACCATACATAGAAGTTTTATGCACATCAGATGGCGCTGGAAAATAGGGGTTTTATGTGAGTTAGAGCCTGCCTATTTCCTAGGGGGAGTCTGGAATAGAAATCTTATGTGCGTTAGGACTGTCTTTCCAGAGACTCTGTGGGAACACCCTGGTGATTGGGTTGTTCTGGATTACCACGAGAGGTGATTTTGGTCGACAAGTGCTTATGATGCACGTTACAGCGTGATTGCCCAGGGGATAGTGGTTCTCCTGGATGTACTTGAGGGGACAGTGAGGTTTTCTCCGGGGGAAAGTGGTTTCCTTGCATATACTTTGAGGGGCCGAAGCCTCTCCAGGGGATGTGTGATTCCTCTACAGCCGATAGTGAAACGACCTGACCCAAAAATTCAAAATTTTTCCGTTCAGATTATTATCATCACAGATAATAATCCTCAATAAGCCAACACAACATGCGGAAATCAATAAACAATTAAACGACATATTCCAATTTAACAAATCCCATACTTTATTAAATATCAACCAATCAACCAATCTTTCCAATATCAATGACTAAGGGTTCTAGAATTACTAACAACCTAGCAATTCCATCAAACAACAACACAAAGCGAGACCCTAAATCATCTCTTCTTCCTCGCCACGATTCCACGATCACAATTTCTCTTTACCTGCAACACATGGCAAAAAGAGTTGCGTGAGTATTATCACAAATACTCAGCGACGCGGTCATCCCGTCTACAGGCTATTTATACATAAGCATAAACAATAAATACAATACCAGGATGAGCATACACAAGCATTCACGAACAAGCAAAACACGAACCAATAGGAACTCTGTGTCGATCGACACAACCGCTAGGTGTCGATCGACAGACTCCTCCGTGTCGATCGACACACCACCATGGTGTCGATCCACACACCACCATGGTGTCGATCGACACGACGTCGCAGAACCCAGAATCGAGTCTATCCTCTCATGGCTCAAATCTGTCGCGATTCATCGAGTCTCCTGCACGATTTCCAATTACAAAACACACAAAAACCACCACGAAACGCATTCCATCCATTCCTTACACCTATGTAAGCCTACAGTCATGCACTCACCTCGATAATGGTTTGAAACGACGAAGAACGCGAAGAACAGCCTCTGATTCGTCCCACCAGAACCGAAATCAACCCAGCAACAATTCCCTTCTCGTTCTAACACCCTCCAGAACAATCCTTCACAAGAAATCTCCCAAAAATCGCCCAAAAACCTTTGATTCTGATCTCTCTCTCAAAACCCTCTGGTTTCTCTCTGATTTTCGCCCAAAACCACCACCAACGCGACTGTTCACGCTTAAATATCGAACCCTAGGGTTCCTTAAACCAGCCCACCAAACCGGACAATTAAATCGAACCAGACGGTCTGATTTTAACCTGTGTCGATCGGCATAACGCCCAAAACCCGACTTCTCCTAAGTCTAAAACACACGTGTCGATCGACACACCACCCTGTGTCGATCGATACCCACCAAAAATCCACTTTTAGGTTTACGGGCATTACAATTCTCCCCCACTAACACGGATTCGACCTTGAATCACGCGACACCGCCATACTACGGTCTCAACCCACCTGACCCGCACCCGGCCAGTATCCTTCGAGATCATACTCGACTCCCACAACCCGTCCTGCTAAGGCTAACACTCTCGCCTAAAATTCGACCAGATTCACCCGGAACACCAACGATGCACGCTCATGGTCTAGATTAGGGCTGCCCGATTGACCGTCCAATAATCAAACAAGAACATGTCCGACCAACCGTTGACCCCGTATTGGACCAAATGATCATACAACAATCAAACAAGAACATGTACAACCATCAGCGTAACATATGCTACCAGGATTGTCCGAACCGAATCCAGACTCCAGTAATAACCCCAGACTCGATGTCCACAACACACCCTGGCCCTCGGCCAGCACCACTCGTGATCCCACCTGATCCTCGAGTTCTACTAGGCTCATACTAGCCACATTGCACCGTCTCACCATGGCTGCAATCCTGACCCCACCCGGTCAGCACCACCTGAGATCCACTCCCGATCCCCGAAGCTCATCCGGTCTCATACTCACGACCACGCTCAGATGCTACTGCTCCTAACTCATACTCATAACTCATAAACATATACACCACACATATGCTCGCAGGATCGTCACCCCTTGAGCGACAGTGTGCAGGAGACTCACCCGTCCCCTGGAGAGACCCACTATCCCTCAACGTATATGTAGGGAAACCACCCGTCTCCCAGAGAGAACCACCAACTCTCGAGTATATGCAGAGAACCCACCCGTCCTCTGGAGAGATCCACTATCCCTCAGTATACAGGAACCCACCCGTTCCCTGGAGCAATACTCTGGAACGTGCATCATAAGCACCTGTCGACCAGAAACACCTCTCGTGGTCAGCCGAAACAACCCAATCACCAGGGTGTCTCACAGAGTCCCTGGAAAAGGCGATTCTAACTTACATAACCCTCTTTTCCAGACTCTCCCTAGGAAATAGACAAGTTCTAACGCGCGTAGAGCTTATATTTCCAGCCACTCCTGGAACATGTACAGTCTCATTTTCAGCCACTCCTGGAACATGAACGATCTCTAAGCCGCGTAAAACTTCTATTCCTAGCCATCCTAGCCGATAGGCAAGCTCTAACTCGCATAGAACTTCTACCGCTAGACCTCCTCATGACCTACCAGTCACTACAACCCATGACATCACCCGTCACACCATAAGAACTCACAACTTATAACACACATTTAATAAGGCAAACTCATCTTATTAAATCTCAAAATGTATACTCGTTACATCCACAACGAAATACAATATCTCAAACATAGCAACATGCTAATACAGACTCCGGAAACCAGAAAAAGAACTCAAGCCGCCGCTTGCTTCTCGAACCACTTCAAGAACTTCCTCTTCATCGACGCTTCTTGTTCCCAAGTCTCCTCCTCAATACCGTCACAGTCCCACACGACTCTCACCAACGGTATACTCTTTTGACGCAGCACCTTGACTCTCTTCTCCAAAATCCTTACAGACCTCGCCGCCAACGTCATGTTAGGCTGAAGATCCTCCAGGATCCTAGCCAACACCTCCCCAGACTCATGTAGACACTTACGCAGCATCGAAACATGGAAGACTTTGTGAAAAGCCTTCATACTCGGAGGTAATTCCAGTCTATAAGCCACCGGTCCGACCCGCTCCACCACTCTGAACGGACCCATAAACCTCGGACTCAGCTTATTCTCTTAAATGGATCTGTTAGGACCCCTCAACATCGCTGCCTTGAGATACACCATATCTCCCAGCTCAAACTCTAGCTCCTTCCGTTTCCTATCGGCGTAACCCTTCTGCTGATCCTGAGCCTCTCTCATGTTCAGCCTCAAGACACGGATCTTCTCCGTCGTCTCCTGTACAAAATCTGCACCAAACAAGCTCCTCTCCCCCACTTGAGTTCAGCCTAGTGGTGTCCTACATGGCCTCCCATACAGAGCCTCATACGGAGCCATCCCAATACTCGCCTGGTAACTGTTGTTATACGCAAACTCAACCAGGTTCAGATGATCCACCCAATGACCACCATAATCAAGCACACACATCCTCAACAGATCCTCCAAGATCTGAATCGTCCTCTCAGACTGCCCATCCATCTGAGGATGATACGATGTGCTCATATGCACCTTAGTGCCCATCTCAGCCTGAAACGCCCTCCAGAACTCTAAGGTAAATCTTGGATCTCTGTCTGACACAATACTCGCTGGCACCCCGTGCAGTCTTACTATCTCCCGCACATACTTCCTAGCCAAGACTACTGCTCCATCAGTCTTCTTGATGGCCAGAAAATGTGCCGACTTTGTCAGACGATCCACGATAACCCAAATCGCATCATAGGTCCGCGACACTGGCAATCCCGTCACGAAATCCATCGTAATCATATCCCACTTCCACTCCAGGATAAGCAAACTCTGCAATAATCCGCTCGAGACCTGATGCTCAGTCTTCACCAGCTGACACACGTTGCACGCTGCAACCCAGCTAGCTACATCCCTCTTCATCCCGACCCAGTGATAATACCGTTTTAAGTCCCGATACATCTTGGTCGCTCTCGGATGAATCGATAACATACTCGAATGAGCCTCCCTCAGGATCTCTTGTCTCAGATCCTCATCCTTGGGTACACAAACCACCCGCCCGTTCACCAGTATCATCCCACTCGCTAAGACTACATACTCTGAACCGGCCGCCTGAGAAGCATCAATCAAACCCTGATCCTTCTCCTGTGCAACCCGAATCCTGCTCAACAGATCTGCCTGGTTAGCTGCCTCCAACCCCAACGGCTCCTATGAGATCACACACAACCTCAACGTGCTGATCTCGCTCACCAGAGCCTCCATATCTCGCTTCTGATCTGAAGCTGCCCTCTTCCGACTCAACGCATCTGCAACCAGATTAGCCTTACCCGGATGGTACCCAATCTCCAGGTCATAGTCTACCACTAACTCCATCCAGCGCCTCTGTCTCTGGTTCAGCTCCGACTGAGTGTAGAAATACTTCAGACTCTTGTGGTCTGTGAATATCTGCACCTTCCCGCCATACAGATAAAACCTCCAAATCTTAAGTGCAAAGATAACTGCAGCCAACTCCAAGTCATGGGTAGGGTAATTGCACTCGTGCTCCCTCAACTACCTCGAAGCATACGCAATAACCTTCCCCTGCTGCATCAGCACACAACCCAGACCAACTCCCGAAGCGTCTGTATACACCACATAAGGCTCACCCGGCTCGGGTAATGCCAATACAGGTGTACTGGTCAGCATCTCCTTCAGCTTCTCGAAACTCTCCTCACAAGCTGAAGACCAAACAAAAGGGACATCCTTCCCTATTAGCTTCGTCATCGACTGCGCCATGCTCGCGAATCCCTTGACGAACCTCCGGTAATAACCTGCATCCCCAAGAAAACTCCTGATCTCGGTGGCGTTCCTCAGTCTAGGCCAACCCCTGATAGCCTCTATCTTAGCCGGATCCACAGACACTCCCTCTGCAGACACAACGTGGCCAAGGAAGCTCATCTTTCGCTGCCAGAAACTGCACTTACTCAGCTTCGCGTACAGCTTCTGCTCCCGCAGCTTCTCCAGAACCAACCTCAGATGCACCTCGTGCTCCTCTGGACTCCTCGAATATACCAGAATATCATCAATGAAGATGATCACGAACACATCCAGATACTCCTGGAATACCCCGTTCATCAACCGCATGAACGCTACTGGTGCATTCGTCAAACCAAACGGCATCACCACAAACTCATAATGCCCGTACCTCATCCGAAAGGCCGTTTTCCTGACATCCGCCTCATCGATCGGAATCTGATGGTAACCCGACGCCAAGTCAATCTTGGAGAACCAAGTAGCCCCTCGCAACTGATCCAACAACTCATCAATGCGCGGCAGAGGATACCTGTTCTTCACAGTGACTGGGTTAAGTCCCCGATAGTCGATACACAACCGGAAACTCCCATCCTTTTTCTTCACAAACAACACCGGTGCTCCCCACGGTGAAACACTAGGCCGGATGAAACTCTTCCCCAACAGATCATCCAGCTGCTTCTTCAGCTCTGCCATCTCTGCTGGAGCCATACGGTAAGGTGCCTTGGATATCGAAGCTGTTCCGGGTTCCAACTCAATTGTAAATGGATCCGACCGCGACGGTGGCAATCCCAACAACGACTGAAACACATCCTGAAAATCCTGAACGACCTGGATATCCCCAACTGCAACCTCTCCAACAGTCTCTGGCATCACTATCGCCGCCAGATACGCCTCACAGACTTTCTCAATCAACTGCTCGGCCTGTATCGCTGAAATCATAAGACTTCCGGAAGTCGGTCTCACCCTCTGAAACACCAACCTCCCAGCCTCCCGCTCAAACACTACACGTCCTCGATGACAATCCAGATGGACCCTGTACCGATCCAACCAATCCATCCCCAGGATGACATCGTACAGCTCCACCGGACTAATAACCAGGTCTGTTGGCATCAACTCTCCTACCACCAGAACGTCCACACCTCGAGCCCGCCTGAAAGTAGCCAACGTCCTACCTCCAGCAACCTTAACTACTCCCGGCTTCTCTCAGGAATCGCTCCGTATCCCGCTGCCCTCCGCACACTCCGGAGTAATTAAGCTATTCGTAGCTCCCGAATCGAACAACACGTGGGACTCACATCCGCCCACAACTAAGGTCTCTGCACAAATCCCATGTGCATAAGATCCGACACTCTAGCGCAGACACACAATTTCCTAACAGACTAAATTCAATCACCACAAGAATTGACCCAAAAATTCAAAAGACAAGTCTGAAAATATACCTGTGATCGGTCTGGCGCTAGAGCCGCCCGCCTTTGCCGACGTGAAAACCCGCGGCGCCACTGCAATCTGAGCCAAAGGCTACACAGCCAACGGCTACACTGCCGCCACCGTCATCTGCTGCAGTTTTGGACACTTGGGCTTCATGTGCCCCGGCTCCTTGCAGTGAAAGCACACCTGTGCTGCCCGCGTCTCTCTCCTCATCGGATAGTCCGCCACCTTGTGGCCTATGCTACCACACCCGTAGCATCCTGAACCACCCTGTCCACCCTGACTGGCCCCGGAAGTACTCTCCCACTTCCTCTTATGTCCCCGAGCCTGCTTGCCGCCCCTGCTCGAACCAGTCTGCTGCTGAGATCTCCTCGGCTGCTGCTGCTGCTGCACCGGTGGACTAACCACCACAACCTGCTCCACGAGGTCCTCCTCAATCGCCGCAGCAGTCTCGACTAGCTCCGCCCTCGTGGCGAACTTACTCGCCCTGCAGCGAGTCCTCAACTCAGTACGAAGTCCCCCTAGGAACCTCCTCACCTGGGCCTGCTCGCCCTCCATGCCCCTACCAGCATACACCAGGACTCGGCTGAACTCCAGATCGAACTCCCTCATAGTCTGATCCCCTTGCGTCAAATTCAGAAACCTCGACTCCATCCTGTCCATCGCCTTCTGCGGGAAATACTTGGCATTGAACTCAGCCAAGAAATCCTCCCAAGCCATCTCGGCCTGTACCCGCCTAGTCTCGACGCCTCTCCACTAGAGATGCGCATCACCAACCAAATAGTGAACCACTAGGTCCACCCTGTATTCCTCTGGACACCTGATCGAGCGAAAGTTACGCTCCAATCTCCGCCGCCACTCATCGGCCTCCTCCGGCTTGGCACCACCAGAGAAAAACCCGGTGCCAATCCGCTGCATCTACTCCATCATCCTAAGGTAGGATGGGAGCTCCTCCGCAACCGCCACAACCGGCTGTACCTCAGCCACACCCGGCTGACCATCTGCAACTACTGGCTGAACACCAGCCACTCCCGGCTGAACCCCAGCCTCCACTGGCTGTACTCCTGGAGCCTGGCCCGGAGCAGGTACCCCACCTGGTAATCGCTCAAGGATCAACTGCAGCAAAACCGCCAGGCGATCATCTCGGTCCTGAGCCACACCTGCGGGAGCACCCCCACCTGGGCCTACCACACCAGCAACTACACCGGGACCCACACTAGCCCCATCAGCCCTCACACTGACACTCATAGAAGCTGGACCCACGGACCCCTCCTGAAACGCCTGAGAGTCTGCCACCTGCTCCTGCGTGGTCTCCTGGGCCACACTCGCGGCTACCAACTCACTCTCGAGCCCTCGCCCGTGCCCACGACCAGCACGACCTCCACGGCCACCACGGCCCCTACGACCTCTGCTTCTAGCACCTCTGGCCATCACTCTGCACTCACAGCAGACTACTAAGTACTAGAAAAACACAGAAGTCATAAAACACTTACCGTGGAATCTCATTAAAGGCTCGGAAGAGATGATCTAAGACTCCATACCCACATAACAATCACTCAATTAAATTCTAATCCATCAATCGTACCCGCCCTAGAACCGCTAGGGCTTTGATACCATAATGAAACGACCCGACCCAAAAATTCAAAAAATTTCCGTTCAGATTATTATCATCACAGATAATAATCCTCAATAAGCCAACACAACATGCGGAAATCAATAAACAATTAAACGACATATTCCAATTTAACAAATCTCATACTTTATTAAATATCAACCAATCAACCAATCATCCAATATCAATGACTAAGGGTTCTAGAATTACTAACAACCTAGCAATTCAATCAAACAACAACACAAAGCGAGACCCTAAATCATCTCTTCTTCCTTGCCACGATTCCACGATCACAATTTCTCTTTACCTGTAACACATGGCAAAAAGAGTTGCGTGAGTATTATCACAAATACTCAGCGACGCGGTCATCCCGTCTACAGGCTATTTATACATAAGCATAAACAATAAATACAATACCAGGATGAGCATACACAAGCATTCACGAACAAGCAAAACACGAACCAACAGGAACTCTGTGTCGATCGACACAACCGCTAGGTGTCGATCGACAGACTCCTCCGTGTCGATCGACACACCACCATGGTGTCGATCGACAGGAGGCCCCGTGTCGATCGACACACACCCAGGTGTCGATCGACACGACGTCGCAGAACCCAGAATCGAGCCTATCCTCTCATGGCTCGAATCTGTCGCGATTCATCGAGTCTCCTGCACGATTTCCAATTACAAAACACACAAAAACCACCACGCAACGCATTCCATCCATTCCTTACACCTATGTAAGCCTACAGTCATGCACTCACCTCGATAATGGTTTGAAACGACGAAGAACGCGAAGAACAACCTCTGATTCGTCCCACCAGAACCGAAATCAACCCAGCAACAATCCCCTTCTCGTTCTAACACCCTCAAGAACAATCCTTCTCAAGAAATCTCCCAAAAATCGCCCAAAAACCTTTGATTCTGATCTCTCTCTCAAAACCCCCTGGTTTCTCTCTGATTTTCGGCCAAAATCACCACCAACGCGACTGTTCACGCTTAAATATTGAACCCTAGGGTTCCTTAAACCAGCCCACCAAACCGGACAATTAAATCGAACCAGACAGTCTGATTTTAACCCGTGTCGATCGACATACACCACCCGTGTCGATCGACATAACGCCCAAAACCCGACTTCTCCTAAGTCCAAAACACACGTGTCGATCGATACCCACCAAAAATCCACTTTTAGGTTCACGGGCGTTACAGATAGCTTGATGGACTGTGTGTCCTGAGAGTGGGAGGGGTTGGACCATACCGAGAGCTAGATGGACGGCGGTCTGAAGGTGGGGTGGTATGATATACATCGAGAGCTCAAAGGGTGACGATCCTGAGAGCGGGGTGGTGTATTTAGATATGGGTATGAGCAATAGTGTATGCAGTGTAATTGTAAGTATGAGAGTGGATGAACTTTGGGGATCGGGAGTGGATCTCAGGTGGTGCTGACCGGATTGGGGTCAGGATTGCAGCCGTGGTGAGACAGTGCAATGTGGCTAGTATGAGACTAGTGGAGCTCGGGGATCAGGTGTGATCACGAGTGGTGATGGCCGAGGGCCAGGAGTGTGTTTGTAGACGAGTGGTGATGACCAAGGGTTTTTACTTGTGTTTGGAACCTCGGTTCGGACAAGCCTGGTAGCATATGTAGCACCATTGGTCGTGCATGTTCTTGTTTGATTGTTGCGTGATCATTTGGTCCAATTTTGGGTCAACGGTTGGTTGTGCATGTTCTTGTTTTAATGTTGTGCGATCAATCGGACAGCCCTAATCTAGACCAGGGAGCGTTGCATCGTTGATTTTTCCGGGTGAATCTGGTCGGGTTTTAGGCGGGAGTGTTAACCTTAGTGAGACGGAGTCGCATGATTCAAGGTCGAATCCGTGTTAGTGGGAGAGAATTGTAACGTCCGTGAACGAAAAAGTGGATTTGTGGTTGGGTGTCGATCGACACAGGGTGTGTGTGCGACACGTTTGTTTTTGACTTGTGAAAAGTCTGATGTTTGGACGTTGTGTTGATCGACATAGGTGGTGTGTGTCGATCGACACGAGTTCGAATTGGACCGACAGGTTCGGTTTAATTGTCTGGTTTGGTGGGCCGGTTTAGGGAACCCTAGGGTTGTATAAAAAGACAGGATCAGTGAAGGTTGGCCGATTTTTCTTCCAGAAATCGCAGACCAGAGAGTTTTTGGGAGGAAATTAGAGGTTGGGCGACTTTTGGAGTGTTGGGAGACTTCTGGTGGATTGGTGATCCTTGGAGTCTGGGTTTTTGGTGTTGATTGAAGAATTTCGGATTTGGAGTTTGTGTTCTTCGCGTTCTTCGTGTTCTTCGGGTCCCTCATCCTTTTCAATCCTTTTTCGAGGTGAGTGCATGACCGTAGGTTTATCTGGGTAAAGGATTAGATGAAATATGATTTATTGTGATTGTTTGGATTGGATTTCGTGTGTCTTGTGGATGAAAACGTGCAGGAGATCGATGGATCGCATGAGAGTTCGAGCCATGAGAGGATAGGCTCGTTCTCTGTTATGCGATGTCGTGTCGATCGACACAATTTCTTTGTGTCAATCAACACAGGTGCATCATGTCGATCGACACCATGGTGGTGTGTCGATCGACACAAGTGCAGTATGTCGATCGACACCTAGTGGTTGTGTCGATCGACACAGTGCTCCTGGACTGGTTTATTGTTTAATTGTTCGTGTATGCTCATATCGGAATTGTATCTCTTGCTTATGCCTCTGTGTATAACCTGTAGACGGGATGACCGCGTCGCTGAGTATTTGTGATAATACTCACGCAACTCTTTTTGCCATGTGTTGCAGGTAAAGAGAAAATGTGATCGTGGAATCATGGCCGTGAAGAGGAGATGATTTAGAGTCTCGTTTGAGTGGCTGTGTTGTTAGAATTGCTAGGTTGCTAGTAATTTCTGGAACTGTCATTGGTTATTGGTTGATATTGGTTTTGAACGGTTTAGTGAATTAATAAAGTATGGGATTTATTGATTTGATTGCTATTTGATTATTCTAATTGTTTCCGCATTGCTTGTGTTTGGCCCATTGAGGATTAATATATATGATGATAGTAATCCGAAGGGAAAATTTTTAAATTTTTGGGTCGGGTTGTTTCAGAGGCTGAAAAAGGATCTTCCGGTGTCCATGTCAGATACAACATGGAAAATTACATCAAGATGAGAAAGTAGAAGCCACGACATAGAAATTTTCTAAAAACCAAAAAAGTGAGCGGGATGGTCATGGTATTGCAGTACATAATACCGGTTCAAAAATCTTCGAACGACGCAAAGACGAATTGGTAAGTATTTACGTTTTGTTAAATATTAAGGTTTTCTATCATTTTTAAATTTTTGTTTGTATTTTGTATTACACGGCTGAAAACGGTGGGAAAGAGCCTCATATGTTGCTAGTGATCGAATATATACATCGAAGTAGAAAAAATGGTGAGATTTCTGACAAAAGAATAAAACGTGTTGTGGAGAAATGCAAAGAAAAGATTGATGATCAACTATCTCAAGGTGGATCAAGCCAATCAAATCAACTTACCCCAGTTGAGATCAATGCTATAGTTCAAATGGTAAGTTAATTTATGTGCCCAACTTTGTTTAAGTCTATGACAATATATAGTATTATGTTACTCTTGTTTAGATATTTTTGTTATATACATTTGTTAGTATTTGATTTGTATTGGATAATTAGTGATTTTTCCCTGTCTCTTTAAGACATCAAATTAGCTCATGTATGTTGTATCGGATCATTAAATCGATGATAAATAGCACTTAGTACATGGGTTTACCTGTATTGCTTTTCACTTGTTTGACTTTTTAAAAAATAGATCAGGATACTTTATATTGTCAAACATGAAATGATTCAAACTGAATTTGATATTCATGATTTTGATTTTGATTTTATTTCATGACTTATTTTTTAGGAAACACCTATGGTTAACGGTCGTCGTTTAGGGTTTGGTACACTTCTTGACCCGGGTAAAGAAGTAAATTCTTCAGCTATTTTCTCATCAAACTCGGAACTAGAAGAGCAATTGAAGACGGCCACCGTAAATATTGCGACCTTAAAGAAAGATAAGACAATCAAATATTTGGAAGAGTTGGCCAAGAAAATGGTAGACAAGTTTCCAAAGTTTCACTCTCCACCAGATGAAGATGAAACTGAAGAGTAGATCAATGTCATTTTCGTTTTGCATTTCATGCTTAATTTCAAATTTGTGTATTTATGTTTGTTTATGTAAAGCCCTTTGTTTTATGATTAGACAATTTAAGTGTTTCAAATTTCAGAATTATGAATCTTTTAATTTCAATAATTAAATTTGAATTACGTTTTAATAAATTGTTTTAAACGAACTGGTTGGAATGTGGTCGGAAATCTGTCGATAAACTTTGGTCGGAAATTGATTGAGACGAACTGGTTGGGATTTGGTCAGAATTGGGTCGATAATTTCCCGACCATTTTCCGACGATTTTTCCGACCACCCTTTCGACCATTAAAGTGGTTAGAAAATTCCGACCACATAAATTTTCCGACCAGGCTTTTCCGACGACATTTGGTTGGTCGGAAATTTATCGGAAACATGTGTTTCCGACCATATTCCGACTGAAATGATCGTCGAAAACTGGCTTATTTTTTGTAGTGTTTGACCACGGATTGAATCTCTTCATGTTGTGATAACTTCGCCACGGATATAACCCTAATAATCTACATGTTTCGATGCACTCTAAATTATCGGTTCTTATACAGTTGTGCATCGATCTCATCATGTCACTTTTGATTTTGAAAAACATTTCCTTACATGCTCCGATGGGAATAATTCGAGGGTGATTGGAAATGGTTTTGGAGCATAATACTAATTCTTAGCCATATTAAGCTTGAAAACAATATATAAGTACAATGTCATAACGACAGTAATTCAAGAATTGATGAATATTGGTCGTACCGTGATTGATGAATGTTTTTCTTTATCAAAACACTATAATATTATAATATATATTTTTTTCGAAAGGATATTATATTAATTATGACATGATCCGAATAGGTTTAATCTAATCTAAGATCATAACAACAGTGATCTTGACCATTATAGTTGCTTCTCCTATCACTTCTCAAAACCTATTTTGGCTTATGGGCCTTTTCCTCTACGCGATTTTGAGGGCGGCAGATATATAGGGGCAGTGGGAGGGAGACGAGACTCTAAACGCCGTCCTTGACCTGCGAAATAACAGAATATAAATGCACCATAACTTTACTCGAAATATAAATTTTAACTTTACTTTAACATGATATAACTATGAGCTAAAACTATATATGTTTAAGAGGTTAAAATTGATGAAGATAATAAAAAAATCCCCTAAAATATAGTAAGTCATTTAAGAGGATTATATTTGTTCTTAGAAAACCCTTAAAATACTAACCTAGGTTGAATAAATACTAACCTAGGTTGCGTTTGGCGTCGGTGACTCCAACTTGAAAGGAGATCAATAAGAGCAGAAGAAGCAAAGAGAGAAGAAAAGCAACTAAATGTAATGTCTTTGTAGCCATGATTAGTTAAAGTAAATTGTCGACTCTCCCTCCATTCCATATATAACAAGACAAGCTCATGTTATACAACCTCAAAACAAGAAAAAAGAAGCTCATAATATAATATGAAAATGAAGCATCGTTGAAATTGTAGTACTCACCTACTACGTTTCCACTCAACCCACTTACTTTCACTTTTAGTTAAACGTCCGCAAAACATGACTTAGTTGCCATTTTTTAATTTTCTATAGACTATATACAATGACTTCTAGATACAGACAAACATTTTTTCCCTTTTCGAGGTTATATAATCCGCTAGTACGAGTTGACTAAACACTTCTTGAAGAGTCACTTCTACAAAGATCGGTCAAGTATGTTTCTAGTATCCTCTGGTTGAATTCCATATACCGGTTCAAGAGTGAGTCGCTGCAGTATCGATCCGGTTATTGCACCTCAAGGCGAATTTGACTTATATCAGTAACATATGGTGCTCTACAGTGTAAAAAAAAAAGAGAATTAAAAGGAAAAAAGACCAAAACTCTCATCAAAGAGACAAAACGAACATAACGAATGTTGAGCTAATCAATAACAAGAGCCAAGCCCCACCACCGGTCTTCTCTGCTCGACCTGTCCCCGTACCGACCACAACTGCAATAACCGCGATAGTCCCAAACCCTAGACACACAGTGAACACCATCAAGCCTTTCTTCTCCATCCACTCGACTCTTTGCCAAACTTCTTCAAGCCTCTCACTCATTTTTTCATTATCTTTCTCACTTATCTCCATCTCTGTCTCTAGTCTCTTTCGCCACTCTTTCATCTCCTCTGCTTCACTCACCATCCTCTCTTGCCTCTCCTTCATACCCTCCACGTCAAGTCTCAAAGTCACAATCTCCTTTTCTCTCAAAACTGTTTCGCGGTCCATCTCCTGGAATATGTTCCCGTATCTCGTGTTTAGTTCCTCTAAGTATCTCTCTAGAACCGATAGGTTCAAGTCCAGTGACCTTAACTTCTGCATCAGTATCTTCAGCACTGTATCTCCTGGCATTCTGCTTCCTGGCTGATGACGCCTTACGTCTTCAACGGGCTCTGTAAACTTATTACTACTCTTAGCCATTGAAGGTTCAGCTTTTGCTGCCATATTCTCTGGTGGGGTTTCCCGCTCGTCCTCTCTCTGAGTGCTCTTAACAGAACCATTATCGCCTTCAGGGGACTCTGTTTGCTGATTTACTGGCTTCTCCTTCTGCTCAGTATCTCCCTCTCTGGTTTTGAAATTGTTTTTGTTGTCTTGGACAGATATCAAATCCTCCAGCATTCGTTCTACTGCATCCACTCCATAGACTTCTACTAAACTCAAGGTGCAGTAGAATTCTGAACCGTAATGGCTTAGAAATTTTAGCTTCAAGTATCTCACCCACTTTGGCTCGACAAGTGTGAAGTTCTGCTCATGCTTCACGTTTGCAGCCGTGAAGTTTCCCATATGAACCCATGCATCAGTCGGATAAACCAGGGTGCCTTGAAGCTCAAACTCTTTCAGGTTGGAAGAGTAATGCTCGAAGTTCGCGATCTTGATGGTATTTACCAATGTTTCTTCTGAAAGTTCTATGACAACAAATTTACCTTCAGTAGAACATGGATTTCTGAGGTACTTGTCATTGTCCCGGCTTAGGATGCTTGTAGCCCCCTTTGCTTCCTTGTTAGAAGACAGGACCTTTGCGCCTTTCGAAGCAGATGCATAATTGTACTCTTTCCCTCCAGGTTCCATCCTGTGAGTCACACCGGTGACCTGACCTAATAACGATTTGTTTCTAGAATTGGACGCTCTGCTCTTGAACTCGTCAAGGCCAAGTGGAACAGCACGTGATAATTGATCAACCTTTGCAGCAACAATCTCTGTATCATTCCCTGGATCTGTTTTGTTCATCTGACTTTGCTTCAAAAAGTCAATGTCTTTGCTTCCTGTACCATTCCCTCTGCCTATCATGTTCATTTGACTTTTCCTTAAGAAGTCATTGTCTTTTCCTTCTGCATCAGTCCCTGTATCTGTCTTGTTTATGACACTTTGCTTCAAAAGTTCATTGTCTTTTCTTTCTGCATCAGTCCCTGTATCTGTCTTCTTTATCTCACTTTGCTTCAAACTAGCATTTTCTTTGCAATCTGCATCATTCCCTGTACCTGTCTTATTTATCTCACTCTGCTTCAAAATGTCCTTGTCTTTGCTCTCTGTGTCATTCCATGTATCTAAAGTATTGATTTCTGCTGCTTGTTTCAAAGACTTCTCTTTATCTTCATTTTCTTCAGATGGGGTTATACCATCACTCCGGATCAAATCAGATGTAACATGAACAGAATCAAACTCTAGTAATGAGGGTGCATCACATGTCTCATCTGTCCGACCATCATCCGAATCAGCTACTCGTACAGAGTCAATCAAAGGCGCATCTGCAAGTACACAAGAGTTTGTTCTTAATAAGCTTAAGGTAAAACAAAAAACAAAAAACAGCAATGTCAAGTGTATAGAGAGATCTTCGCTTAGTAAAATTTCTCTATTATCACAATGATCGTTCACAGTAACCTTCAAAAGTAAGAAGTTGAAGGTTTTACCTATGCCACCATCTCCATGGCCAATCAAGAAGGTGGATAGGAAGAGAAGTAGCCAAAGGAGAAAAACCAGAGAAAGAGAGACTTTGCAGAAGCTGTTCCTTCCAATAGAATTGCTTCTTCTAACCAGAAGAGTTGTATAAGACCTTAGCATTGCACATCCAGCCAACGAAATAGACAGATCACAAGCCCTGTAATCAGGAATACATATGAGATGTGCAAGTAAGCAAGACCAAGACTTGCAATAACCTCAAGCAAAGACAATACGCAACCGGCATAATATCTCACAAGGTAAACGAAGCAAGATCTGATGCGTATTCGAAAGCAGACAAGTATATCATACAGAGATCATTTCGACGAGGACAAAGACCAAGAACTCAATCAAGAGGAATTCTAGTTGGAAGATCTGATTTAGGGTAAGCAGAAGACGACTACAATAGACCGGAAAAGTGATCGGAGGAAATAATCACCTGAGATTGAAGATACGACCGGCAAAAACGACGACTTTCCTCGACAACCCAGAAGAGAGGAATCGGCCGATGAAAGGCCTTATTAACGTCGCCGCCGCCGCCGATTAGTATCGGATCGAGGGCAATGATCTTCCGGCGGTTTCCGCATCACTGAACCAATTCTCTGTGTTCTGGGAATCTCTATACGTCAATGTCACGCAGAATTGGAAACCGCAAAGAAGAGTCAAAGAGACGACTTCAAATTGAAATCGAAGAAGATGGATTGGTCCACAATTTATAATTTTTTTGTTTTTGATTTTGTTTCCAAACTGTGTGTGTCCTCTACTTGTGAAAAACAAAGTAGTCGTAACATTTCCTTTTGAAAAATTGCAATTCCCAACAATCTTTTACATCAAAACTACAAACAATGGACAACAATAAAATTAGTATATTCTGTAAATCAAATTCCAATTTGATATATATATACTCCTAGTAGTGTTGTTTAGTCAACAACCATTGGATCAAAACGCTTACACAATCTTTTGTTTGCTTAGGGAGTAATTGAATTTTGTGAATGATTACTTTGGAAATAGGGAAAGAGCCAGAAAGTTGCCCCACGAGGTTGATGAGCTGTGATTGTGCGGCTGCGGCACGTTAACGTGATTGCCAGTTTGGATTCTTGTCCCCTTCTTCTTCTTCTTTACGTACTCATTTTTCTAATTTGTTTGCTACAATCCGGTTTCTTCCATCTTTTGATATGATCAACGGATCAATCTATCAACTCAAGAACCCTAAATTCAGATATTATTGGAATGTTTCAGAACAAGATTAATCACCACAATAACTCGTTGTTTTGCTTGAGAATTCTGACCAATTCAGCTATAGATGGGCCTTTCTAAATAGTCAATTAGTGATGGACCTAAAAGCCCATTACAGTTTACATTTGAATAGCCTTACCGTTTTTAGCAAGTAAATCTCGCGGCAAGGGCTTTAAGCTGCTACTAACCAATCTTATCTAACAACTTTCCAAATTGAAAAAGCAAATTGAGTGAGCGATTGATTCAAGGAAACTTTCCGGAGCCGGAGAAATACGCCACTGGTCCGACGAACGCGGCGTTGATGTAAGTAGCTGGTTCGGACCGGCTATAGTCGTCTCTCTGGTCTGGATACTCGTCGTTTCGATCCGGTCCTCCCACGATTGCTCCCGTTAATACGTTAGGGTTAGGGTTCTGTGTTCTGAAAGATTGGAATCCGCCGTTGCATCCCTGAGAGTTCAAACGGACTGCTCTGCTCGGTAGAGATGATCCTCTGTGGTGGATTCTCTTTGGGAATTTGGAACCGAATCCAACCATGTACGACATCTTCATCGGATTCACACCGAGTATGTAATCCACTTGTCGCTTCGATAGGTTTATCAGAGCATTGGGGACAATAACAGAGTTTCCGCAGTTGAAGTTGTGTTTCATGGCTTTCATGTATTTGGCGTAGGTCGTGAGCAAGAATGTTATCGATGTCACGTATTGCAGATTGCTCTGAGGTAACTTGTACATCAATCCACCTGAAAATTTTCAGTTTTGGGTGAGGGAAATATACATTTTAGTCGTCTTAGTGTGCGTTTAAAACGTGTGATCGGTTCTCATGTACCTTGAGTGTACTTTGTGGAGGAGGAAGGAGAATTTGGAAGGATCTTGCACATGAAATTCTCAGCTGCTTGCTTGTAGGGCTCAAAGTTGTTGTCTTTGTTCACTATTGCTTGCTGCGAAAGTAATATATGTTTGTTGAACAGATCGATTAGGAGAAATGTGTCTATGAGTTTTAAGCATTGAGACATACTCGTGAGAGAAGAACATAGGCACCAGTATACTTATTGTCCCAACTGAAGATGTCAGGCTGATCTCCAACACCTCCCAATGATTTGATCAAGTTTGTGTAATACGGATTCTTGGTTGCTCTGTGCAGCCATGCTGCTCCCCACACCAGCTCGTCCTGTAACCATAAGATTACAACAGTTCATTGAAATACATCTCTCTCTCGCTCTCGGATTCGGACCAAAGAAGTAAACATGTATGAATGCATACCTTGTAGCCAGAGTAGGAGCAGTAGAACGGACAGACTGAAGAAGAAAGGGAATCACTGTAAGCGCCTCGGTATTGAATTGCAAACTGCATTACTTTCTTCGCTGTAGCCAGGAGCAAGCGAGAGTATTTTGGATCAACTTTTCTGAAAACCATGGAGCTTGAAGCTAGAGCAGCAGCGGTTTCACCGGCTACATCAGAGCCAGGGTTTGAGGCGGATACAGAGTAGACTGTGCGAGGAGTGTCCATATCTTCTGGCCTTTCCCAGCATTTGTGGTCACCATTAGGGTCTCCTACTCCAACGTAGAGCTTCCCAGGTGTGGCCCTAGCACATTTCAGTAGATAGTCCGTGGCCCAACGGATTGCCATACGGGAGTTCTGGAGTTCGGGTCCCATCTTCTTACCATACTCCAAAGAGCTCCAAGAAAGCATCGTGGTGGTGAACGCCATCGGGAAATTGAACTTGACATTGTCTCCAGCATCATAGTAGCCTCCGGTCAAATCAACCTGAGTAACTTGTAAGTTATCAAGATGAATGTTTTACGGTTTTATTGATACTTATGACTATTCGTTTACAAGTTTTAGAGTCTTACATGAGCAGAGGAGCCATCAGAGAGGCCAGAGCTGAACCTCCATGAGAGTTGTTGGTCGCCCGGGAGGCGACCAGACCGCTGACCTTGGAAAAAGAGCAATGATTTGGAGAGTGCTTCTTTGTAATTGGGATTGGCATTGCTATTTTCAAGTGAAACCACCGCGGAGAGAAGGAAAAGAAAGAAGACAGGGGAAGCCATTCTTGGTATTGAGTTGGCTGAAGCAAAGCTCTTGAGATTATAAGTACTTTGGAATTCTATTTTGCATATGAATATGCACACGTATATATAGATGAGATTCAGAGCGATGAATATGGCTTTTTGGAATTGAGCTTAACTGCTAAAAAACTGTTCTTAGTTCCTTCAGTTCGAATCCACCTTTCTAAATATTTTTTTAGTATTTTTAGAACTGCCTAATTGAATTTGCTACATCTACTATATTGTAATTTAGCAAAAAAAAAAAAAATATATATATATATATATACTATATTGTAGGATTTATAATATGGTCATATTTTTAAGGAATATTTGATTATCACACATAGTCCTGACTCCTGTCTATATGAATTCACGTTTGGTAATTTTGTTTGATAGTTTTGATGCTGGATAGTCATCTTTTACCATGGTTGTATTAATGGGTATTTTAGATTTTTGTTTTGTTGTATTACGTAATATGTCCGGTTATAAGAAATAGATAAACAATTAATGTCTTGAATCTTGATATTAGGGTGGTTAGTTAGGTAGAATTTAGTTTAGTTAGGTTAGGGTTTTGGGGATTATGATTTAGAAAAAAGAGACAAAAGAAGAGTGGGAACGTAAATGGCGCCAAAGTTTTCTCTTCAAGTGTAATTAACAAGTAAATTGATGCCTTAATCTCCTAATTGTTTTGGCCAAAAACAAAGAATAATCTTCTAGTTGTTATCTTGTTAGTTTTTATATTATGCATGAAATGAATTCGAGTCTCTTTTTGAATGGTTTCAATTTCAACTGCTAATACAAACGATCAATTGGCTACTACCACAAGCTTTTAAAGAACTCGTTGCCGTTTAGTTCAAAATATATCTTTTACATTTTAAACGCACAGAGGTAAAAAAAATGAAATTGATTTGATTGATAAACATCTAATGTTAGTGTAGGTGAAAAAAATAGCAATGTAATAGGTAGGGACAAAATCATAATTACGCTAAGCTTAAGGAGTTTGCATAAAAGACGGATTTAAAAGGTTAATAGAGCTGAGATTTAAAGTTAAGCAACCTAAAATAACTCTCTCCTTCTACGAAACCCTAAATAATATTTCTTGATTTTGTTAGCAAAAATCTCAATCTCGGAGATTCGCGGCTGAATCTCTGCACGTCTAATACAATGCTCCATAGGCAACCACATATGCAGATTAGTAGATCCTTTCCCATGCCCCCATACAAAAATACGTTTTGGTAAAAACACATTTTACACCACTCGATTTGATTCGAAATCTGGGTGATCACACTTGCACCGAAACAACCATGGAGATCTGGCTTGCTACTCACTGAACACAATCATAATATCTCACGTGACGCAAGAGGAGTATGTGATCGAGGTCTTCGAGGTCCGTTGACGATCCAATCTTTGAGTCTCCATTGAAAGGCTTCTATTACTATTGGTTTAGGTAAGTTTTAGCTTTGTTGCTTCGCGTTCGCAGCTTCATTACTCCATCTGATCTTGGGAGAACATTCAACATCGTCATCACTTCGTCTATCTCCATTTTTCTTCGGGTTTAAGTCGAATATACGGACTGAAAAATTTAATGTATTATGCTCTCATATTTTTTACCATGAGACCATTCCATAGGTTTATAATTCACTTTGTAAACCTAAAAACTATTCATTTTCAATAAAATATCTACCATTTAACAAAAAAAACACACAATCGGATCGACTGATATAAACATTAACAAATATTTGATTTGAATACAATTTTACATTAAATTCAAAAGAAAAAAACACACATTTTACACCACAAATCAATTGGTTTTTAACCAACTCATGTGGCCTACTTGTAGGGTTTATTTCAGTGTGACTGATAAACTTTTACTTAAGCTTTCCACTGCGATTTCCCGGTTGTATCGTTTGATACATTTTTTAGAAACGACATGTTTTAAAAGAGGTATGTTAATCATAGGAAACAAATTTTTTTTAAAATCTTTTATTTTCCTGGACAAAAAAAGGTACAAGAATTGAAGTGATACATTTATAAAAAATCTCATGCAAAGACCGTTATAAAAAGTAGTAATCAAAATAGAAGAAGATAATATGTACAACGATTTGACATATATGATAATTTTTTTCTGTAACATCTATCAAACTGGTAGATATATATTCTGTACACGAAACTCGATTTTCACTATAAACGAGAGCTGAGTAACTAATGAAGAAAACAATGAGCAATAAGCAGAAGAACGATTTACAGAGTTTAGAGAAAGAACCTGTAGCTGTGAATGATGTATATACATAAAATGGTTGAATATTAATCTCAAGAATCTACAAAACATCTCCACTTCTTGTAAAATGTTGTTTCTTTCTGTGCATCACAAACACGACCCACACTCACTCACTCTGCACATGCCTCTGTTTTCTGGCAGGAACTGTCTTTTTTTCAACCCAACCCACTGTTGCCTCGACCAAAGCTCTTATCACAATAGATCCAACAGGGATGGCTGCTCGGTTTGTTGCTGCTTCGAACCAACTGACCTTGAGGAAGATGTCCCACTTCTACCCCTACCTCTTGCTCTTCCCACGGCTGTTGAAGGAGGTGGTGCGAGTTTCATTGCAGCTTGCTCGGTTTTGCTTGAACTGAATATGGAACTGATGTCTGCTGGCGGCTTCTGGTTACTGTATGAACTGCTTCCAAAAGACGGTATCCCTTGGTTCTGATTCTGTATCCCGAAAGAATTCATAGGATCTGGGTTACTTCCGCTGATACCCGAACCCTCTTGCTGTGATTTCAAGGAAGCATTGCTAAAAGCCCAGAAGTCGTTGTTAGCTGTCTGAAACTGCCTACTGTCCATTAAATTGTTGCTTAAACCAGGACCACTGTTGTTCAGTGCAGGTCGAGTGGCAGTACCGTTGCGAAAACCCCCAGCAGCACCGTTGGGCCGTGGTGGCCAGTTAGCAAAGGGGTCTAGTTCATCAAAACTTGGAGTTGATGATGTTCCTGCTGTGTTTACCCGTGTCTCAGCATTAGTTGGCTGAGTAGTGACATTGGAAGATTGTCTTGGTGGCCACTCTATGTCAACTGCGGGGCATGTTGTTGGTACTGTTGTCTGGTTCGATGGCTGTGACTGAACCGTAGATTTGTTAAACTGAGAGATTGCCGGTCCAGGATCTCTCGAAGCAGAACTTCTGGTCGGGAGGGCCCAGTCTTCATCCCATGCAGGACTGTTCTTTGCTGCAGAAGCAACCTTCTCAATTTTTTGGGTTGGTTTCTGAAACTGGATCCTATCAGCAACAGAGCCTGGTTTTACTTCAGGGACTCCAGAATCATTCACTGTAACTCCTCTATTTTCCTCTATTTTCCTGTCCCGTGTCCAGAGAGGATAGACATAACAGATGTTCAGAAAAACAGCAAGCAGTTGTAAGAGGAATAATGACTTGAAAACAGGGACGGGATCGCTTGGATTGGAGGCATACCTGAGAATATCCTTGACAAATAACATATATTTGGCAAACTGTTGGACATTCAATTGCTGGGCAGTGAGAAGCGGTATAATCAGGGGAAGCACGTGTTCTGAAGCGAATTCAACTCCAAACTAGAGAGAAAATATGGACAAGGCATTATGAGAGACGTAGTCATGGTATAAGCTACCACATACTCCTCCGATTCAAAATGTAAGTTGTTTTGGCTAAAAGTGCGAATATTAAGAAGCTACTTCACTTCTAAAAAGTATCATCTTATATGTATAATAAAAATAATTTAACCAATGAAAAAAGCAACTGCAAAATACTATTGATCACACAATAGTCAATAAAGTTAAAAAGTACCTAGGATTATCAAAACAACTTATATTTTGAAATATAAAAAAACCTCCAAAACAACTTATATTTTGAAACGGAGGGAGTACATAAAAGCGCGAACGCTAAGATGTTCGAACTTAAGAAAACATTGAGAAAAGTAAGCTGTGTTTTCTACCTACCTGCTTGAGAATTGCGTTTGCAACTGCAAGAGTACACATAAGAGTAGGTGCAGAACGATCAACGGCAGTGCAGCGTTGAATTGTTTGCAGAATTTCAGTAACAGAGTGTTTATCAAGTGTTTGAACCAGCTCTGCTAAGCAAAGCAAAGCATTTACTCTGACCTGCACCACAGGTACATTCTACTCAAAATTTTGTTTTGAAGATTGACCTCTTCATTTAATCTCTATCTTTTAAAGTACACAAAAGTTGAACCAATTAAGGCATAACATACAGCAGCAACTGTGGTTTTGAGAGCCAAGCCATGAACACGAGGCAAAATTGCTTGCCTTACAACCTGCAAAAACAAGTTGGGAAAAAATAAGAATTGAACATCCATGCAACTGACCGAAATAACTTTGCAGAACAAAAGCTAAAATGCATGTGACACTAATCTTGTCACATCAATCATGAAGCTTATATCTTCCCTTCAGATGAAACTCATCCAATTAAAAATGACAAAAAAAAAGCCTCAATCATCACCTGACCATCAAGTTGTTTAGCAACAGATGTAGATCTTTTCAGAACTTCCTCCTGTATCCGGACATCATTGTCATTGTAGGCTCGGAGAAGCAAAGGGAGGACATGGGATACAAGATGTTCTGCATTAGTCTACAAATTTAAACAAAAACACACTAGTAAGAGATCTGAGGGCGTCACATAATAAAAGAATAAGGGAAAGTAATTCCATTTCTTGTACTACCATTTATTTTAAATTTTAAGTAATGACACTAGATACGTCATAGGTAACAGTACTTTACGCATTAATCCTTCGCCCCTCGTGTCGAATCAGAAAAACGTAGCAGACACTAAATATGCAGGGTTCAAAAACATAACTCCAGTTATAAATACATATTGGTTAGAGACTTACCTTGTTAATTATAAGCTCTGCACGCTTTACAAACAACAGTAAAGTATCACCCGTAGCAGTACTCAGAACAGGAACAAGGGCTGGGAGCGTTGTCAACTCAAAGTCATTCTTATCCTGCAAGTTGTAGTTTAAGGTTCCAAGCATTCATTAAAACAGTAACGATTCAAAAGAAATCCTTGTCAAAGGTCAATGCTAAGCAACTTGCAAGTTTTCTACAAATGACAAGCTGATAAATAGCCGGTATGCAATCACCAATTGTAGAACTGAAAAGAGCAGGTCTACGCAAATGTGTGTGTGATAGGTCATAGGACACAAGTAATAGGAAAAACAAATTTTATCTAAAAACTGTTTGTATCTGTAAATCTCATACAATATACAAGGAAAGAAACCCATGGACCTGATTGACTTAATGTAAATACACAAAATTAGAAAAAGCACCTGAGACTCTGCTATAGTTAGAACCATGGGAAGAATCATTGGCTGCATAACCAAATTCCTCAGTTCAGCACAAAGAGGCGGGAGCACCTGCACGAGAAAACCTGGTTTGATTAGGTGTTACAAGACAAATCACTTGAACTATTGATTTTCTTTTCTATCAAGTAACAGAAGACTGGAAAGAAACCAGAAAGTGACTACCTTATACCGTAATACACGGGAATCAAAATCCTTCCACATATCGGATAATGCTTTTAAGAACTCAGACTTCTGCATGTTGTCTCTTTCCTGCAATAAATTACAAAATGCCCAATAATATATATTTCCCACTATCTAAGTGATATCTGGCTGAAATGATGATTGGAAGTGTATACACATACAAGCATATGATCAAGGAAACGGAGGGCACGTAATCTAGTGTCGCTTCGGAAGAAATTAGATCCTGCAGGTGAAAGTTGTAGTCCAAGATGTAAGTGCACAAGCAATGAGTCGAGTAAGGCTTGTCACAAGAAACAATGAAACCTCATGAAGATTCAGTATTCCAACCTGTGAAATCTAATGCTGTTGGTCTAAAGGACTCGTTCATTGATAGCATCCGTTGCAAATCAGATACCAAGTCCGAAGGTATAGATGAAAAAGTTTCATTTGTTAAATAGTTCAACGTGTTCATGTACTGCAAGAAAATTGCAAGATAACCATCATCAGCAATGGAAAGGACAGGTAATATACTACTTTCTACAAGATAAAATGAGAATACATCTAAAACAGAAACTAACGAGCTTGGTTTTTAGCATTACCATCTTGACATTGTTCTGGCAATCAAACAATGGTTTCCGTGCCACTAAATGATAGGCAAGACATCCAAAACTAAAAATGTCCGAAGAAACTCCAGCTGAAGAAGTTTTGCTTCGTACCAATTCAGGTGCAGTATAATTTAAAGATGGTTGGAGTGGCAAGATTGAGTCCTCAACATCATAGTCCTGCACATATCCATCCATATCATAACACAGTCATCATATTATGCACATAGGAAATTCATCTAGATGCCAAAGTTGAATCGAAAAGTTGTACGTAATCGATCATGAGGTTAAAGTACACACAGAGTAGTGGAATGATTGCACGTTATCCAAATTCCCAGCCTGTGCTTCTGAAATAGCAAAGCCAAATCCAGCAAGCTTCCAGGAACCAGCAGACGTAATAAGAACATTCTGCAATAATGTTTTAGATCCAACAGGTTTAGAAAGCACGACAGATTCTAAAAAGATGAACAAATACAAGAATAAGCAACCTCCGGAGATACAGCACGATGTATGAGGTTGGCGTTATTATGGAGAAAGTTCAATGTCTCTGCGATTTGGAGGAGACCGTGCTTCACCTCCAACAAACTCATCTCCTACAACAATTATAAGAAAATCGTAAACTAATCTTCCATTTTCTCGAAACCTCACTTGAGCTTCACAGATTACTGAAACCAGTTAACACTGTATTGAAACGAGCATAAACGCACCATGGCCTTGAGTTCTTTCGGCACGTTATCGACATTTTCAACATTCCCGAGCGCATTAGCCACAGAGGCAAAGAGCGGTTCAGTAACCATAGCCATGGCATTTTTGTTCTCGTCAAGGGCTTGAACCACGTGGACCACACCGGGATGTCTCAGCCGCACCAGTTTCCCAGCATCAGCACGAATCAGATCGAGAAACGAGTCTTCAGCCGCTTTGGATAGCCCCGCCCTGGTACGAGCCTCCGACAAGGCGCGCTTATCAAGCACCCAGACGCAGACGGTGGGATACTGCTGAGGCCGCGTGGAGTCACGTGCCTTGGCGGAGTATAGCTTCCAGGCGAGGCCAGGACCACCGGAACCGATCTGATCGATGAGCTCGTAGTCTTGAAGAGGCTTGGGACCTGTAACCTCTTGGACTGTGGTTTGAACCGTCTTCTCAATCACTGCGGCCGTCTTGGCCAGAGCTTGGGTTAGCGTTCTCATATTAATCGACATTTCTTTTTTTTGCCCGGAATTAACTGTTGTTTTAACCGTTTTCCGGCGACGGCGAAAACCGGTGATTCGAAGAACAAAGCAAAACGAAAACCGTGTCGCGAAGAGGAAAGCAAAAACCTGAAATCGAAGATCGTCTTCTTCCCCTGACCTTCTCTCAGCGATTTTTCTTCTCTCTTTTTTATTTTCTTTTTTCTTTTTCTCACTCGTTTTCTGTTGTCTGGTTTTAATTATTTTTCATTAATTTATTAGCGGAAAAGGTGCTAACATCATAACATTATAGATATCATAAGCTAAAGCGAGACTACAAGGTATTATAGATGAAAGATACTTAGTACATAAGTAACATTTGCACATTTTTATGTCGCATAAGGCAACAAATTGCCCAAAGAAGTACTCAATGCCATCCACCATCGACCAATCCTTGCAGTAACATGAAGGATCCACAAGCCTAAAGACGAGCTTCATGAAGCTATGGCAATTGAATCGAGATCTTTCTGTTCTTCATTATCTTGTATCAAGCTCACAGTACCATCATAACCACAAAACTTTTAAGACTCTGTCTCTACTGTACAGGCTTCTCTGTGTTTGTTAAAGGTTAGAGGTCAAGTAAGAAAGGTGATTATTGCAGAACAAGTGGGGTTCTGCTACCGGTTCACTAACCAACCAGGTTTTATCAGAACATCTCGCTTGAAGTCACGGCCCGTTACTGACTTTGATCCACCCAGGCGTCGGTAACACTGGGAAAAAGAAGAAGAAAAGTATTATCCTCGGAGAATACAACCATGCAAGAAAGATACTAAACCATTTTATGAATTTGGATTTAGCAGAAAAAAGAATTATATGCTCGTTGAAAAAGTAAACATGCATTGATTGCTTTTGTTACAAGAGATGTCGTAAGCGGGGGACTAACCTTGTAACAGACAATAGTATCATCAGGGTACATTGCAAAGAGCTTAGTTCCTAGGCGGGCATAACAGGAATCACAGAGGCTCTCATCATTTATCTGCACGTGACGTGATCTTTCTTCTAATCTTGCCAACCTTGAGTCTACATCCAATGCACGAGAGATATTGTGTACGATCTGTAACAATTGACTTAAGAGCATTCAGGCACTCAACCTATACCCACGCCACATACAGATGCACTTATAACACAGTAACAAAATTTGATAAGTTTATCAGTGTTACTTTCAGTAATAATCTTCCGAGGCATCTAACTGTATAGATTATTGTTACCCATTGCACATTTGACAACTAAGACACACAATACTCCTCCTCCACCCCTTTCCTTCCAAAAAAAGATATTCATAACAGTAGAATACATGGAACTGTAGGGACTGTGAATTTTTACTTGGCCTTGATGATGATGATGAACCCTAGCCCTCATCATTCTCAAAATTGTATCTGATGCCAGCTTTAAAGGCATATCAGGAGACAATTTCTGCAAATAAAACATGATATCAGCTCTAGCATCCAACAACTAGCAAATGAAAAAGCTGTAGGATAAGAAGCAACATCAGCGTCTTTTTAACATATGAAGGTCTGGGATTTCTTACTTCCAAAACCTGCAAAGGATCGAGTGATTCCCCATGGTTGTGGAGAAGACGAACAGCAGCCTTGAACATAGGCTCTTTACCATCTTGAGGATCCAGGTACATATCAAGTAACCTAAGACAAACTTTCTGTTTAAGGGATTTGACAATGAAGAATGAAAACTGTGATGGCTTTCACAAATGAAGGAAAAGAGCCTACTGCATAAAAGCATCTGGTCTTCCAATCTCTACACAATATTGCTCTGCAGCTGCACAATCCTCAAGCTTCCTGGCGCCCATCACAGTTGATCTTGTTAGCATCATTCAAATTCAACATGAAACTGTATTTTCACTTCATTAGGTCTGAAAATATAAGGTTTCAGAACAATCATATAGAAAATTCAACTTTGTTCTCTTTCACTTCATATCACTATTACTGTGAACTTACAGAGCAAGAATTTGGAGGACCAATGTCTCCTGTCCTATTCTTCGGTATAGGATCGCCTATCAAAAAAATTTACACTTATGTCAAATGGGTAAATCGACACAAGATCAGTTATAGATTATTTTTAGCCACACAGGTGCTCCACACACCTAAATGACACTTTAGAACCATTCATAAACCGAAGGAACAAATTTGACCCACAAACCTTTTCCAGCCACAGTTCCGAGCCTTCAATCAAATCCAAGATTTCTTCTGGATCATATAGATCTGAAGATTGCAAAAAGGTCTGTAATCTTTCCCGTACATCACTTTCAAACAAAGAAATACTTTCAACATTACAATCATGTGCCTCTGTGCCTCCCCCATCAGCTTCTTGGATACTACTTTGAACTTCAACACACTCAAGTGCTGATTTGGCAAGTGAGAGCGCATACGATGTATGCAGCTGCGAGTCATTGTAGTCTCTTTGTTCAATCAACCATTGGAGGTACCTGGCGAGTATATAAATTCAGCAAGAAAAAGTTTTAAAACTTTCCCAACTCCGCTACAAAAACTCTGGTGGACCTTCCTCTTTCTACTTACTATGAAGCTTTTACTAAAACTCAACTGGATGAAATTTATTTATGCTGTGTGTAAATATACCTTTGAATGATTTCAACCTTTTTGGGATCAATAGCTTGGATCACTTGTTCTGCAATAAGAAATAGAAACACAGACCCTTTTGTTAACATTTTATCCACCACTATACATCAACTGTCATATGCGAAGCCACTCAATAAGCCAAAGCCAATTAAAAAAAAAAACTTAATACTGTAAGTTTTTACAGCAATGATAGAACACAGATGCCTATTCTAATCCTAATCTTGACAATAATAATGTACAGCACACTAGAGATGTGACAAATAGATGCACGAACCAAATTATGTTACCCTGAATCTAAAACAGCCTTGGGACTTCTTCCATCACTTAGTCATCGCATACTTTAACTAAGCCATTATTCGTCAATGCAAGTCCAGATTAGATCAAAATTGCCTAAGAAACAGTTGGCAAAATGTTTCTAAAAAGAAGGATAAGAGATCAACATCTGACTCACAATCAAACACAAATGTCCTCTAAACCCTGATTCCCACCTGGCGAAAGTTCTTCTGTCCTTTTCTCTGATGTCAAGACTTGGATAGCAAACAATGGGTTTACGTCTGAAATCTAAAAGATGATATGACCACAATCATCATTTATATTCACAAGATGCATATATTTAATGAAGAAAGTCACGACAAAATGGGGTTATATCATATCTACCATACCCAACTAAGATGCTGCAGTGCCAGTTCTGGATCACAGGGTTCCTCAAGAATTCTGGCTGCTTCTGCGGCAGCGGCCTCTTTACCAGATAACCTAATGAGCTCGTTGTCGTGTAAATAGGGCACCAAGTCATCTGAGTCTTGCCATAGACCAGATGAATAATTCTTCGTAAAGAGACACCAAATAGCAAGAGCCTTTGCACTCATCCCCTTACTCGCATAGAGGAATGCAAGTGTCCGTAAGTGTCCAGATTCATTTAGAAGAGTCTCCAACTCCTCCTGCACCGCCCACGCAAGTTGTAAAGTCATCCCTTAAGCAACCTTCTGACAACAAGGTCTCTGTTTTTTAATGCATTGTAACTCTAAGCATCCAAAAAACTAATATTTCCTCAAGGTACATTTACAGGAATCCTAGAGTACTACAGTTAATATTTTCCAGTTAACAGCGTTTCAGAGTAACTTTGGAGACTTTTCTTAGGGAAGTCAAAACTATAGCATCCTAAGATGGTTAACATTGATCCATTGCTTTTAACCACACTAGTTTACTAAACTGGCCCACAGCTAAACAACTACAAAACTGGTACAAGTAAAATGCATAAAAAAAGTAACTAATCTTCTAGACACTGAAAACTTGATTTCTTCATCTTTTTAACCAACCAATAGCTGTCTTACTCATATAGTTCTGTAAAAAAAAACTAGATTTACTAGATCCATATTCCAGGTTTCTTACATCATTCAGTTGTTAGTCAGTGGTGCCACCTATCGAGTTGATGCTATGTAAATATGTACATGTGTAGAATTCACTAAAAGCACATACCACGACACAGTTGTTATCAGAAGATGCAAGATTCTCCATATCTTCAACACGGTTTAATGCTCTGTACAGAAGCATTAGAAGCGTGTCTATTCCCTCTCTGACTGAATGACTCAAGTCCTTCTCACGTGATGCTTCGAGGTACCTTTCACAACGGTAACATTACCTTGTTATTTGCCAATTCACACCTCAGTGAACAAGGATATACTAAAAAGCTGTATAAGGAAACAAAATACATAAAAAAGCAGTTGTATCACCTGGTGATGTTTTTAATTGCCGACTCCAATAAATCAGCTCTACTAGGGGGGGGATTTTCTAAAAACTCTTCATCAACCGGAATGTCCATTCCCGCCTTTCTAAGAAAAATGGCTCTCTGGATCGCCATCAACCCATTATCTACAACATCTTCGAAAGGAGCAGGGGGAGGATGCAGTCCCCAGTATCTGTTTCTTGGAACCTGAAAGCCGGTAAGACTCTTAGTGAAGCAGACAGTTATTGGACAAAGCTTGAAACGTCATATTTCAGCTTCTCCGCAAGTTAGACAATGCCTTTAGTGAGGAAGATAATGAACAGTGATTGATTAAGCAGCCAACTGCAGAAACAACGTAGAGTAAATACCAGCCGCCAGGAAAAAAAATGTACCAGCAAAGACCAGCGATTAGGATCCCGCATGATAAATGGAAAAACTTCGGACGGTTCCATTTTTTCTGACTTTAAAAACTGATTCACTGCTTCCTCAAAACGCAGATCAAAAAGCAGCAGATATCCAATTTGAGCATGAAGAAAGGAAAGCATTTCTTTTGAAATTTCCCCCTGTGAGTCAAGCTCCTCCACCAGGGAGATTGCTTCTCTGTATCTCTTTTTCCTCAAGAGGTCTTTAATCTGTTCTTCATAAGGCACTCTCCGATAAAAAATAAGCTGAAACATCACAATGAAAGAGTGGACAGAATATTATTCGTGACCACGTCTTCAACAAGATGTACCTGAAAGCCATTATCGGGATTAAAAATACCTTTGACGAGGTAGTAACAGCCAAAAGGTTTCCGTCTCCTGCCTCATCTGCGGCCAAAAGGGACGGCTCATATCCTTCGGGACCGAAAGTAACGGACTGAACACAAGCACCCGACTTCTTCTGATGTATTTCCATTTTTCCATCTCCAACGGTCACCAAATAGAAAGACAATTCTCCAACAGAATCAGGCCTCCTCGGAAACACAAGGCTCCCTCCAATAGGCTGACCATTAGTGTCCACAAGAACTCCAACATTGTCCACCAACAACAACACCTTCCACTCTTTGCAAAGTAATTTGAGCAGCGGCGGACCGGACACATGAGGCAATGTGAATATGACCCCAGTTTGACCAGTGACGCACGAGATCAAGCTATACCCTTGAAGAGTTCCGGCAAAAACATAATCATCAAGCCAAACCAAAGTTTTGATCCCACCAATTCCCAGAATCTCTTTCAAGACAAGAAAGGTGCCGTCACAGTGAAGTTCGATCAGCAACATTCTCTCACTAATGGCAACAGCAAAAACAAAACGACCTTGGTGGACTCGAGAAACCTTACCTTTGATGTCATTGGCCCGATTTCCAGCACCAAGCATCTGAAGGAACTTGTTGCTGGAGCTAGAATCAGCTGAAACCTCTGATGGGAACAAATCAGTACCCGAGGAGTCGCGTCCTCTCACTCTCCTAGCAACCACATTGATCCCTTTCAATAAACCACCCAATCTCTTGGCGGGTGGAGAAAGAAGCGAATCCACCAAGAACAAGTAGCCATTGCAGAGAGCTAGGACTTTCCCTCTTTCATGGCCAAGCACATAGACAGACTCAACGGGAGAAGCGCTCAGCGATACACTTCCGAGACGCGAGACTATATTAGTCGAAATGTCGATAGAGAGGAGAATAAGGGAACCGGAGGAGGTTCCGACGTATACTAGGGTTTGGAAATCGGAGTGAGGGGAGAGAGATACGGCTCGGATCTTATCATCGCCGCCGAGATCGAAACGGGCAGTAAGCTCCAAAACCGCCCGAGATTTGGCCATGGTATGCGAAGACTATGGCAGTCACCGGATCTGAGCAGAAGAGGAGGAAAAGTCCCGGCGATCAGTTTGGTCTTTATCACCGGTAAAGTAAAACCAGACAAGTTCCCATCTTGACTTGACAACATTCCAGTTTTTCCATTTGAGGGACACCGAACTTCTTTTCTTCTAAAACGGCGTCGTTTCTTCTAATTTCATTCAAACGAATATAGAAAATAATTTCTTTCAAAATAATGTAACTTTTGTATATTTTCTATGTTAACTAATCAATTATCATTTAAATAAAATTATTTCAACTAATCTTATAAAATACTGTAGAATTTAAATAGTCATAAAAACTAAAAAATATTAAATTTTTATATAGAAAAATGAAACAATCAACTAATTTGACACAAACAAATTCTCTAAAAAATCACTTAATATGATACAAAACGAGTAGTTTATAACCCAAATTTACAAGAAAAACGAAAACGATAAATTTTATTGATTTTTATAGAATTTTTTTTTTTACAATTTCATTGATTTCAGATCGAGATTACAACTTTAGCTACAAAATATTGGAAAAAAAATTTATTACATAAGATGATATATACACTATATATTACTAATTTCTTTCAGGTTCCAAAAAACATTTTTAATTTCTTTAATTGGTCAAACATTCCTGATCCTAAATTTAGTAATTGTTAATCATTAAAGATATCATAATTTCGATGAAGACACTACGTCTTATGCAAACAAAAATAAATGGTTAATTTATTCTTCTAAATCAATTTTTTTTTGGTGATATGGAGATGAAAAATTACACTATAAGAGAATATTTCATGTTGAAATTTTTTTAAAACGTAATTTCATTCAAATATGTATAGAAAATAATTTCTTTCAAGTTTACTAGTTTATAACCCAAATTTACAAGAAAACAAAAAGGGTTGGATAGAGGACCTCTCATCTAATATGTGCCGATATCAAAAAAGACTATTTTCTTTTTAAAATAATTGCAAAAATATCTCTTTTTATATGTATATATATAAAAATTTAATTTTATTTACAAAAATGCCACTAATTATGAATTTTTAAAACCTAAATCTTTAAATTCTTAACCCTAGAAAATATTTTGACCCATAACAAACCCTAAACCCTCAAAACTAAACCCTAATACAACATACTTAACTTAAACATAAATGATATAATGAATAAATAATTTTGAAAAAGTGGCATTTTTGCAAAAATTTCAAAATGTGGCATTTTTGAAAAGTGACATTTTAAAAGTGGTATTTCTCAAAATTTCACATTTTTTTTTTCTCTTCAAACAATTTCATTGATTTATTTAAGATCGAGATTGCAACATTAATTACAAAATTTTTGGAAAAACAATTTATTAAATAAACAGATATATGCATATTGAAAAAGATTCAACAAGAGAAGTGAATTTGATAATGTTTTCCGTATACAAGCCTTATTCGCTAACAAAAATCCTTTATTTTTCTACTCTGTATTCGATCTTTTCTTAATGTGAATGGTTCGTGTGTGTAGATTCTATGTTGTTTCGATCGGCAATTTTTTTAGTAAGGTTAAAATAATAAATTTCCAATACTTTTGTATGGATTAGATTTTAAATTTTAATTTGGTTGAATTTGTGCATCTTTGATTTGTTTTATTAGCCAACCTTACTTTTCGACAATAAATTTTTCTTCCTACAGTAAGTTTAATTTGTTTGGTTTTGCGTTAAATTTGCTAAGACAATAAAAAAAAAGAGGAAATTATATATACAAGTTCAAGAAAACGTTTGCCACACCAAACAATTACAAATACTACATTTTGATGTCTTTATTCATATTAATTCAAAAATATTACAATTTAGAAATATGAATCATCTCATCGTTGTTTACATTTGTTGTTGCTATGTGCATTGGGTTGAATGAAGCAAAAGATTGCAACTACGGTATGAAATAACTCGATCCGTTTTTTTTTAAAACACAATCGAATTAGTACTTCTATAAATATTAACTCTCAATATCAATTCTCATCAATTTCAATTCAACAAGAAAAACCAGCAGAAAATCATAAATCAACTAAACCAACCAGTTAATTCAATAATTCATACAACCAATCATTAACCAATTCCAAATCAACCAACAAAATTCCAATTCAACAATATCAGAATAACTAGCAACCTAACCAGCAATTCTAAACAATAACCAACATAATGAGATCGAGACCCTAGATCATTCTTCTCTTCATTGCCATGATCCCACGGTCACACTTTGTCTTTACCTGCATCACATAGAAAAACGAGATGCATGAGTATTATCATAATACCCAGTGAGACAGTCATTTCATCTACCGACTATACACACATGCTCAATAGAACATCAAAACATACAAGGATATTAATAACACCCAAAACTAAACAACAACACACAAATCAGCCTGAAAACTCATAGAGAACATCTTTAGTCCAACAAATCAATCAATCCATACAAACAACCCAAAACAACAAGTCATTCCAATCACCCAGATAAGCCATGGTCGCGCACTCACCTTTGGGATCACGTCCAAAAACTGAATCCTAGAAAAATAGCGATTGAAAATAGCGTTTCGGGCGGTTGCGATTGAAACGCTATTCCTAGTAGTCTGCAACAGCGTTCTGGGCGACCGGTGTCTGTGGATAGGGGTGGACATTCGGGTACCAGTTCGGGTTTCGGGTCGGTTAATTCGGTTATCGGATTTTCGGTTTTAGGAACATACTACCCATTCGGATATTTTGAAAGTTCGATTGGGTTTCGGTTCGGTTTTTGTCGGGTTCGGGTTCGGTTTCGGTTATCCAAAATATTCAAAAGTTACCCAAAATATTTTAAATTTATCCAAAATATTCATAACTAACACGATTTTTGTTTTCAATTTAGATTGATTTTATTATTTTTAACTCGAATTATCCAAAAAATGACAAAATTATAAATAATTAAATTGATTATTATAATCAAAATATATTCATCATACCCAAATTTACCAAAAAACAAACCAAAATTTTCTAAACTATATGAACATACCCAATTTTTAATGTAAATATATTTAGCTTAATTTATATTTCAGGTAATTCGGATACTCATTCGGTTTTTGGTTCGGTTCGGGTTCAGATTCGGTTTTTTCAATTTTAGATGTTTAGAACCCATTCGGGTATTTTAGAAAATCGGGTTCGGGTCGGTTCGAGTAATTTTGAGTCGGGTTCGGTTTGGTTTTTTGGTTTCGGATATTTTGTCCATCCGTATCTGTGGAAATCGCGTTTCAAAACTACGTTTGTGTTTCAAATCAGATTAGAGTTTCTGGTTTTTGGAATGAACAAGTGTTTTATGGTCAGAAAGAAACATGAATAACTCACTGGATTTACGTCGGATAGGAACTTTGAAACTCGGTATGGAGTTTTTGCAGCTTAACCATTCCAAAGACATCGGAAACACTCTTTAATTCCTTTTAGATCAACGAAAACTCTGGAAACATAAGTAAATCTGAGACAGTTTCTGGCTTCCCAGAAAAACTGCAATTTAGAGCAAACTTTAACTGAGGATTGTGGACGCGTCTTACCTTCGATTGGATATCGGAAAGATGCTCGAGAAACTACGAACCGAGATCTATCTAACAGTATGAAGATCGTTGTCTGGGCCTTTACGGTTCGCTCGGAAAACAGCCCGCAAAGTCACTGCTCGCACCACCTTCTCTTTTCTCCTCCTTGCTCTGATTTTTTTGTCACCAGAGCACACGACTGAAACCTCTGGTGGTGTTGGCGGCTGGTTCACGTTGGGAAAAGAGCAAAGCTTCGCTAGAATGAGAATCTCTACCTCCCTCTCTCTTTGGCGTTCCTTTTAAATAGAGGAAGAGAGTTAGGGTTAGGGTTTTTGAGGTAGATGTGGGCCACACGAAATGGCCCTAGGATTGTGGGTTTATTGGGATTGGGCCAAAACCCAAACTTTAACCCAGCAATTTAACAAAAAAATAAACCGAAATTCTAATTTTTTGGTGCACGGGCATTTCAACTCTCCCCCACTAACATGGATTTGACCTCGAATCCTGCCATACCGTTCACTACGGTCCAACCACCTGATCCACCCAATCAGCACCACCGGAAATTAACTCTCCCGAGCACTGAGGTTCACATCTAGTTCTATGCTTATAGCCACGTTTTAGACATTAATTCCTCCTAACTCATAACCACACCACTCACACTCTCAGGAAACATCCTTTGAGCTATCGGTGTACTGGGAAATCCTTATCCATCGAGAGAAATCCTCATCTCTCAGTTGTACTAAGGGAAATCCTCATTCTTCTTGGATAAATCCTCATCTCCTAGTGAGTTATTCGGAAAAATCTTCATTCCTTAGAGCAATCAACTCTTAACGCCCATAGCATCTCTGACCAAAACTATCTCTTGTGGTCTCAAACTGACATCTCCAAAGACCACACAAAAGGAACATCCTTCCATGTCAGCTTCGTCATTAACTGAGCCATACTCGCGAAACCCTTGATGAATCTCCGGTAGTAACCTGCCAAACCGAGAAAAATCCTGATCTCAGTGGCATTCCTCGGTTTAGGCCACCCTCTGATAGCCTCTATCTTCGCCGGATCCACAGAAACTCCATATGGAGAAACCACATGCCCAAGAAAACCCATCTTCCGCTGCCAAAAACTGCACTTGCTCAATTTAGCATACAGCTTCTGCTCCCGCAACTTCTCCAGAACCACTCTCAGATGTACCTCGTGCTCCTCAGGACTCCTCAAATACACCATAATATCATCAATAAAGATGATCACAAACTTATCCAGCCTCATGAACCTTGCTGATGCATTAGTCAAACCGAAAGGCATCACCACAGACTCGAAATGCCCATATCTCATCCGGAAAGCAGTCTTCCTGACATCTGCATCATCGATAGGAATCTGATGGTAATCCGACGCCAAGTCAATCTTGGAGAACCAAGTAGCTCTTCTCAGCTGATCCAATAACTCAACAATCCATGGCAGAGGATACTTGTTCTTCACAGTGAGTCGGTTAAGTCCCAAGTAATCAATGCATAACCGAAAACTCTCATCTTTTCTCTTCACGAACAACACCGGTGCTCCCCACAGTGAATTGGTAGGCCGGATAAATCTCTTACCCAATAGATCATCCAGCTGCTTCTTCAGCTCTGCTAACTCTGCTGGAGCTATCCTGTAAGGTGCTCAGAGTCGTTCTGGGATCCAACTCAATCGTGAAAGGATCAAACCGAGACGGCGGTAATCCATGCAATGACCAAAAAACATCCTCAAAGTCCCAAACATCCCGGATATCTCCAACAGCAACCTCTCCAACAGCCTCTGGCATAACAATCGTCACCAAATACGCATGGCAACCCTTCTCAATCAACTGCTCAGCCTGAATTGCCGAGATCACGAGACTCGCAGAAGTTGGCCTTACTTCCTGATAAACCAACCTCTCTGCCTCCCGCTCAAAAACAACTCGTGCCCCATGACAATCCAGTTGAACTCTGTATCGGTCCAGCCAATCCATACCCAGAATGACATCGTACAGCTCCACAGGACTAATAATCAACTTCGCTGGCATAGACTCGCCCAGCCACTAGAATATCTACGCCTCGAGCCCGCCCAAGAGTAGCTAAAAACTTCCCACCAGCCACTTTAACTACTCCCAGCTGCTCACCGAAATCGCTCCAGATACCGCCACTCTTCGCACACTCCGGAGTGATGAAGTAATTCGTAGCTCCATAATCAAACAAAACATGGGACTCAAAACCGCCCACTAATAAGATCCCCGCACAAATCCAATGTGCCTAAGAACCCTAACATTCTATCACAGAACAAAGAAAATCCAAAACAAACAAAATTCCATAACCACAAGATTTACCAAGTCAAGTTTTGAGATTTACCTATGATCGGCCTGGCGCTAGACCTGCCCGCCTCCATCGGAGTGTGCACCCGCGGTGCTTCTGCAAATTGAGCCACCGGCTGCACTGCCACCACTACTATCTGCTGTAGCTTGGGATATTTCGGCTTAATATGTCCCGTCTCTCTGCAGTGGTAGCAAACCCGAGTATCCCGAGCTTCGTCCTTCTTAGGATAGCTTGTCAGCTTGTGATCCATGCTCCCTTACCCGAAGCATCCCAAACCACTCTGACCTCTATGACTCGGCCCCGAAGTGCCCTCCCACTTCCTCTTCTGTCCTTGTGCAAGCTTGTCGCCCTTGCTCGGAAGCACCTGCTACTGCGATCTTTTTTGCTGAACAGGCAGACTGACCACCATAACTTGCTTCCTCAGATCCTTCTTAATCGTCTCAGCAATCTCAACCAACTCTACCCTCGAGGCGAACCAACTCACTCTATAACGACTCCTCAAATCCGGTCGAAATCTTCTCAAGAACCTCTTCACTTGGGTCTGCTCGTCCTCTATACCTCTACCAGCATAAACCAGGAGTCGGTTAAACTCCACATCATACTCCCGGACCGACCAGTCACCTTGAGCCAACTCCAAAAGCCTCAACTCTAACCGATCCACCGGATTCTACGGAAAAACTTGGCATTAAACTCAGCCAAAAAGTCCTCCCAGACCATCGCTGCTTGAACCCTCCGGGCCACAACACCCCTCCACCAGAGATGCGCATCACCATCTAGGTAATGTACTACCAGATCAACCTGGTACCCCTCTGGATATCTGACAGAGCAAAAATTACGCTCCAATCTTATCTGCCACTCATCGACCTCCTCAAGCTTGGCACACCCTGAGAAAAATCTCGTGTCAATCCTGTGCCTCTGCTCCATCATCTTAAGGTAAGATGGGAGCTCCTCTACAACCGCAACCCTCGGTTGCACCTTTGCCACTGGTGGCACTACTGGAGTCTGAGCCGGCACCGCCCCCGGTAATCACTCTAATATCAGCTATAGCAGATCCGCCAAACGATCATCTTGGCCCTGGGCTGCACCTGCCGCAACACCCGCTCCTGGGCCTGCCGTACAACCGGCGACACCGGAACCAACACTAGTCCCACCAGTTCTCACACTAGCACTCACATTGGCCTCACCCATGGACCTCTCCTGAACTGTATGCGAATCCGCCACATGTTCTTGTGTGGAACCCTGAGCCATACTCGCGGTGGAATCACTCACAAGTCCCCGCCCACACCTACGGCCTCCACAACCACAATGGTCTCCACGACCATCATGGCCTCGTCTTCCAGTACCTCTAGCCATCTCTCCCTACACTACCATCAGAAGAAATTAAGCATACTAGAAATTTTTGCAAAAACACATACCACTTACCGTGGAATCTCATTGAAGGCTCGAAGAAGATGATCTAAGACACCAAACTCACATAACAACTGACTAAATCCACATAATCAATTCAATTTCATTCAATTCTCCCACCCTAAAACTGTAAGGGCTCTGATACCAAATTGAAACAACCTGACCCTTTTTAAAAAAAAAAACACACAATCGAATTAGTACTCCCATAAATACTAACTCTCAATATTAATTATCAACAACATCAATTCATCAAGCAAAACTAGCAGAAAATCATAAATTAACTAAACCAACCAATTAATTCAATAATTCATACAACCAATCATTAACCAATTCCAAATCAACCAACAAAATTCTAATTCATCAATATCAGAATAACCAGTAACCTAACCAGCAATTCTAAACAATAACCAACATAATGAAATCGAGACCCTAGATCATCCTCCTCGTCATTGTCATGATCCCACGGTCACACTTTGTCTTTACCTGCATCACATAGACAAACGAGATGCATGAGTATTATCATAAATACCCAGTGACACGGTCATTCCATCTACCGGCTATACACACAGACTCAATGGAACATCAAAACATACAAGAATATTAATAACACCCAAAACTAAACAACAACACGCAAATCAGCACGAAACTCACAGAGAACATCTCTAGTCCAACAAATCAATAAATCCATAGACACAACCAAAAAAAAAAAGGCATTCCAATCACCCATATAAGCTATGGTCGCGCACTCACCTTTGCGATCACGTCTAAAAACTAAATCCGAGAAAATAGCAATTGAAAATAGTATTTCGGGCTGTTGCGATCGAAATGCTATTCCTGGTAGTATGCAACAACGTTCTGGGCAAATGGTGTCTCCGGAAATCGCGTTTTAAAACTGCGTTTGCGTTTCAAATCAGATTAGGGTTTCTGGTTTTTGGACTGAATAGTGTTTCTTGGCCAGAAAGAAACATAAATAACTCACTGGGTTTACGTTTGATCGGAACTTTGAAATCTGATCTGGATTCCTTGCAGCTTAACCTTTCCAAAGACACTGGAAAAGCTATTTGATTCCTTCTAGATCAACGGAAACTAACCTCCAAAGTCAGCTCCGTGAAACTGGAAATATGAGTAAATCTAAGACAGTTTTTGGTTTCCAGGAAAAACTGCGATTTAGGGCAAAGTTTAACTGAGGATTGTGGACGCGTCTTACCTTGGATTGGATATCGAAAAGATGCTTCAGAAACTACGAACCGAGATCTATCTAACAGTATGAAGATCGTTGTGTGGGTCTTTACGGTTCGCTCGTAAAATGACCCGCAAAGTCACTGCTCGCACCACCTTCCCTTTTCTCCTCCTTGCTCTGTTTTTTCGGTCACCGAAGCACACGACTGAAACCTCTGGTGGTTTTGGCGGCTGGTTTACGTCGGGAAAAGAGCAACGCTTCGCTAGAATGAGAATCTCTAACCCCCCTTTCTCTTTGGCGCTCCTTTTAAATAGAGGAAGAGAGTTATGATTAGGGTTTTTGAGGTAGATATGGACCTTACAAAATGTGCCTTAGGGTTGTGGGTTTATTGTTGGTTATAATACTAATATACAACAAAATCGATTAGTAAAGTATGAATTCTTTGAATAAATATGTAGATGTGGTACCAATCTTAAAAGTAATATCACAATTTTATACCAACTTCTCTTTTTAAGAGAATATACTTGTATACATTTTTTTATCATCCACTAGCACAATAGTCTTTGTTATCTTTTAAGATCCATGAATCGAAAAATTACTTGTCAAGCTTTACCAGAGAAGGTATATCTACTAGGCATGATCATTCATATATTCGGTTCGGGTTTAGATAAAAATACGGATGCAATTACCTCAGTATGAGGATCACATTACCAAGTTTATTCTTAGCTCTTTCCCAATGCAAGAATCGCTAGTATGGTTTCCTGTTAGCTCAGGAAGTTACTCCCCTAAATCCGGTTATGCAATTACATAAGTCCATCAATTCCCTGCCATAGCCGATGACTTCAACTGGAAAGATTGTGTGTGGAATATTAAGATGTTTCTCTGGAAACTCAAAAACAAAGCCTTAGTCGTAGGACACAATCTTGCAATCAGAGTCATTCAAGGGGATCAACGATGCCAACAATGCAATGCATTTGAAGATGAGTTAGTGTCCTTTTGTAGATTGGGTCTAGGACTTAGTGATAACACCATATTTTACCTTTTTTAGGCTTAGAATTGCATTCATTCATTCCACATTCTCCATCATAATTGCATCTTTAGGTTCATATTAGTCTAGTTTAGCTTAGTTTTAACATTTTAGAACTTAAGATGAGGATTTTATACATTTTGCATTTTTTTTTTCTATTTTTAGATAGTTTGGAGCTAAACAGAGCTATCTTAGTTTGGAGGATGAGTTGGAATTTAGAGAAATAGAAAAAGTGATGAAAATAAGCTTAAGCGACAACTATCGGTTCCACGTGTCGGGTGGAAGGCCGATATACTGTGTCAAGACCGCATGATAGAGACAAATCAAAAGAAGGAATTATTGTGTGACCCATGAGACGAAGACATGATATTGGACTCACAACCGACATGGTGACCTAATAAACGAAACCTGGCCCATGGGGCGAAGGATGGAACAATGATAGGATATCGAACAAGAGACCGATAAGAAGATACTCGATACATGCAGATGTCCAGTCTAACCAATAAGAAAGAGCCGATACAACAGATCCCTTGAAATATATATTTTAGCTTTTGTAAAACCTAAGCTTTCTATGCACTTTACTTTACTTTTGTAAGGCCGTAGATCGAAAGCTAAGAGCATTTCTGGCTGAGAGACTCTGACCTATTCGAACAAATCGTATGCTATCTTGATTCTGTTGAGGGAGAACGAATTCCAATGGATAAGTCCGTTGCGCAGCCGAGCTATCCGAGATGATATCGCATTGTCCAACTCCTTCTCTTTCGGGTTACTTGTTGGAAAAGAAAGAGAAAGCGGTTAAGGAAAGACAAAACTCGAGCATCATAGCAAATATGCAAACGAGAAATTCTAACCAATAGAGCTAGCAAAACGAGTTGGAAGGGAGTTGAACTCATCAACATAGAACACGGAGGCAGGAGATATTTTAAAGAAAAAATATCCTTTCTGCCGGTTTGTCCTTGATGGAAGTAGTCCCAATGACTATCTGCCGCCCAGCCCGGTTTGACATATAGAAACAGTTAGGACACCTCGAATTCTTTTTGGTCATATACAGGTCAAGGAAATCCGAGGTGGACATGTCCCAGCCGTTTCATAACATTTGACGACGGAACTGATGATGTGGCGGAAAAAATTGGGGTTCATCTGAGGAAAGGCGAGCTCTAGAAACCTCCGAATACGGATAAGAAAAAGGGGAATCGAAAACATGAGTCCGCATGCAGAGAAATAGCTTAGATGCACGTAGCACCACCGGGCCTGACGGTTTCCAGCGTATCACCGGCGATAACTCTACCTCATCTGAAAACCCCATATCCTCCCGGAGATCGGATAGATCTTGGGAGGATATAGACGACCGGGGGTGGTGCGCAAATCGAGGGTGGAGTCCGGTGGAACTCATAGAAATGATAAAGGAACAAAGCGGAGGTGAGAGTTGAAGGTTGAAGGGAAACCGAGGAAAGGGAATCACTAGCTGCCGCAACAAAAGAGGATTTCGAGGTATCTAACTAGCAAGTAAAATCAGATCTGGGTTCAAACGGTGAAATCAAGGTTCTTGCAAAGTAAAATCAAGTTAACTTCGATAACTCGAGAGTAAAGTAGAGAAGAAGTTATTTTCTTACCTTAAAATTCGAGTCTGAGCAGGTAAAGTTAGGGAGCCGTGTGAGAGGCGGTTTTATACGGCCCAATAGATCCAGCCGTTGAAACGGTGGAGATCTTTCACCTCTCCTTCTTATTGTGATTGATCGGATCTTGACCGTTGATTCGAGATCTGAGCCGTTGAAGTGAAATCATAGCCTATATTCACCTGCGATATATACGCAAGATATACGAAAGAGATAATGACGAGTGACCGCTCATCAAGTATTATTGCTTAATACTTAATGGGCTAGGGGCAACTGTTGGGGCTGGATTCATCACCGAATCCGGCCCGCTAAAAGTCTAAGTCAAAACTTTTCATTTATTTCATTTTGACCAGATTAGATGGGCTGCGGTCCAGCCTTAAGAAAAAAAGACAGAATTCGGTCAAAAACCCAAGTCAGCTCTCCAAGCGCTGGGTCAACAGACGCAGAGCTAACGAGCTTAGGAACGAGTCAACAGGGTGGTTAGCACAGTCGTAGGAGTGAGATTTGTGGAGAATATGCCAAGAACGTGCCCGAAATACGCGGAACCGCCCTGGATACGTGGAGCTGGATCGAGGAGCTGAATTGAGGTATAAATACACGAAGTCCGAGAGCTACACACTACATTCTCAGCTTGTAACACATCTCGCTCGAGATTTTGTTGTATATTCGATTCATATCAATATAAATCCAGATCCACTCTACTCTTCTTTTAATCTTTGAGCTTATAGATATTTTTTAGGACCAAAGTTTCTTCTCCAAATTCACATACAAATACTTAGTGTGGAATTCAGCTTCCACAGTCACCATGTATTATATATTAGTCTCTATAGTTTAGAAAATATTTCAATAGTTCGGATGATTTGCAACATATTAGCTAATAGTTGGTATAGTTTAGAATGTTTTTTCCATTATTTAACTTGCAAAACCTTATAAATATTTGGAATAAGTAATATACTGTTGTAGCAACCATCGAATTCTACATATCATCAGAAATAGTAAAAGTGTCCCAAACATTCAATCTATAAATGAGAATCCAACACCAATGCTTTTCTGTTCAGCCCTTCCAGTCTCAAATCTTTTTACTACCTCTTTGCCTTCCCGTCTTCTTTTTCTATATATTCACTTCCGTTTATCCTTGCGATTAACAAATGACTTATTCCATTTGCTAAATTTACTGTATGTGATTTGCATCTTCAACAAAAGACTTCTGAAATTTATTATTTGAAGCATTTATAAAAACATCATGTTCGTACATGTTTCTAAGTTTGGAGTTCAGAGTTATTTCAAGAAGACGGCAAAATCTCATTTCCTTTTGGAAGCAAAGGAAGTTCAAGATCATTTAGCAGTGGTAAACTCCCAAAGTGAGTCCTTCAACGGATGTAGTTGTACCTTATTCAGATAATATGTTCATATATAGATGGTTTTAGATATATCATATATCCTAATTTCAGTCTCAAGTAATTGGAAATCTGACAAAGATCGTGTTGTGTAATAAAGATTAATTTCGAAATATTTGGAATGTAGGAACACTTTTGCACACTAAAAATAAGGTTTCAAACATATCTATGACATGTCTTTTACTTCCGAGATATTGAAGTTTTTAATCTTCACGATATGTTTTTTTTTTGTCGGCTAAATTTTAACATTACAACCGAAAATATTACAGAGTTGTTATTATACAACACACCATTTGATCACATAGTTTGAACCTACTATTCTTGCTCTTTTTGCCAGAGTATCTGCATCACTTACAACCCCACGAGATACATTATAAAATTCGAAACTAGTGGCCTCTTCTTCTTGAAGCATTCTCTTAATATCCTCACAGTAAGTGAGAACTATATGATTTCTTCCTTTTGAGTCTCCTTGTAAGCATTTCCTCAAGGTGATAAATAGAGTTTCAGAATCACCTGCAAATGCAACATTCACATATGCATGCCTCCTGATCTGCTACACTATATCCCCAAATGCGAAAGCTTCTGCCTCCAGAGCACTAGCAATCGGATCCAGAGAAGATGACCCTATCATGACAGTTGATCCTGCACCATCCATCAGCTTCCAGCCAATTTCTGCTTTGTCTCTCTCCGAAGCCCATGAGCTATCTACAATGCAAAACCAAGAATGAGGCAGCCTGATTAAATCATCTAAAGATGTTGGCTTGACCCCCCCTCCTAATATGGTTAATTTGAATCTTGTGGATGTCATCCTTCTTCTGAGACTCTACCCATAGCTGATGATCTTCCACAGCTCTTGCTATAATATTAGGAATGTAATCTCTCTTTCCATTGTAAATCAAATTATTCCTCATCTTCCAAATTCTCCAACCAATAAAAGGAAATAAGGGTACATTGCCTGAATTTGAATCTCCTCCCTGCCTATTTAGTTCCATTAGCTTATTGATATTAAAAGAGGGATGGTCAATAGAGTTGTTGCTACCTTCTGTAGTAATGGCTGCTGCTGGTGAGTGTTCCCAAGTCTCACTTGCCACTCGACATTGAAATAGCATGTGGTTAACTGTCTCATCCCACTCTCCACAAACTTCACAGGAACTATCCATTCCCAATCCTCTTTTCTTTAGATACTCTGCAACCGGAAGGATATGTATAGCTCTCCACCAAAAATGTCTTATCTTGGGTGGTATTTTGAGAGTCCAAAGCTTCTTGTAAATATGCCTCTCCTCTTGAGAAACATGAGATTGACTTGAAACATGCATGAAATGGTAGCTTGACTTGACACTATATTCACCATCCTTTGTGTAATGCCACAACATTCTATCATCTCCTCCACAAATGCTTGGTTTGATTAGCTTAATTTTAGTAATATCCTCATCTGCAACCAGTTGTGACAGCCTATCATCATCCCATTGTGCAGTATTCTGGTGCATCAGATCAGAAACTCTCATATCAGAAGAGATGTTATTCTGCTTACACATTGCTGGACTTGGTCTCTGATCTCTACTAAGCCAGTTATCCTTCCAGGCTCTAATCTACTTACCACTGCCAACCATCCATCTTATTCCTCCAGAGATAGCCTTAGTTTCTTGATAAATACTTTTCCACGCATAACTTGATCTACTTCCGTGTGTTGCTTCTAAAATACTGGAGTTTCTGAAATATTTCGCCTTATAGACCTTAGCTAAGAGAGATTCAGGATACTTCAAATTCGCCATGTTTGCTTTGCAAGCAATGCCATATTGAAATTTCTAATATCTCTAAATCCAAGTCCTCCAATAGCTTTCGACTTTGTAATCTTATTCCAAGTCAGCCAAGGAATTTTCCTCTTATCTTGATGATCTGACCACCAAAATTGCCTAATAGTTGCTGTAATTTGATTGGCTAAACCTGCAGGAAGGAGAAAGCATGACATGCAGTATGTAGGTAAAGTTGTGGCTACTGCTTTTATTAGGACTTCCTTACCCGCAGGAGAAAGCAGCTTGGAATACCAACTCTCAACCTTATGAAAAACTCTTTGCTTGATAAATGAGAAGGTATCATTCTTACTTCTTCCAACCATTTTAGGCAAACAAAGGTAATGACCAAATGCTCCAGCTTTTTGTATTTTGGTTAGCCGAGAGATTACACTTTTAGTTTCTGCATTAACTCTTTTCCCAAACATAATGTTTGACTTTTGGAAGTTAACTGCTTGCCCTGATGCTCTCGCATAACCCTTCAGAACTGCAAGCAAAGTTTAACAATCAGATTCATTTGCTTTACAAAACAGAAGTGAATCATCTGTAAAAAACATGTGCGTAATTGTCGGCCCTCCCCTACTGGCCTTAAATCCCTGAAGTTGCTTTTCTTTTGCACAATTAGAAAGGTTAGCAGAGATTCCTTCAGTACTCAGTAGATATAGATAAGGAGAAATTGGATCACCTTGACGTATTCCCCTTGATGGTATAATTCTACCCACTGGTAATCCATTTACAAGCACTGAGTAACTCACAGAAGTGACGCATGCCATAATCCATTTGCACCACGTCTCTGCAAAACCCAACTTCTTCATTAGTGCTTCAATAAATTTCCATTCTAACTTGTCAAAAGCTTTAGCTATATCCAACTTTAAAGCCATATAAGGTGTTTTTAACTTTTTTTGTATACAGAGAATGCAAAAGCTCATGAGCAATGAGAATATTATCAGTAATCAACCTCCCCGGTATGAATGCAGACTGATTTTCAGAGATTATATACCCCAGCCATAGCTTTAATCTCTCTGCTAACACCTTAGATATGATCCTATATGCAACATTACGCAAGCTAATAGGCCGAAAGTCTTTTACTTGCAATGGATTATCTATCTTTGGGATGAGACATATATGAGTGTGGTTCATTTCCTGATTAAGGGTGCCATTAGTGAAAAAATGCTTAACATAATTTATAACTTCCTTCTTAACCACATCCCAATTATGCCTATAGAATCCTACATTCATACCATCAGGTCCAGGCACTTTGTCAACATTCATCTGTTGTAATGCAGCAAAAATCTCCTCCTCCGTAACTGGCTTGGTTAACTGCCTATTCATTTCTGGAGTAACCTTTGACTTCAAAGGCTGGAGAAATGCTTCCATATCATCACTGCATTCAGATGTATATAACTTAGCAAAATAAGATACAATTACTTTACTCACTTCTTCCTCACCAAAACAAATTCTCCCCTCATCATCCTCGATGGAAGTAATTCTATTTAGATTTCTTCTTTGCTTGGGTTTTTCATGGAAATACCTTGTATTTTGATCCCCCGCCTGAAGCCAAAGCATCTGACTCTTTGTCCTCCAATACTCCTCTTCCAATCTGTATTCACTCTGCAAGTCAGCTTTTAACCGGCTAATATAATCATAATCTAAATGTGGAGAATCATACGCTGTGTGAAGCCGTTACTTTAGCTCATATATTCGCCTTTGGGAATTAGTGATTTGCCTTGATTTCCATTCTGCTAATCTGTGGCGACACCTTTTAAGAGCTTCATGAAAGTCTTCTGGAGGATAGGATTCACACTCCATACACCAAGTATTTTTTATAAAATCCTTAAATTGAGAATTCCACCTCCAACGATTATCATACCGGAACAGCCTCTTTCCCTTCCATCTCTGGACCTTCGTATATATTACCAGTGGTCTATGGTCAGATGCTAACCAGTTAAGAGCTTTCACATAAGCTGTTGGAAACATATCCTGCCAAGCTGCATTAGCCAAAACTCTATCAATCTTGGACTTAATATCATGCTTATACCGCCTCCCCAGCCAAGTGTATCTTCCCCCATGCATTTTCAAGTCATGAAGCCCTAATACACTTAATAACCTCCTAAAGTGGGCAAATGAACTCTCTGATCTCTTTGGTCCACCTAACTTTTCTGCATTACTCTTAATATCGTTTAGGTCTCCTACCAGAAGAGTTGGTCTATTCATAATCTCTCCAGCCTGTGTAAGATCAATCAATCTTTGCCACTGTTGATTTCTCAACTTCCTTACTGGATTACCATAAACATATAATAACATGTAATAAACTCCTCCCTCCATTATATATATGCTAGTGAAGTGTAAAGTAGGCTGACCTATAAAACTACTCTTCACATTAGTAGTCCAAAAAATAGCTAAACCTCCACTCTGCCCATTAGCCGGTATAACAAAATGATGGGCTAACCAAGCTCCGTTCCTACTTGTTCCATAAACCTAATATTCTGCTTAGTCTCTATGAGGAACAAGATATCAGGATTAGATTGTTTCCTAATATCCTTCAAGTATGGAATTGTCAGACGGTTCCCCAGCCCCTAACAATTCCAGTGCAATACTCTCATGGCTCCCTTGGTGGTTTTGGGGAAACCACCAAACCCGTTTCTGTCCATTGGCCTTGAGTTCTAGCTTTGCTGGTAGGGCTTTGATCATCAATATCAAGCTCCTCTGCCTTTCTCTTAGACACCCTACTCAAAGAACCATCTTCTCTTACAGCAAGTGGAAGATCACTACTACCATCCAGTTGTGATGGTTGATTCTCAGTTGATCTCAAAACCCTATTAAATTCTGAGGTTGCTTCTATTCGGCGCTGCTCTTCATCTACATTGTGCATTGTTGCATCACCCTCAATCCCAATATACTCTTCTCCATCATTGTGCTAAGCATATTCATCCATTTCATCAGTATGCAACTCAGGATAGACTTGATTCATTGGAAGAGGGTACTCCACAATGGGTAAAACGGGCTGAACATTTAGCTCAATACAAACGGAATTATCATGAGTCAAGGTTCCACATCTCTTACAGAATTTCCTCAACTTATCATAAATAAACTTCAAGAGAATCAGTTCAGCCCCATCCTGGAGATCCAAATACCTTGCAAAAATCATCTTGCGTGACACTTCCATTGTGACTCTTACCCATACTTCCGCTGGGTCATCTCGCGTAGACTTCTTGATATTGACTTCACGGTATGTTAATTCATGGTAGGATAAGAAAACATTTTTTTTATTGTTGCTTTGGTTAATGGATCAATTTGTTCAAGAAGGGGATTTAGCTTCTATTTGAAACCAGAATGAAACATGATTTTAGCTTAAAGGAGTCTAAATAATTTGCTTTACAGTAAGCCTCTTGGTTCAGAAGGACTATGGCCATTTTGTCTACAGACAAAGAATTTCAAAGAAACCAAGAAACTCATCCTCCAAGATACGGAAAAACATAGCCCTTTATTTTTATTGACTTTACGGTGGGAATAATAAAATTATATGATCGAATTTCTAATCTGTTTATGTATCAACTGTCAAAAATTGGCATTTACGAACCTTTTAGATTAGAACACATTCAACAAAATAGCGCAAGAGACTCTTTAAAAAAATCTATAATATTTACTGATATACCAACCAATCTGACATATTCTCATAGCACTTCAGCACCTTTTAACAGACATGTTTGATTCTTTTTAGGTTTGTGATCTTGGTTTTCTTGGGTAAAACTCATATTTAAATCACAATACATTTAAGATTTATGTAGATATATTATGATCTTGGTTTTCTTGTTTTTCAAGTGAAAGTTTTTTGCTAAGACAGTAATTCTAACTACTTTACTTACTCTTCTATTCTCACCGACCACCAATTATAACTTCCATTTGGTTACCAAAGAATTCTATATTCTGGGAAGATTTAAAAACCGTGTTATACATTCGAATATTACAATATAGTAATATCGTCACATCAAGGTTCAAACATTCGAATATTACAATACAGTATTATCATTAGCTTTCTCATGTTCAAACATTTAATGATATCTAATTCAGTTATAATTAACCACATTATTTTATTTGATTGGAAACTCTCTAATCCACAGTATTACCGTCATATATATTTTTTAAATGTTGTTATTACGTCTCTCTTTTCGAAGGGTTTCCAATATTGTTAACAACATGCAGCATTTAACAAACGATACATTAAGCTGCATCAACTTTTACAAAATTGTTAAATCATAATTTAATAACATTTGGAAAAAATAAAACCAACACGTTGTGCGGACTCTCACCTAGTACAAATAAAGGAACTAGAACCATAGTTTAATAGTTATTCTCCGTAGCTTGCGAATTTCATGTGGTTCATGCAAGTTTAATTGCACCAATATAAGATAACACAAAGACTAAAGAAAGAAAAGGATAAATTAAGTGGTACAACAAGGTGACCAGAGTACAAAAAAAAACAATAATACACCAAAAAAGATTTCTGAGTTTTCATATTTGTCTTTCTATTGACTAAATATAAGACCACACTTTACTTCATATATTACATATGTATCTCTATGCTATCAAATTACTTTTACGTATTAGAATTTATTCGATATTTTATAGACTTGTTACGTAACACTGGTGAAACAAACAAAAATTATTGAGTATTAATGAAATGAACATAATTTTAACAAGAATAATAATATGAAACATATTATCATTTCAATGAATTATATTCATATGAGTTTTTATCTTCGGTATAGGATGGGCTATCAAAAGAGATTTACACTTATGTCAAATGGGTAAAGGACACAAGATCAGTTGTTTTGACCGTAGATATAAATTTTAGCGTCATTGGCGCTCATTCACTAAAATGACACTTAGCTTTAGAACCATTCATAAGCCGAAGGAAACAAATTTGAACTACAAATCTTTTCCAACCACAGTTCTGATCCTTCAATCAAATCCAAGATTTCTTCCGGATCATAAAGATCTGAAGATTGCAAAAAAGGTGTGTAATCTTTCCCATACATCACTTTCAAACAAAGAAATACTTCCAACATTACAATCATGTGCCTTTGTGCCTCCACCATCAGCTTCTTGAATACCACTTTGAACTTCACTCAAGTGCTGATTTGGCAAGTGAGAAAGCATACGATGTATGCAGGTGCGGGTCATTGTAGTCTCTTTCTTCAATCAACCATTGGAGGTACCTGGCCAGTATCTAAATTCAGCAAGAATAAAGTTTTGAAACTTTCCCTACTCCGCTACAAAAGACTCTGGTGGACCTTCCTCTTTCTAATTACTATGAAGCTTTTACTAAAACTCAACTGGATGAAATTTATTTATGCGGCAGCGGCCTCTTTACCAGATAACCTAATGAGCTCGTTATCGTGTAAATAGGGCGCCAAGTCATCTGAGTCTTGCCATAGACCAAATGAATAATTCTTCGTTAAAAGACACCAAATAGCAAGAGCCTTTGCATTCATCCTCTTACTCGCATAGGGGAATGCAAGTGTCTGTAAGTGTCCAGATTCATTTAGAAGAGTCTCCAACTCCTCCTGCACCGCCCACGCAAGTTGTAAAGTCATCCCTTAAGCAACCTTCTGACAACAAGTTTTATGTTTCTTAATGCATTGTAATTCTAAGCATCCAAAAAATTATAATTTCCTCATGGTACATTTACAGGAATCCTAGAGTACTACATTTAATATTTTCCAGTTAACAGCGTTTCAGAGTAACTTAGGAGACTTTACTCACGGGAGTCAAAGTTATAGTATCCTAAAGATGGTTATCATTGATCCATTGCTTTTAACCACACTAGTTTACTAAACTGACCCTCAGCTAAACAACTGCAAAACTAGTACAAGTACAATGCATAAAAAAAAAAGCAACGAATCTTCTAGACACTAAAAACTTGATTTCTTCATCTTTTTAACCAACCAATAGCTGTCTTACTCGTATAGTTCTGTAAAATCAAACTAGATTTACTAGATCCATATTCCAGGTTTCCTACATCATTCAGTTGTTAGTCTGTGGTGCCATTATCGAGTTGATGCTATGTAAATATGTACATGTGTATAATTCACTAAAAGCACATACCACGACACAGTTGTTATCAGAAGATGCAAGATTCTCCATATCTTCAACACGGTTTAATGCTCTGTACAGAAGCATTAGAAGCGTGTCTATTCCCTCCGTGACTGAATGACTCAAGTCCTTCTCACGTGATGCGTCGAGGTACCTTTCACAACGGTAACATTACCTTGCTATTTGCCAATTTACACCTTAGTGAACAGGGATATACTAAAAATCTGTATAAGGAAACAAAATACATAAAAAAGCAGTTGTATCACCTGGTAGTGTTTTTAATTGCCGACTCCAATAAATCAGCTCTACTAGGGGGGCATTTTCTAAAAACTCTTCATCAACCAGAGTGTCCATTCCCGCCTTTCTAAGAAAAATGGCTCTCTGGATCGCCATCAGCCCATTATCTACAACATCTTTGAAAGGGGCAGGGGGAGGATACAGTCCCCAGTATCTGTTTCTTGGAACCTGAAAGCCGGTAAGACTCTTAGTGAAGCAGACAGTTATTGGACAAAGCTTGAAACGTCATATTTCAGGTTCCCCGCAAGTTAGACAATGCCTTTAGTGAGGAAGATAATGAACAGTGCTTGATTAAGCAGCCAACTGCAGAAACAACGTAGAGTAAATACCAGCTGCCAAGAAAAAAAAAGAACATCCCACGTCCAAGGATGGGAATTTATGAGACTTTAAGTTAGGGGAAGTTTTAGTGGGATGGAAACATTATGCGGCAAAGTTACAGTTCTAATACTTGGGGAATGGTAACCCAAGAAAAGAGCCCGCGAATGGTAAACGGGCCGCCCATGAGGACAAGAAGGCTAGGTCGGTGCAAGAGGAAGGAAACCCTAAATTGCCGCCATGCAAAAGGACGTAAAATGCGGGAAGAAGCTAAAACAAGTGGGCTTGGCCCGTACAGTGAGGAGGTGGAGAAATTTAAGGAAAGTGAACATTCCCTATGGAGATTTTCGTGGGGCAATAAATAGGAGGTTAGGGAGCTCATATTTTACCTACAAAAATCATTTTCTCCTTTCAGAGCCAAAAATGAACGCTTAGGAAGAGAGAATAAGGAGAAACTTGAGAAGAAACTCAGCACCCCAACCCCGAGGAGAAGGTTCGCGGTAAAAGGTATGGCGCGATCCGTACCTAACCTTCCTTTCTAGTATTTTCTATTATAGCTTTCATAGGGTGTTATAGTAGTATGGGGTCACGGATAGAGTAGGTCGAGAAACACTCGATCTGGATAGAGATCTGGACGGGAGCCTCGACAATAGCAAAGTAGGTCGAGGAATACTTGATCCGGATAGGAGATCTGGGAAGAGAGCCTTGGCAAAAATAAGGGTTGTGTTCTACTCGACTGCGATCGAGCATGAGGAGAGCCTCGTGGACGGCAGGTTGCCGCAGATGGGCGTTTGGAAGCATAAGACCCTAATAGAGGTGAGAGAGCATCGGCATGGCTTTTGGGTGCCTCGATGATGTCTCGATCCAGACAATAGTGTTGCGTCCTGTTGAAGCATCGGTATGGCCTCGGGGTGCCTCGATGAGCCTGGACATCATGCCGCATCTAGACACCACATTGATAAGGATCGATGACGTCTCGATAGATCCATGATATAGCTAGTATGAGCATCGATGGTGCCTAGATTACGATCGACATAGAGTCTCGATATGGGCAGCAAAGGTGTACTGAGAAGGAGACGTGCCGTGTCTCTAGAGAGATAGAGACCAGGTAGGATCACGGCTGATATGTCTCATATTTTACCAATTTTACCATCTATTTTACTATATTTTCTATGTACTTTAATAAACTTTTCAGCCAAAAGAGGTAGTTTTCCTCGTATTTGTAGTTTTAGAGTCTTAATAGGGAAATCAAGCAAAAAGGACCAAAAGAGGTGTAAAACAAGCTACAACAACTTTCATAAGTCAAAGACACCATCAAGAACCAATAATTCACGAGAAACAACATTCTACCAAATTGGACAGAACATATACGCCAAGAGTTTAGAAGTAAACGGAGGGACGAATCAATTTTGAATTGGATGAAACTTGGTCAGGGGATATATCTTTTAGTTAGATTCACAACGGAATTTGAATCATATCATTTGGAGCTGTGAGCAGAAAGATACGCTTGGTTTACTGAAGACGCGTCAAACTGCCTCTGAAGTGAAACAAGTGCAAAATTGAGTCAAGCACTGGGCCAGTCCGTGGACCGATGTTCCAGACCGTTGCCAGCACTCATGAAGTCCCAAAGAAGACTCCAACACCGGCCTAGAAGCCCGTCCGTTACTTGGCCCAACGTTGGAGCAGTTTTGACGTAAAAGACCCTTTTGTCCTAAACTAAGCCCTAGAAGATCCTACACCTATATATACTTGTTTTTAGACTCTTTAGGAGAATAAGCATCAATAAGCAACCAAGATGGCATGACTAGGGAGCCCTAGGCAGCCGCCTATCTATTCTCTAAACACTAAACACGTTTTCATCTTTGTTCTTCATTGGATTTGGATTCTAGGAGGAGATCTCCCTTTGTACTTCGATATAGAGAAGATTTCTTATCTCTTACTCTTTAAATTCAGTTTATCTATGATGATTCGTGCCTATCCTTGTTACTTTGTTGTTACTTCAATCATGTTTGAGTAAATTACTTGTTAGATTTTAGGCATTCAAAGATTTCATGTTTATGCATAATTGAATATCGAACTTTGTTAGGGTTTATCTAGTGGATTCTGCACCTCTATTCGATCGTAATGCTGTTTGCTTTTTTGGCCATCTTGCGAAATGAGCTTAGGTTGATGTACTCTCCAAAAGCTTGTTATATTGTCTGAACTAATATTTGGTGAGTATTGCGTCATAACAATTCGAAAGGTTAGTTATGGAATAGTATGAACAATCGAATCTTACACTTAAAGCATGTTTTCACCTTATAATAACCTGCGATAGTTGAGTCTATTAGGGTAGAAAACATAGATGGTTAGTTACGTCACGATAGTGGGATGACCTTACATTAGTGATTTGAGTTCTAGAACGATCTTTAAAAATCTGATATCTTTATGTGTTTCATGAGTCTCTGCGAATTGTTTAATGCCTAACGCTTTTCTCTTATTAATTTATCCTTGCTTTTACTTTCTTTGCTTTATAATTGCTATCATAAAACCATAAAACCAAAATCATACTTTGTCTTAGCTTAATTTGCATCACATAAATTCGTAGCGTATCATCTATAGTCTCTGTGGATCGACCCCTAAGTACTAGTGCGTTTGCTTGTGCCCTTACAGCTTTATCTAGGGTTATAAATTTAAAGCTTGAATAACCCACGACATCAAGTTTTTGGCGCCGCTGCTGAGGACTAATTTGTTACCTACGAGTTTTTGATAAAAATTAAGTGTAAGATTTGTTTTTCTTTATTTACTTTTGATTTTTCGTTTTTTCTTTTTGTTTTTGTGAGTTTTTCAAAGAGTCATCAATGGAACACTACAACCTCTATCCTAGTAGAATGGCGAGCTCTTACTACCATGAAACCATTGGAGATTATAACCCAATGACCTCATGAATATCATCAACCGCCATACTTCAACAATACTCGGTGCAATGCTCATATGTACCAACAACAACCTTGGGAGGCTTATGAGCGTGAGGATGCCTATCATTACCATCACTACGAGTATCCACAGCTACCACAACAACTCCAAGATCACGCCTTTTCAATTACCCTAGACGATAAATTAGAATTGTTTGTGGCTCAACTCAAGGGAGAATTCAAAATTTTTTAACGTGAGATCAATGCAAAGATCAAGACTTCTTTGTCAGCTCTTGGAGAAACATTAGAAGCTCTTGTTGCTCCACTTCAAAGCACTGAGGCGCGTTTGGTTCATCTTGGAGAGATGCTTACAAGAGATCTCCAAGAAGACGAAACATGCATCACAGATGTTGAATTGGATGACATGTGCGATCAAGGAGAGGAGCTTAGAACAAGCTTCAATGTTTTGGAGACTAAAGATGACCCTCACAAGCCTTTAAATCTTGGTTCACCATTCCTTGAAACCGATGGAGAATTTGTGGATTCTACAAATTACCAAATCTCTCTCTAAACTTGACAAAGGAGTGATCTATCCAACCCTACAAGGTAATGTTTCTTTTTGTATCAATATGTACACTAATGAAACCTTTTATATAGATCTAGGTGGTGCGATTAAAAAGATCCAAGACGCCAAAATCCCAGCCCCTCCAACTATACATAAAGATGTTGTCCAACCGACAAAACCGAAAGGCAAAGAGACTCCAAATATTGCAAATTCGATCTTGGTATCTAAGGAACGTGAAGAAGATGTGGTTCATGTCGAGATGAAATACAAAAGGTCCTCAAATTTTTTCTCCAACTTCATAATTATGATCCCCACGGATTTGAATGAGAAAGATGAAGAATTCATCGAAGAAAAGGTCAATAATATGGTGAAATTTTTTCACGGTGCGATTGTTCTTTATGAAAACCATCAAGATGCTAATAGATGGAGCTTCAAGCCATGTGGTCCAGAGTGTAGAGAAGCTAAAGGAGTCTCAATTCCTTTAGTGGAGCCATCCTACGCTTAAAAGAAAAAGGAGTCGAGCTAAAAGATTTAAAACAAGCGTTTTTTGGGAGGCAACCTTATTTGGTTTTAATTTTCTTAGAGTCATTAATTTAAAATTTTAATCATGGTTTTAATTTTTAAAGTTTTATTACTTATTGGTTTTTCTAATCATGAATTTTCAGGTGTTTGCAAAAAGTTATAAAAATACAAAAAAAATATAATGTTTGTTTTGGAGAAGGAAGAAGAGAAAGAGATAAAACAAGACCCGTTCTGGTTCAAGGCACAAACGAATTACCAGATCAACCCAAAAAAATCTGAAATTTGGTGAGACTATAATAGACAGTCATACAAAGCTACAAAAAAAAGCAAAACGTAATTTCGTATTACGGTTTGAAAGTTATGACCGATTGAACAAGAGCGTCAAGGAAGGTTACGAAGCCACAACTTCAAGCTTTTTCACAGTTCAAGCCACGACGAACCATGCTACAATCTTCATACCATTGGGAAGATCTCCTTCTCAAGAATCCGTAGCATCTTTCGGATCTCAAATCCAATGTGTATAGACGAAGAAAAATCGCATGAACCGTGACACAATGCCCTTTACCGCGACACGAGGCAATACCGGACCCGATGCTGACCCGCGACATCGACCGGTATCGCGCCCCGATTGGACCGCGACACGAGTGACAAAATACCGGTCACCCTTATCGGTCGAAAATCGTTACCAGTACTGGAGCAAAACTGCCCTGCAATCCTGCCGCGACGTCACTGCAATTCTTACCGCGAGCCAATTCCACCGCACCCCCACCGCAATCCTGCCGCACGCCCCACCGCAATCCTGCCGCATTTTCTGCCGTAACACACGCGACCCGATACCGGCCCACACCGCCGACCAGTACCGCGACCAATATTACCTCGTCTCGCGACTCCACACCCATCCGACCACCGTCTCGTGCCGCGTCTCGCCTAGGATCCGAGCCACACCTCGAACCATCCTAGTACCGCGACTAGCACTCGACACCTTGACCGGTATTGATCACACCGCGTCTCCATCAACCACCACACCATTGGAGTCACGAGCCATAGACCACCGAACCACCGCTTCGAACCACCGAGCCGACCACCTAACCGTTTGGTCAAAAGAGGTTAATTTTTCCTTTTTCACTCTTTTAATTATTTTACAACCATTTTTCACACATAATTTTTAAGAACCAATTATTTTTGCATATTCATGATTATTTAACTACAAATTATTTGATTAATGAATTTTTGCATTAGAAATTACAATATTGGTTAGATTTAAATGGTCTTAAACATGATTTTCACATCTTGACATACTCATTGATTTCACTTACATTGATAGTTTTTAACAATATGGATTCATTATTTTGATTTCTTTCTGTTTAATATCTATTTTTCCTTTTCTTGGAATTCGAATTCAATACATACGTATTGAGGACTTAGCTCCAAAAAGTATTTAACAAGTGATTTCAAGTGTTTTTGCAAGGATATGTCGCTCTTTAACAAGACTTGTAACAAGAATTTTTGTTGTGGTGCACACACTTCCAATCGTCTTAAGCATTATCCGCCATTCAAAAGAGATGTGTGAGAAAAGAGAAGTAATTGGAGACACCTAGCCTGGTTATGATTCGTGCGGAATACCATATGCTCAAAATCGAAGAAGATCTCATATTGCTTGCGACAATCCTAAGATTTTCTCGATCTCAGCTTACCAACGGACCACGTGGAGCATTTTTATGGGACATTTACCTATCCACTGGAGCAAAAGCCTTCAATATTCACCATGTGAACTAAAAGGGTATGCTTTATGATAGATTTTCAATTTGGCTCGAGAAATTCTCTACTGTTTTGCAGATGGCTCGATACTACCCTTCCAGCGAGTCGAATCGCCCCATTCAAAGACCATACGCAAAACTGTACGAGAAAAAGTGTTGGAACTTCACCATGAGCTTTAAAATACCTTATAACTCGGTGAATTTTCAATATGGCTCGAGGAAAATTTTTACGGTTTGAGAGATAGTCCACGAGCATCTTCTGGTGACCAAAATCATTATACCGTGAGCCAATTTTCAAACGATGAGGAACCAGCCGATGACACCTTGAGGTGAACTGTTTCTAAGGAAATAAGGAAGCTTTTAGGAGTGTTCATTCACCCTTGGAGATTCCAAAGATGTTTCATACCAACCGAAAATGGGAAATTTTTCGATCTTCAAGACTTTTTTGTCTACAAACGGTAACTTCATTCTATTCTCTAACTTTTCTAATTTCAGTTTTATTTTTATTTTCCAACATTACTCCCTTAATTTGATTTCTTTTACACCGGGGACGGTGTAATTTAAGTCTGGGGGGATTGTTGTTTACTAACACGTTTGTTCATTATTGATTTTTATATTTTTAAAAGAGATTTTCAAAAATTATTTTCTAAAAACATTTTATTGAGTCAAAATAAGTTGGAAATTATGACACTTTTCTAGGAACTAATGCTTTGATTTCAAAGACCAAGTAACCATTGTTGTAGGGTTTGTTCATGACAATCGATTCAGAAACCTCATGATAGGAGCTTCCGTCCAGGAAATTTCTACTTGTAATTGTTTTGATGGATACGATTTTGACTCTATATGTTGGACTACTAATATAGTTTTGATAATTTCTTATTAAGGATGTTAGATCAAGAAAACGAATCACACATTCATGACATCTTATCCTCTTTTACCACTATCTGTTGTCATGAATCGCCAGCTCATTTTTAGTTGGTACCCTACCTAAAACCCTTTACCTCTTTTCAGACCTCATGCCTTCTTTTTTTCATACTTGCAGATATGTGCAAAAACGTCGGAGAGAAAAGAATCGACACAATTTTCCAATTACTAGAGATGCAACGATTTGGTAAAAAATGGTTGAGTAGAAAGAACAATTTCCAAAGAGCTTTGCCGTTTCCTTGGATGCTTAAAACATGGTAACATTTCGTGCCTATACTTGACTCGTATCAAAGAGATACCGTTTTCCTCCTTTCGATATAAAAAAAATAAATAAATAAATAAATAGATAAATAAATAAATAAAATAAAATAAAAAATAAAGGAAAAAGAAAAAAAAATCTAAGGGAAAGAGAAACGGTTGTCTAAGAGTCTTAAGGCCAAAGAATACCCAAGGAATGCCATGATACAAAAGAAAGACGAGTAGAAGAGATTTCAAGTGATTCCCGGAGAAAAATCTAAGTCTGAGGGAGAAAAACGTGAAGAAAGTGGTTGGAAAATTGTGGACATCAATAGGTCCATTCTCTCTTGCGATTTTGCATAATATCTCGCACCAGAGTCTATGGTAACCCTAAACACTCTTAGCCTCACCTCTAAAATCAGTCTTCCCTATTACCTAGAACCGTCTACCTTGAATAATATTTTTGATGAGGAATTGTTATTAACCTAATGGAGTAGAAAGAGTCAAATAGTTGAAGTTGAGATTTTTTTGCAGGGACAAAGATTTAGAGAATGGAAAAGGTTTCGAAAATCATGGTGGAAGAAGATGAAAGCGTCTATGGACTGATCTTGTTTTCATGTGGATTAAATGTTTCGATTTCAAGGCAATGATCCAAAGGATATGTGAGTTCCCGTATTTTCAAACCTCTTTTCTATTCTTGAATTTTGCTTGAGGACAAGCAAGGTTTAAGTCTGGGGGAGTTGATATGTCCCATATTTTATCTATTTTACCATCTATTTTACTATATTTTCTATGCACTTTAATAAGCTTTTCAGCCAAAAGAGGTAGTTTTTCTCGTATTTGTAGTTTTAGAGTATTAATAGGGAAATCAAGAAAAATGAAGCAAAAAGGACCAAAAGAGGTGTAAACCAAGCTACAAAAACTTTCATAAGTCAAAGACACCATCAAGAACCAATAATTCACGAGAAACAACATTCTACCAAATTGGACAGAACATATACGCCAAGAGTTTAGAAGTAAACGGAGGGACGAATCAATTTTGAATTGGATGAAACTTGGTCAGGGGATATATATTTTAGTTAGATTCACAACGGAATTTGAATCATATCATTTGGAGCTGTGAGCAGAAAGATACGCTTGGTTTACTGAAGACGCGTCAAACTGCCTCTGAAGTGAAACAAGTGCAAAATCGAGTCAAGCACTGGGCCAGTCCGTGGACCGATGTTCCAGACCGTTGCCAGCACTCATGAAGTCCCAAAGAAGACTCCGACACCGGCCTAGAAGCCCGTCCGCTACTTGGCCCAACGTTGGAGCAGTTTTGACGTAAAAGACCATTTTGTCCTAAACTAAGCCCTAGAAGATCCTACACCTATATATACTTGTTTTTAGACTCTTTAGGAGAATAAGCATCAATAAGCAGCCAAGATGGCACGACTAGGGAGCCCTAGGCAGCCGCCTATCTATTCTCTAAACACTAAACACGTTTTCATCTTTGTTCTTCATTGGATTTGGATTCTAGGAGGAGATCTCCCTTTGTACTTTGATATAGAGAAGATTTCTTATCTCCTACTCTTTAAATTTAGTTTATCTATGATGATTCGTGCCTATCCTTGTTGCTTTGTTGTTACTTCAATCATGTCTGAGTAAATTACTTGTTAGGTTTTAGGAATTCAAAGATTTCATGTTTATGCATAATTGAATATCGAACTTTGTTAGGGTTTATCTAGTGGATTCTGCACCTCTATTCGATCGTAATGCTGTTTGCTTTTTTGGCCATCTTGCGAAATGAGCTTAGGTTGATATACTCTCCAAAAGCTTGTTATATTGTCTGAACTAATATTTGGTGAGTATTGCGTCATAACAATTCGAAAGGTTAGTTATGGAATAGTACGAACAATCGAATCTTACACTTAAAGCATGTTTTCACCTTATAATAACCTGCGATAGTTGAGTCTATTAGGGTAGAAAACATAGATGGTTAGTTACGTCACGATAGTGGGATGACCTTACATTAGTGATTTAAGTTCTAGAACGATCTTTAAAAATCCGATATCTTTATGTGTTTCATGAGTCTCTGCGAATTGTTTAATGCCTAACGCTTTTCTCTTATTAATTTATCCTTGCTTTTACTTTCTTTGCTTTATAATTGCTATCATAAAACCATAAAACCAAAATCATACTTTGTCTTAGCTTAATTTGCATCACATAAATTCGTAGCGTATCATCTCTAGTCTCTGTGGATCGACCCCTAAGTACTAGTGCGTTTGCTTGTGCCCTTGCAGCTTTATCTAGGGTTATAAATTTAAAGCTTGAATAACCCACGACATCAACGGCGAATCTCGATACTACGGTAGAGTTGTGCCAAGGAGTATAGGACCCTGGTAAGAGACTGGGCAACCTTGATCTGAAATAGCACAAGAACGGCAAGGTAAAGCCAAAGCTTGGCCCATGGTGCAGTGACAGAGCATTCGATTGGATTTAGGTCAAATCCAACTGAAGACTCATAGGTGAAGTCTGACAGGAAGCTTAACGAGGCCATGGACTTTGTTGGGTTACTTAATCTATTCACAATGGGCTATGGATTAGGATACACGTGCTATGTGTTCCCGGGGGTGGGATTCGACCATAGTCTCGAGAAAAGATGACTGGCTTAGGAAGGGTCAAAAGTGACTCGCTGCTTGGTGAGTTGAAGAAAGACTGTGGTACTGAAGGGACGGACTGATGTGTGAGTTTTACCTCTCAACTAGCTACCTGCAAGTGCACAGCAATCACGGTTAGTATAGATAAGGGATCGTATCCACAAGGACTTCTTAACCACACTTCAAATTGTAATGAATAAAACTAAGCTAGAACAAGATATTTTTGTCGTTTTTGTGATTGAAAAAGAAAGTAAGCAACGAGTATAAATTGTAATGAAAATCAATAAAAGAAAAGCGTTAGGACTTAGGTAATTCACAGAGAATCATGCAACAATAAAGATTGATTGATTTTAGGGACTTAGGAATTATGAACCGTCTAGAACACAAAGCACTAATTTAAGGTCATCCCACTATCGTGACGTAACTAACCATCTACGTTTTAGCACCCTAATAGACTTAACTGTCGCAGGTTATTACAAGGTGAAAACATGCATTAAAGTTCAAGTTTGATAAAGTTCACCGCACTTCTTAACTAACCTTTCGAATTGTTAAGGCTTTTGGCTCATCAAATACTAGTTCAGGCAATATAACAAGCTTTTGGAGAGTATATAAACCTAAGATCAGATCACTAAATACACGGTAAAGCAATCATGCATTGAGTATAAGTAAAGATGAAGACTCTATTGTATTCCCTAAACAATCATCAATCAATTATCGAATTATGAAACTCATTGAAAACCTAAAACCTAACAAGTGAATTACTCGGACATGATGCACGAAAAACCAGAGATAGATTATGGATTCATGATAAAGAAACTTGAATTAAAGAGTAAGGGTAAGAGTATTCTTCTCTATATCGAGGTACAAAGCGAGATCATCCACCGGATTGCTCTAGAATCCAAATCTAATGAAGAACACCAAGAGAACTCGTGGTGGCTGCTCATATATGATAAAAAATAATCTATTTTTTTGGCATCCTTTACCTAACAAAAGGCTAAAAACAAGTATATATAGGCTTAGGGTTTTCTAGGGTCTTCTTTAGGACAAACCGGTCTTTTTACGTCAAAACTTATCCCAAAGTCGGTTGGGATTTCGGCCAAGGAACACGACCATTATTGGGCCTAAAGTGACTTGATTTGTGCTGGCATCAGCCCATAATATCGGTCCATGAGGCGGCCCGGTATTTTGATCGATTCTGCACTTGCTTCGTTTCCGAGGCAGCTTGACGTATCTTCACTAAATTCAGTGTATCTTCCTTCTCACAGCTCCAATTGAGATGATTCAAACTTCATTGTGAATCTGACTCAAATATATATCTTTTCACCAAGTTTCATCCAATTTCAAATCGATTTGATCCTTCGTTCACTGCTGAACTTCTGGCGTATATGTTCTGTCCAATTTGGTAGAATGTTGTTTCTTGTGAATTCTTGGTTCTTGATAGTGTCTTTGGCTTATGAAAGTTTCTGTAGCTTGGTTTACACCTATTTTGGCTCTTTGTGCTCCTTTTTCCTTGATTTCCCTGTTAATACTCTAAAACTACAAATACGAAAAAACTACCTTTAAAGGTATAAAACCGTAGATAAATGCATAGAAAACATAGTAAAATATATAGTAAAATAGGTAAAATATGGGATATATCACGGACCACGGTTGGAAATCAACTCACATCCATATCGTTAGGTTTGTTTTAAGAATTGAGTCTTGCATTGGCTAAGCTATACCCTACCAAGGGAGCTACCATGAGCCGAATGAAAGGTTAGTCTAGGAAGCTGAAAGGTAGAAAGACTAACCGATTGTTAAACCATGGAGATAGAACTATGGTAGAGCTACCGCTCCACGGAAGTAATTCTATCTGATGGTTCGCTTGTTTGTAGAATCCGGCAGTCTAGTAGAGATTGTTGTGAACCAGGCGGGAAGCTACTAGGATAACCGAGTGTTTGTACTAGTGCTACTTTAGCTAACCCGATGCATGATTGTAGGTAAGGTCTAGCAAGAGAATAGTCAAAGAGGTTTGACGAACTCGAGTTAGATGGCTTCTGGTCAAGGGGATAGAGGATAGTCATGAGACCATATTGGGCACAATTTGGCATCATGAGCTTCCACAATTAATGGCTAATCTTATGTGTGTATTTCTACAGGGACGGGTACCGTATGGCCATAGATGTGTCATGGGTAACGTTATGGGATAACCATGCTTACCTGGGGCTGACCATTCGAGGCAAAGGTATTGATTGAAATACTTTGGCTATTACTTGAGAACGTAGTAGAGTGGGCTAGGTTAAAACGGAGTAGATTCTGAACCTTAGAGAAGTCTAGGATATAAATGCATAATTGAATGGTAGGATAGTAGGTTCACAATCCCACGGTTAAGATAATTGCATAGGGGCATTTGTGTGGGCATTCGTCGCCGCCTTGTTGTGTTTGGCCTGAAAAAGTGGCACGAAGCCTCGGCAAACCAGAGGTTTGTCCGGATGTAAGTTAAGGTGTTGAAAGTTCACCGACGGGAAACTACTGGCCATGAGGGCCTAGGGCTTCGACCGCGTCAAGGTGGTGTGGACCTAATGGTCGTAAGGTGATTAGACCTGAATGGTCTAATCAAAGGATCCAAAACGATCGAGAGTTCACGGAAGCGGACACATGGTGTTACGGTATCATGTGAGGGTTATGGTGGTTAAGGATAGTTAGGTCGTGAGACGGAGTAGACCGTCTTACTGAGTATTCAATACTCACCTCCTTACAAGGCTTGCAGGATAGTAAATCCGGTCAGGTAGCTCATAAGATGCGGCAAAGCAGGGGGATGCGGCAGATACGGTGGAGGCTTCCCAAGGCGTAGTAGTTCATAGTTCCTTATGTTGAAATTCACCGCACAATGTAACACAGAAATTTTAGGGTAATGAAATACACAAGTTGACTAGCATTTTGTGGTGGGATTCTTAGTCCTTAAAGCGGGTGTTACACTCTCCCTTTTTCTTTATCTTATGTACACAAGGGCTTACTCACATGCTTAATAAGGCTGAACAGGCAGGCAACATCAATGGGACTCAGCTTTCTGAAAATGGACCTGTAATACACCATATCCTCTTCGCTGATGACAGTCTCTTCCTATGCAAAGCTAAAGAAAATCAAGTAAAAGTCTTTCAACACATTCTACAGGATTATGGGGAAGGGAAGTCACGCGACATACCATCAACTTCATAAAATCCTCCATCCCTTTGGAGCTAAGGTGGATCCGGACGTGAGAGTCAGATTACAACAAGTCTTAGGTATCTACAATGAGGGTGGAGCTGGTACATACTTGAGACTGCCAGAATGCTTCAGCGGTTCTAAAATCAAACTTCTTAACTACATCTAAGATAAGATGAAAACCAGATTCTTTGGATGGTATGAAAGATGTTTGTCATTAGGTGCTATGGAGGTTTTGCTCAAATCAGCAGCTATGGCCCTTCCAGTCTATGCCATGTCATGATTCAAGCTACCAAAGAAGACATGTGATTAGCTGACGTAATGGCCAATTTTTGGTGGAACTTAGAGGAACATACACTATCTAGCTTGGGACAAGTTATGTATTCCTAAGGAAGATGGTGGGCTCGGTTTTAAATATATCCATCTTTTTAATCAAACCCTTCTAGCAAAGCAAGCTTGTAGGCTCATCTTATTCCCAAAATGTTTGATGTCTCTTTTTCTCAAAAGTAGATAATATGCAAATTGCTTCTTTCTTTGATGCTCAGTTGGGAGTTAGACCATCATAAGCTTGGAAAAGCATTCTACATGGAAGGAAACTCTTAGTGAAAGGGTTGAAGCAAATGGTGGGAAACGGCTCAACTATAAAGATTTGGACATCTCCTTGGATCCCGAATAATATAAGGAGAGCTCCCTTGATGAAAAACGTAATTGTTGATATTAACCAAATAGTGGGGAGTTTGCTGGATCAAAACATGGGATAGGGGAAAATTAGAAGAGATTTTCTTTCAAAGAGATATTGCCCTCATCCTGAACAGTGACTAATACATCGGATTTTTGGGTTTGGGAGCATTACCAAAGTAGAGATTACAGTGTTAATTTTGGGTACTGGTTGGCCTCTGAAATCTTCAACAGAGAGACTCTTAGATATGCCAGAATGCTTCCCTCGATCAATAGCCTCAAAGATCATGTTTGGCTTCTTAAGACTGCGCCCAAGATCAAGTTGGTTCTATGGAAGGTACTCATTGGAACATTTCCAGTTGTTGACAAAATTGCATCAAGAGGAATGAATGTTGATACAAGATGCTAGAGATGTGGTCATGAGGGTGAATCAACTAACCATCTTCTGTTCATCTGCCCTGTGGCAAGGCATGTCTGGGCACTTTCAAACTTCCCCTCTCCTCCCAACAGCATCCTATCAAAACATGCACTTCTTGTTATCCACCACAAAGAGTAACTTTGGATGCTTTGGAAGAACAGGTTCAAGCTGTTAATGGAAAAAATTCAAGATGTCTCTACTCAATGGTTTACGGTCAAGATTACGGCAAATCGAGCCCTGTGATTGGCTCATCGGTCTCTAGTCTTATTCAGAATCATTTGCTACCACCAGAAGCAGGTAGGCTTAAATGCAATATTGGGTTTGCATGGAACAAAAGAAGATCAGACAGTGGTGCTTCTTGTGTCTTAAGGAATCATTTAGGCAAGACTCTATTACAAGGTAGAAGATCCTTCTCTAAGATCTGTTCGAAGCAGGAAGCATCATTTCAAAGTTGTATGTGGGCTTTGGAAAGTATTAAGACTCTTCGTTTCTCTAAGGTTTCCTTCTTCTTAGAAGACTCAACCTTAGTGGGAGCGGTTCAGAGACCACTAGCATGGCCATCCTTCAAATTCCAGTCAACAAAGCTCTTGGATCAACTCGCCTTAATCCCCTTTTGGAAGGTGGAGGTCGAATAAGAATGCTAATAGAGCTGTTGCGTTAATTGCAGAAAGTGTAACTTCGGAGAATCGTACTCAATCATACATTTTCATTTGTCATCAATCTTAGCTCTATGATGTCTTTGGCTTGGAAAGTAACTATGCCTCGGTGTAAAGTTCATATAAGCTTTGATTTTTTATTCTCCTTTTTGTTTCTGTCTAGGTTAAAGTGCAAGTTGTTAACTTGATCAAATTTTTGGGATTGTATCTGAAGTGTACTTATCCTTCATTTATATAATCTATAATCTTCAAGTGAAAAATAAAAGAGAACCTCTCATATGTGTCGATATCAATGAAAACTCATTCTTTTTTTTTCCTTCTAACGATTTCAAATCGAGATTACAACGTTAACTACAAACTTTTCAAAAAAAAAAAAAATATTACATAAGCAGATATATGCACCATATATTAAAAAAATACAACAAAAGAAGTGAATTTGACATTGTTTTCCGTTAACAAGCTTTATTCGATTACAAATCATTAAATCCGTTATTTTTCTTCGCCGTATTCGATTTGTTCTAATGTGAATGTTGTGTGTGTAGCATCTATATGCTAAGCCGCCCAATGCTTTCGATAACTCTGAAATGTCGACATTATGATAGCAATGATGTATGTCATTTTTGTTTCGATCGGCAAATTTGTTTCCTAGTAAGGTTAAAATACTAAATTCCAATACTTTTATATGGATTATATTTTAAATTTTAATTTGGTTGATTTTTGTGTATATTTGATTTGATTTTCTTGGCCAAGCTTACTTTTTGACACTAATTTTTTTTTTCTATGTTAAGTTTAATTTGTTTGGTTTTACGTTAAATTAGCTAAGACAATAAAAAAAACAAATTATATATATAAGTTCAAGAAAAACGCTTGCCACACAATGCAATTATAAATACTACATTTTGATGCCTTTATTCATATTAATTCAAAATATTATAATTCAAAAATACGAATCATCTCACAGTTTTTATATTGTTATGTACTGGGTTGAATGAAGCAAAAAGTTGCAACTCTGGCATGTTAGAGATTCAAAACAAACTCGGTCCTGGTCGTGTTCTCAACGTTACTTGCAATGATTCACTATCACATCCTAGAACCATGTTAAAATTCAACGAGAAACGTGTACATATCTCATCAGCATGTCACATCTTTCTACAACATGGAGATGTAACGTGTTTCAAGCGCCTAAAGCAGATTACGGTTATATCTTGGAGGCCCAATTAGGATCTCCTTATCCTCCCTGCAGTAATGAATTCCGCTCATGGATTTTCAAAATTGATGGAATTTTCTCTGAGAAAAATAGAATAAAACCGGCAACTCGTGTGGGTGGATGGATTAAAAACACATTGTGATTATTCATATATATTTAATTTAGTTAATTTAGTATATTGATATATTAAACTAAGAAATAGAAGAACATCATTAGTGATTATATATATATATATATATATATATATATATATATATATATATATATATATATATAAAAGAAGAATGTGTTTAAATTGTAATGTTTTTGAGTTTAAATGTTTAATTTTATTTTCTTTATTTAATAAATTACTAATATTATAAACGAATAAGTTTTAAAATCTTTTTACTATTTTTAGTTGTTAATAATAAAAATATTTGTAAATTTTGCTATAAAGATGGGAAAAAAACATTGATGAAATAAGTTACGTTTAAGAGATAATTCAATAAAAATTATTATTTTTGTAAAATTTAATACATTTATAAACATAAATAAATGAGTATTTTTATAAGTTTGATTAATTTATTAATATTATACGGAAAGGTATGTCATCTTCGTGTTATGATTGAAGACAAGGCAGATTTCACAAGTTTTGACATATATCAACAAGATCGCCCTTGGCTATGAATCCAATGCTCGAAAAGATAGATGTTGCATCGACGATGCTCGAAAAGAGGTTGTGGTTCTGAAAGGTAAACTTGACAAGGCCAAAAGTAAACATGATGCTAAACTAGATAGGGCCTTGACTCAAATCAAGTCTCTTGAAGATGACCAGAGGAAGCTTAAAGAGATCCACGATCAAGTTGCCGAACAGACCGCTAAGCTTGAGGCATATAAGACCAAATAAGCTGCTGAAATTTCGTCAACCAAGGCGTTGCATGAGGCAAACGTGACCCTTTGTCCATAACTGTAGTAGGGGTCCACCCCTTGGAAATCAATGCTTGAAATTGGCTAAGTATCAAGAAATGAAGATCCACAACAAGATTCACGGGTTTCACGAAACTCGCGGCTTTCACGGATCCCACGGCTCTCACAAAACCTACGGCTCTCACGAAATCTGCGGCTCTCACGAAACCCGCGACTGTCACGAACTGGTCGGGTTTAACGATATCCGCGACCCTCACGAAACCCACAGCTCTCACGAACGGGTCAGATTTAACGAAACCCACGGCTTTCACAAAACCCGCTGCTCTCATGAAACCCACAGTCAGCAGAGAAACGGGTTAGGTTTAACAAAACCCAAGAAAAACAAGACATAACAGCATGTACATTGGGGGGTTTAAGAGGAGGTTTATAACTTCAAAAATCCCAAAAATAAATAAAAATTGATAAAAAGTCCAGAACCCGGTTCTCATTTCAGAGTTTTCAGAACCTTTGAAAACCCTTATGTGTCATGGTCTGATTGGTTCAGGTTTTTAAAAAAAAATAGAAAAAAAAAAAAATTTCATGAAATGTAATATAATTTAGATCTACCTTTAAAAATTTCACGAAATGTAATATAATTTAGATCTTATAAAATATTGTATGTTTTCAAATTTTATAAAAATAATTATAAAAAATTTATTAATTTATTTTTTAGAACCCCTTTGAAGTTGTAACCAATGGATGACACAAAATTTTAAAAATAATTAAAGAGTTCTAAACTAACTTTATTATTTTTTAGTATTATAAAATTGTTGAGAACCTTTTCAAAGGTTCTCACCAATATACATGGTCTAACGGATAGCCCGACCCACGACAAACCAAATCCAAAGCGTCGACCCGATCCACGAAACATCACCCTCGAAGAAAAAGAGTGGGTTGAGCCGTCAGTTAATGGGGCAAACCGACTGTTAGTGGGCCGAGCTTTAGAGTGAAGCCCATAACGCGTAGACGACTCCGCAGAGAGAATCTCAAAGAATAAGGAATCTTCCTGATCCATTTAGCGTTAGCCCTAGCCATGGAATGTCTTAAGGGGCTGGAGTTTTTACTTAACCAAACTCTTGTATCAAAGCTTGACGAAACAACAATAAGAAAACCTGTTTTTTCTTTTTATCTTTGCTTTTTGTGATTCATATTTAGATATCTCTTTCCTGGAATAACCCATGACAAATTCAATTGTTAGAGTTTTGACTCCCACAACTGTCCAACTCCTCTTCACACTTGCCATGTGCGACCACCGAGCAACATCAGCCAGGTAGCTATTTGGTCACCCAAATGTCTCGACTACCGAACAGTCTTCCAAGTTTGGTCGGGCTTCCTTGTTGTTGGTCCAGCTAACCCAACTTAGCCTTTTAGCTCAAATTAGCTCGTTTATTCCCTTCTAACTCCTTCATTTCGACTAAATCCTTCCACAAACTGAACATTTCCTTGTTAACGACCATGGAACGAGTTTTTCGTAGTTTTCCAATAGATTACTCCGGTTCTCAATCATGGTCCGTCCTGTCAATCCTAGCGAGTATCGCAGACGTTACATTGTCCGCTCTACTCTGATCATCATGGTTGTCGCATGGGACCTCGGTGTTCTCAATGATGGTATTGTCTCACCCGATGGCTACCCCCCAGCCTTGCCAAGTTCCTCATCCAATTTCACCTCCGAGTCCAAAGTCGGGTCCTCTTTGATCTAGCCGGATGCTTTGCAACTGCACCGCAAACCAATCCCCTTGCTAGCTAGATTCGTCTTGTGTTACTCTCATATCGAGGTCTTATTGAGCCATGGCACAATGTGTTACCGGGAAGAGCATATACACCTACAAGATCACCTGTCAAGGCACGTCACGAGGTTCTACCGAGGCACCCTTGTTCCCTGTCTTGGGTCTCTATCAATGTCTCCATCGATCCATGTAGCGAGACTTTATCGATGTGCCACCAATACAAGGCACCCTCGATGCTCACACTCAAGATCTATCATGGCTCTTTCGAGGCATCATCGATATCTATATGGATGCCTTGTCGAGGCGTGGCACGATTCATATTTGTGGCGACATGATGCATGTTCGAAGCGCAGCATGATGTGTGTGTTTGTGTCCTATCAAGGCATCATCGAGGCACCCCGAGACCATGTCAATGCCTTATTGAAGCGTCACCACTATCCATATTGAGGCGTCATCGAATTACCCGAGGCCATGGCGATGCCTTATTGAGACGTGACCACTGTTTGTATTGAGAAGTCATCTAGGCATCCCGAAGCCATAATGATGCTCTCTCTCACGTACTATGACACAGTGCTTCCAAGGCCAGATCGGGTTCCTACCGAGACGTGGCATGATTCTTTCGATGCCTGCCTTGTATCCCTTGCCGTCTACGGGAAATGTATCGTCCGTCCCATACTCGACCCATGGTTGAGTGACACTCGGCCAGTGCCCTTACCCATATCGAGGCCCTCGTTCGGATTTCTTACGCGGATTGAGTTAGATACAATAACCCCATAACTATTAAAAAAAGCATATGAAAACAATAGAAGAAAAGACTAGTAAAGAATAGTTAGATACAAATCACGCCTTATCTTCTTCGTGAGTATCTATCCTCGGGTTGGGGTGCTGAGAACTTCTCAAACTTCTCCTTATTCTCTTTTTCATATACGTTTTGCTTTGGCTCTAATAGAAAAAAAAAATTGGGGTGTTCAATATTTTTGAAACTCCTCATGATTCTCTTGCTCTCCACGTTTTCCTTTTGCGGGAACGTCCACGGGTTTCCATTTTCCAAAGGACCCAACAATCATTTCTCAAACTCTTGAATCTCTACTAATTTATTCTAAATCACCTAAAACTTCTGGGATGTTACAGCTAAACTGGACACCATTGGTTATATGAAACCTATCTTGTGATACATGCCTGTCCATTTTAATCTAATAACCTACTAACTATATATAAAATAAATACGTAACTAAAATTTAAATTTCATCTAATCTCAAAACATAAATTTTTAAAAACATATTATTATAAAATATATAATGTCTAAACTTGTTTTTAAATGAATTTAACTAATAGGTTTAATTTGTTTAGGCTAAAGAAAAATAAATTTTTCTACGACTAACTAGTATTTTTTGTTTGTTTGCCGCTTAATTAATTAATATTTATGTTTTTGTTTTATTTTAAGTTGTGTTATCATTCTACCTTGGTATTATAATACTAATATACAACAAAATCGTTTAGAAAAATATGAATTCCTTGGATACATATGTAGATGTGGTGCCAATTTTAAAACTAATATCACAATTTTATACCAACTTCTCTTTTTAAGAGAATATACTTATATACATTTTTTATCATCCACTAGTTCACATTAGTAGCCTTGCATCAACACTAGTTTTTGTTATCTTTTAAGATCCATGAGTCGAAGAATTACTTGTCAAGCTTTACCACATAAGGTATATCTACTAGGCATAATCATTCATATATTCGGTTCGGGTTTAGATAAAAATACAGATGCAATTATCTCAGTATGAGGATCACATTACCAAGTTTATTCTTAGCTCTTTCCCAATGCAAGAATCGCTAGTATGGTTTCCTGTTAGCTCAGGAAGTTACTCCCCTAAATCCGGTTATGCAATTACATAAGTCCATCAATTCCCTGCCATAGCCGATGACTTCAACTGGAAAGATTGTGTGTGGAATATTAAGGCCCTTCCGAAAGTAAAGATGTTTCTCTGGAAACTCAAAAACAAAGCCTTAGTCGTAGGACACAATCTTGCAATCAGAGTCATTCAAGGGGATCAACGATGCCAACAATGCAATGCATTTGAAGATGAGTTAGTGTCCTTTTGTAGATTGGGTCTAGGACTTAGTGATAACACCATATTTTACCTTTTTTAGGCTTAGAATTGCATTCATTCATTCCACATTCTCCATCATAATTGCATATTTAGGTTCATATTAGACTAGTTTAGCTTAGTTTAACATTTTAGAACTTAAGATTAGGATTTTATACATTTTGCATTTTTTTCTACTTTTAGATAGTTTGGAGCTAAACAGAGCTATCTTAGTTTGGAGGATGAGTTGGAATTTAGAGAAGGAGAAAAAGTGATGAAAATAAGCTTAAGCGACAACTATCGGTTCTACGTGTCGGGTGGAAAGCCGATATACTGTGTCAAGACTGCATGATAGAGACAAATCAAAAGAAGGAACCATGGTGTGACCCATGAGACGAAGACATGATATTGGACTCACAACCGATATGGTCACCTAACCAAACCTGGCCCATGGGACGAAGGATGGAACAATGATAGGATATCGAACAAGAGACCGATAAGAAGATACTCGATACCTGAAGATGTCCGGTCTAACCAATAAGAAAGAGCCGATACAACAGATCCCTTGAAATATATATATTTTAGCTTTTGTAAAACCTAAACTTTCTATGCACTTTATTTTCTTGTCTCTCAGAACATTAAACCTTTGATGTTCTAAGTTTATGATATTAAGTTTTATCTTATTTCAATTTTCATGCTTTAGATCTTCTTAATCTTTTATTTAATCTTGTATTTGCATTATGATTAGTTTAGTTGCATTTTCCGTTCCATAAAGTTATGAGTGAGTAATCACATTATTGGATTTTGGGTCTAGTAGATTATAGGGCATTTTTTTGGTGAATTAGATTATTGGGTATTTAGAAAATGATTAGTGACGTTTAGGCTTAGATAAATATATATATATATATATATATATCCTCAATATGGGTAGCTCTTGATGCTAGTATTTGACTTAATCTCTCAAATCTAGATCATAATTTATTTTTCGCCTGAAAGGTGTTTGTGGAAATGTTATTATTCCTTAGCTAATGAAAATTGAGTGTTAAAATGACTAGTGAACTTAATGGATTTTATCAATCAAGCTTGAAGAGTATCTGATTTGCAAATGAAAATTTAGCTAAATTATGTAGTTAACAAAATAATTAGTGCCATGAAATAAAATAGCAAAGTATTAGTGATACATGTTCTATGATTGGACTTTAATTACAAGCTTTGAATCATTAGTTAAACTTTGAATTCCCCTTGATACCATGATCCAATATTTCCATCTAGTAATAATATAATCTATTTTGCATCAAAGAAACACTACCGGCCCTCGTATGGATGGAAAAGTCTAATGAGCGTACGACCCTTGGTTGATAAAGGGATGCGACGTACGATTGGTAGTGGGACAAACACGTGTATTTGGAATGATAACTGGATCTCAGATGCGGACCCTAGACCGGCACGATGCATATTGCCGAACCCGAACCCAAACCTCAGGGTATCTGATTTCATTGACAGTCAATCAAAAACGTGAGATTTAAGAAAAATACGTCAATGGGTGATTCATATGGATGTTCCCCTAATTTTAGCTTTGAGGCCCTAAAAGTATGCAACACCAGACGGTTTTTGTTGGCACTATACTAAGACTAGAGAATCATGGTACAAAATTGTCCGACAAAACCTTGACATGGAACTCCAATATAACCTACAATTGCCGTCCATGAACCCACTGAAGGAAAAAGTATGGAAATTAGAAACAACAAATAAAATCCGACACTTTCTATGGCAAGTGCTTTCTGGGGCAGTGGCTGTTAATGAACGACTTGCCCATAGACACCTACAACAAGACCGGTGTTGTCCCCATTGTGAGTGAGAAGAAGAAACCATTAATCACACCATGTTAACCTGCCCTCCAGCACGGCAATGTTGGGCTTTGTCACACATTCCTAAGACACCTGCCATTTTTTTGATAGAAAACCTTTGGGGAAGTATGGACTTTTTGCTCTCAAGGATCCCAAATCGGAAGGACCTCATCGATGTTATCCGTGTATTTCTATGGATCCTATGGTACCTATGGAAAGCCCGTAATGACAAAGTTTTTAGTAATATAGATCGACCCGTACACAGGATCTTCGAGTTGGCTAGAAAAGAGGCGACAGAATGGTTTTTGGCCAATGTTGAGGATGATTACGCCCCACTGCAGCAGGAGTTAGTAAACAACACTGAGGTGCTTGTTGCACTTTTTACTTATTTCATAGATGGTTCTTGGAAGGAAGATGACCTTACCAGTGTGGTGGGGTGGATTCTACAACTACAAGATGGAGAGATTGACATTATGTGTCTCAGTGGAATGCGTCGGCGGCTGTCCCCACTACACACGGAACTACATAGCCTTCTTTGGGCTATGGAAAGCCTACAGAGAAATAGAGATATTGCTCGTTGTTTATCACAGATTCTCAAGAATTAGAGAAAATGGTGTCTGCACCAGAGAAATGGCCAAGCTTTGCCTCGAAATTAGAGGAGTTCAAGAAGCTACGCAAGTCTTATCCGGAGTTAACCATCAGGTATTGCCCCAGGACTAAGAACGAAAAAGCGGACACGCTCGCAAGGAATGCTCGGCTCAGGAAAACAGTTTTTTCTAATATAGGCACTTTTGTTCCCGTTTGGTTCACGGATACTTCAGTGTCTTTCTAACCAAATAGCATAAGTGCGTTCGTGACAAAAAAAAAATCTATTATATAATTAAGGAGTCCTCACTAAGCAAAAAAAAAACAAAATTGTAACAATAATTTGTATTTTAAATGTTCAATTAATTCATGTCTATGTATATTTATTGTTATTTATAACTACTAAAAATTTGAATAAAATAATAAACGAAAATAAGTAAATAAATTATTAAAAATAGTACATACAAGAATATTTAAGTATTTTATTGTTGTAAATACAAAATTACAATAAAAATATATTTTATTTATATGTACTTTATTTGAGAATAATAAAAATATTATGAGTTTATGATAAAATAAATGTTTATATATTTAATTTCAAGAAAATGAAAATATGTAAAATGAATATAATATAAGAGCAAATGAATGAAAATGCATATAAACGACATTAGAGAATAAAAAAAACAAAATGATGTTAATTATTAAAGTAACGTGATTGTTAGGAGGCTGAAAATTTAAAGAGAAATAGGATATCATATTTCATTCAAAGATATTGAACAATCACAGGAAGTATAAAAAAAATTATGATTAATAAAATGGTGAGTGGTTAACTACAAAACTACAAAAAAAAACTATAAAATCAAATATTTATATATATATATATATATATATATATATAACAAAGTTTCAAACAAACATATTTATTTTCAAATAAAACTATCGATATTGAAATGATTGAGCATCATTTCATAATTTCATACAATCATCAACTTCTCTAATTTAATATAATTTAATATAAACTATTAATTTCATTTCAATTCAAATGAAATATTATTTTACTTCTCTAAAATATTTTTCGTTTTGTTAATTGTAAATATAAAATATTAGATTAATTAAAATAATTTTTGTCACTAAATTTAATAAAACTGTAAAAGAAAAACTCTCACATCGTGCGAACTATATTCTAGTTAATAAAATCATCAACTTCTCATTTATAACTTGTTTAATTTGCTTTCATTTACATAATTGCATTTAAATTTTATAATCAACAACCAATCATCTATCTTTTTAGATTATAGTTGAATTTGCATGGCTTAGAACTCTAAATTCTCACTTCCTTGTGTTCGATCCCTAACTATATGCTTCAAATGATTAAATGCATTTGTTAGTCTAACTTCGATTTATCTGATAAGACAGAAACCACGCATCACTTAGAACATCTCCAACCCCACTCCATTTTCTACTCTAAAATGGAGTTTTCAGTCAAATTTGCTCCAACCCACTCCATCCATCTCCAAATTAGAGTAAAATGTAGGTTTATTCCAAATATGGAGTAATTCCATTTATCACTCTATTTTTTTGTTCTTCACTCCATTGTTTACTACAAAATAGAGTAAGGTTGGAGTAAAACACAAATCCATTTTAGAGTTAATAAAAAATAGAGTTTTGGGTTGGAGATGGTCTTAGTTTCTATTCTGTTTCAACAGTAAAAAACAAAGCATATCAACTTCTTTTAGTTTCACGCAAAACAGGTAACCCTCCCACCATCAGGCATCTCGTTGACGCCTTTGTATCCTTGGATTTTTTGGAACTTGTGGAAGGCGAGGAACCATCTCCTCTTTGATAACCAACGCGACACCAAAGAGGCACAACTCGATGTTGGAAATCCCCATCCGGGCCCAAGACAGCATTTGGCCCAAGCCCAACCACCCACTATGGTCTTATTTCCTATTTTGTTTCAACTGTAAAAAACTGGGGGCTTCGGCTTATTTGTTCCCGCATTTTAGCCAAGTGCGAAAAATTCTTCTTAATTTGTCAATGAGTGCGTCATACTACCTACACTCTTCATAATTTGAATTTTGGTACCCAAACTAATTAAATTAGGCTTATTTATACCTCATAGCTTACGGTGTTAAAATCTCCGTTAACTGAGATGAGTCACAGGCTGAGTCACAAAAAACGTGTTTTATTTTTATTTCTTCTTCTTCTTCTTCTTCTTCTTCTTCTTCTTCAGTTTACGATATCCGAAAGCAAGTCGTGTTCTTCGATTTCTCAAAAATTCGAGTAGGAAAAACTACAAAGTTGTGGCTGGTTCTCCAATTTGGCTTCTAGGTTCATGACTATGAATACATAATGCATAACAAGTGTTCGATTAAATGCCCCAATGAGATAATTCATTTGAATTTACTAGTTTTTTTGGTTATTTCAACAGTGACGAAATCAATTTCCAAGTATATTTGAGACAAGAACTTGTGAAACAGTCGTAAGTTGCTTTGAGAAGGAGATGAAAGATATAAAAGCGAGGTTTCTTGGATGCGTCAAAGAGATTGAAGAAATCAAAAATGTTGTTGATTGTTGTGACAAAGATGTGAAAGAAGTCGTAAGCGAGATACATAGCTTGAAGAACGTACTTGTATATGGTATTTTAATGGCTATTTTTTACTACTACTTTGTGGCTTAAGTATGCAATGAGTTATGGTTGTGTAGTGTTTTGAAGATTGAGAAAATTAGCATTTGTAGTGGGTTTTAAAGAAAAATGTAATGTGTTGATGAATTTGTAGTGTGACTTAGTTATGAAAGTGTTTTCGATGTAATTTGTTGTTGCAAGATCACAAAAACAGTGAGTTAAAAAAAAAATATTTGTCATTACAAAAGCAGTAAATTGCCAAAAGCATATTGCCGATCATGTCTTACTAAGAGAAGCAAATGAGAAACCAAAAAGCATAAGCCGATCATATGTCTTAATAAGCATAAGGCAAAAGCATAAGCCAAAATCATAAACAAAATGCCAAAAGCATAAGCCGATTATATGTCTTCATAAGCCGATCACATGAACCTGCAATATAACAAAATAACCAGAAACTGGATTGATTACTAAAGAGTGAAAATGAATAACCTGCAAGATCAAATCCAGGAACCTGCAATATAACAAAAGAGTGAAAAATGAATAACCTGGATTTAGTCATTAGGAAAAGGTTGACTTGGTTGGCTTTGACTTGGTCCTTCTCCACAGTCAATCTTTTCACCATTGTCAGTTTTGGCTTTCTTAGGAGATTGATTTCGTCACTGTTGAAATAACCAAAAAAAACTAGTAAATTCAAATGAATTATCTCATTGGGGCATTTAATCGAACACTTGTTATGCATTATGTATTCATAGTCATGAAATCTTAAAAATCTTAATATAAATCAATAAACATTCACCTACGAGTACAATAGTCCTATAATTAAGCGATAATACGTCTAAACCTAAGCAAAAATGTACAAATTTGGCAAAAATCCCAAAACAAATTCAATTGAAAACCCAAGAAAAATTCAGAGAAATCGAGAAATTTACCTCATTTTCAAGAGAAATCGAAGAACCTAGAAGCCAAATTGGAGAACTAGCCACAACTTTGTAGTTTTTCCTACTCGAATTTTTGAGAAATCGAAGAACACGGCTTGCTTTCGGGTATCGTAAATTGAAGAAGAATAAGAGATTATAGGTTTGGTTTGAGAAATCGAAGAACACGGTTTTGATAAATCGAAGAACACATGTTTGGTTAGAGAAATCGAAGAAGATGAGATGTTGTTATGTCTGAAGAAACCGAAGACATACTCACTTTTTTATGTTCACAAGCAAATAAATAAAATTAAAATTAAACACATATCTGATTCATTATATAACATAAAACATAAAATAAAAATAAAACACGTTTTTTTGTGACTCACATGTGACTCATCTCAGTTAACGGAGATTTTAACACCGTAAGCTATGAGGTATAAATAAGCCTAATTTAATTAGTTTGGGTATCAAAATTCAAATTATGAAGAGTGTAGGTAGTATGACGTACTCATTGACAAATTAGGAAGAATTTTTCGCACTCGGCTAAAGTACGGGAACAAATAAGCCGAAGCCCCTAAAAAACAGAGCCTATCACCATGTAGCAACTTCTTTTAATTTCACGCAAAACAGGTTACCCTCCCACCATCAGGCATCTGGTTGACGGCTTTGTATCCTTTGATTTTTTGGAACTTGTGGAAGGCGAGGAACCATCTCCTCTTCGATAACCAACGCGACACCAAAGCTGAAATAGTCTCTAAATCGATATCAAAAGCTCGTCTCTACCAAGAGAGACAACTCGTTGTTGGAAAACCCCATCCGGGCCCAAGACAGCATTTGGCCCAAGCCCAACCCCCACTAGACATACATTGTTGCGTCGATTCTTCTTGGTCCGCATCTTCCCTACACTGCGGATTGGGATCGTGGCTTAGGGATTCTTTGGCCTTGATGGCAGAGACCCTGGCCATGAGAACTGCCTTAACTGTAACTTTTACAGCTGGTTACCGATTTCTCTCTATATTTTGGACTTCTGATATGTTGTCACATTTCATCAATACGAATGGCATGAGCAATGGTTAAAAACGATTCTCCATGACAACCATTGTGTAAGGACATATTTCGCTTCTATCTTTTTTACATTTATCCCTAAATCGACCAATGTAACCGCTGACGCTCTAGCCAAGTTGGCTCTTGTAAGTCTCAACACTACCTCCCCTCGTGGAGACTAAGGTTAAGGCAATATAATCGGTTTGATACAAAAGAAATACTAAAGTATTCATGAATTCTGGATTATATAAGTAACTTTAAAAAAAAATTATGTAATATAAGGTTTGTTTGTAAAAGATAAGTATATATATTTTTTCATTGTCACACATGCACTTTTAAATTCATATCTTATTTTTAAGTATATATTAATTTAATGTGGAATTTAAATCTAAACTGTGATATATGTTTTGCATAGTTTTTTTTATTTATTCCAATCTGATAAAGTTATATCTTTGATTGTCGATCCGAGGCTAAAATTATTATTTTTATCTTCTTGTAGTTAATTATAAACCCAAAAATCGACATTCACTTTCGAAAATTCTCCCGCAAATTGTGTACTAATATATACTAATTTTGTTTATGAAAAATAGTTGCATTCGTTTTTCTGTGTTTTCATATTTATCTTTCTATTGGCTAAATATAAAACCAGACAACCCACACTTTACGCATATATCACTTATGTATCTATGCTATCAATTTATATTTAATTTTCAAATTTTATTCGATATCTTATATACTTCTTACGTAACATTGGTGAAACAAACAAAAATTTATTAAGTATTTACAAGTTTTTAATAAAAAAAACCATATTACCATTTCAATGAATTATTTTCGTATTAGTTTTTATGTGTATGATTTACAATGTGATAATATGGCTTTTCAAATTAGTTAACTCCAATGAATAAGATATAATTATCGTTTCAGTTAATAAAATTATACATCTAAATGTAAAATATAATGTGCTATACATCGGATATTGACCATAAAAGAAAAAGGGACTAGTTATGTTTCATACGGAGCCCATCTTGTGATACAAACCTAGGGAGATCGTTACGCACCGCACCTATGGTTACGAGGGTAACCCATACGAACTAGATGGAAGCAAAGGTACTTGGAGCTCTAAAGATCATGTGCTATAATTTCATGACTTTTCTTTTCAAGTAGATATTAATGAGTGTACACTTGTCGAAGAAGATGGAAGTGATCCCAAGTAGTGTATCGACGGCCAAACTTGTCGAAATATGCCAGGAAGTTATCGATGCGTGATAAACAAGGACAAAACACTCATAATTTATATAGGTCAGTTATGTTACTCTAGTATTTCTTTTACTAGTATACTTTCAAGGTCTAAAATGTCATGAGAATAAACGGCATAATTATTATTAGAGTTATAAAATGACTAACCGTAAGCTACTTCAGTAATTGCTTTATGAGTTTATAGGGTTTTGTTTATTAACATTTCATTATTGAATTATGTACTCTTTTTCTTATACAGTACATTTTCAATACCCTTGTGTTATAGTATATATTTGAAATAAAGTACTCTTTTTATAATGATGGCATGCTAACTAGTAACTACTTACTTTAAATTGTATATATAATTGTATAGTTCAGGCTACTACTATATAGGCGTTGAAGCCCAGTAAAGGGTTGAAAGAAATCACAAGACAACTCTTTTCTTTTTTTTCTTTTTTTGAATGAATGTTAAATTTATTCAATCAAACTTTTGTTACAATGACAACCATAATGTTTTGAAAGTTTAGAAATTTAGAACATCATTTTTCACACATTTTTATACCTTTAACCATCGTGTTTCAAACCACAAGATGAGTCCGTCAATAAAGCTTTGGTCGCCCGAAAGTCGAAGTATACTTAGACGGTTTCGTATGTCTTTGTCCACCATTTTTGCTATTGTCCTCGTTGGTAGCGGTTGGGTTCCATGCCGCCTTCCATTTCATTCACACCACAAGTGGTAGATGAGGGTTTGAAATGCGTATCGGATGATAAACTTCTTGAGTGTGCCATATGTATCGCCTTGCATCAAAATGACAAGTTCCCTCCAACTTGTGGTGTAGTTGTTCTCCAACAGTTTCCACATTAACATTTTCCAAACCCTCGATGAAAAACTGTACAAGAAAAATAGATGGTTTTGACTTTCCTCATTGTTAGTGCAGAAAACACAATTGCTTCCTTCCGCATAACCTTTCGTTCTATCACCCGTTGGTAATCTATCAAGCATTGCAAGCCAAACAAAAAACGAATATTTTGGTATTGCATGGGTAAACCACACACCGGTGTACCAATCTTTTGTTGGACTTACATTTCAAATAAGATTCCAAGTTGCTTTGGAGTTGAATTTGTTCTTGTATCTACCTTCCCCCACACGCCATTGCACACGATCCTCAAACTCTGTTTGGCGACCTCTAGCCCCTGAAATTTCGTCTTCAATTTTGTTTAAAACCTCCACTCGGTGACGTCTCCTCTGGTGTGATTTGAATACGTCCTCCACAGTTGCATTAAGTGGGATCTCCATGTCAATTACTTCTCTTGGGCCAACCGCCTTTAGAATACTTCCCAAAGTGCACCAATTGTCCTCCCAAACCACGTTTTCTTGCCATTTCCCACAATTGTTTTTAGAAACCAGCGTGCACATTCTCTGTATTTCAGTAGCTTCCTCCAAATCCATGACCCCAATGTTGATGTGTCGCTTATTGACCAAAGACATCCATTTCGAAGTATCGACACTTTAACCCACTTCACCCACAAAGATTCTTTGTTTCCCGCAATGCTCCAAATTAGCTTTAAACAACTCACCACGTTTGCTTCTTTTATTGATTTGAACCCTAGCCCCCCTTCTCTCTTTGGTTTACATAAATCCCTCCATGCTACCTTTGCTTTCCTCGGGTTAAGCGATGGTCCAGACCACAAGAAAGCCACACACAAGCTTTCTAATATTTTGATACACGTGTTGGGCAAGCGAAATGCTTGTATCCAGAAGTTGATTATTCCTTGGATTACTAATTACTGATTATTCTTTGGATTACTGATTATTCCTTGGATTACTGATTACTGATTACTGATCCAGAAGTTAATCTTCCAGCGTAAGAGAGGTGACGTGATGTCCATGAGCTCAATCTCGCTCTGATGCGATCTGTAAGAGTTCCATAATCTGCAGCACACATCCGTTTGGATAGTAGTGGAAGGCCTAGATATCTCACCGGAAGAACTCCTTTTGTGAATGGAAATTGCGCCAAGATCTCTTCACTTTTTTCCTCCGGTACACCTGCTAAAAAGATATGTATTTTCTCGGGACTAATCTTTAATCCTGAGATTACCGCAAATTCATCAAATAGCTTGATTATTCCGTCAATGGAGCGCTTTGTTCCATTTATAAAAACCATAAGATCATCCGCCAAGATGGTAGAGTTTACTCCTTTGGGGAGAAATCTCTTTATGAAGAAAGATTTGATCGCCACCAAAAAATCCTTCCCCACTATTGTCCATGAAGATTTAAAGAATTCACATGTGAATCCATCCGGTCCGGGTGACTTATTCGAAGGCATAGAGAATAATGTGTTACGAATCTCCTCATCCGAGACTTCTCTTGTGAGCGATGCTTTGTCATCAATTGAGCAGCGGAATGTTGAGATTTTGAATTTCCTCCATAGTCAATCCTCTATAATTCGATGGTCTAGCATTGAGAAAAGCTTCAAAATAATTGGATGCCTCCTTTTTTATATCCTCTATATTACTCAATACCTCACCACTTGACGTTGTTATTTCTCTTATAGTGTTTTGCATTTGTCTAACCCGAACCGAGTTATGAAAGTACGCGTTGTTCTTATCCCCCACCGCAAGCCAATGAAGCTTTGATTTCTGCTTAAGATAACCTTCTTCCATGATGGAAAGATGTTCCCATTTCACATATGCAGTTGATTCCCTTTCCATATTCTGGCTTGTTGGGTTGAGAAGTGTATTGCCTTGTATGGTGCACAACTCCGCATGTGCATCCTTTGTTCGCTTGGATAAGTCTCCCAACTGCTCTCTGCCTAGTTCCTGGAGCGTTGGTTTAAGTGCTTTGAGTTTCTTTGTCAACCGATAAATCGCACAAAAGAAACTTAAAAATCTTCCCAAAAGTTTGTTAATGTGTTGACTAGACTACCTCAGTCTGGAGGATGTTCGGACCATCTTCGCGTAAGATTTACTTGGATGCTCCGCCATTGGGAAAACGCAAGCCATTCAAATTTGTTAATGTGTTGACTAGACTACCTCAGTTTGTACCGGTTGTGCGAGATTTCTTTGGATACGCGGAGATGGTCCGAACATCCTCCAGAGTCAAAAATACAATGAGAGTGGGGGTAGTTGTAACGCCCCGACCGCCGTCGAGCTATCCGTATGCAGGGGAAATCCTCATCCCCTCGAGAGAAATCCTCATCTCTCAATAACATACACGGGAAATCCTCATCCCCTCAGGAGAAATCCTCATCTCCTAATGGGCCCCACGTCCACTCTTGGCCCGTGGACTCACCCCTGTCCGACGGTCGGTGCGTTAGTCCGGGAGGCTCGAAAGACTTGTTTACTAACCCTGCAAATCACCACGTGATCTTTCCCCGTGTTTTGTCCTCACTCACACGGTACTGGAAATGACTTCCCAGTAGGTCACCCATCCTTAAATTGCTCCAGCCCAAGCACGCTTAACTCTGGAGTTCTCTCTGGATGTGTGACGGAAAAGATAAGTGCACTTTGGTGAAATAGGTAGTCAAATCAATTCTCTTAACCCTCTCTGCATGCACCACATATTTCAGAAACTGGGATGTTACAATCACCCCCACTAACTGATCGCAACGTCCTCGTTGCGCACCAGGATCGTTACCCCCGACAGTGTGACTCACACACTCGTCAGGGTTCGCTTTGATACCACTTGTAACGCCCCGACCACCGTCGAGCTATCCGTATCCAGGGGAAATCCTCATCCCCTCGAGAGAAAAACATCATCTCTCAATAACATACAGGGGAAATCCTCATCCCCTCAGGAGAAATCCTCATCTCCTAATAGGCCCCACGCCCACTCTTGGCCCGTGGACCCACCCCTGTCCGACGGTCGGTGCGTTAGTCCGGAATGCTCGAAAGACTTGTTTACTAACCCTGCAAATCACCACGTGATCTTTCCTCGTGTTTTGTCCTCACTCACACGGTACTGGAAATGACTTTCCAGTAGGTCACTTATCCTTAAATTGCTCCAACCCAAGCACGCTTAACTCTGGAGTTCTCTCTGGATGTGTGACGGAAAAGATAAGTGCACTTTGGTGATATAGGTAGTCAAATCAATTATCTTAACCCTCTCCGCATGCACCACATATTTCAGAAACTGGGATGTTACAGTAGTGATCCAACCATTGTTCATTGATCAAAACTCTGTCCAACTTCTTACAAATTAAACCCTCCTGTTGTTTGTTACACCATGTGAAAAGTGGTCCTTGAATTCCCAAATCCGTTAGAGAGCAATGAGAGACCACCTCTCTGAAATCAAGCATACCCGATGTTGGTGACGATCCCACATAGTTGGAATGTTCTTCCCCCTTGAGAATCTCATTAAAATCCCCACTAATCATCGAGGGCCTATTCCGGAACATAGGTGATGCATGGTGATTACACAAATCTTCCCACAACTTTTTTCTTTCCTCACTAAAATTCGATGCATAAACAAAGGTGCATAGGAACTCCTCAGTTGGTCCGTCTTATCGATTGGTGTGATCCTCACAATATCATTCCAAACAATCCAAATGCGACCAAGATAATTATGTTCATAGTTCGACATGAATGACCAACCATGAAATACCTTCGAGACTATGCGTTGAGCATTACCTTCCTTTACACGCGACTCCAATATTGCTCCAAACTGCACATTACTCTTATTCACCCACTGTTTAATGATCGAATGCTTTGAATTTTTATTGAATCCTCGCACGTTCCAAAAAAAACCCGACATCTATCTATTCTTTTTGGAGGTCCATGGTAGTTGAGGTTTTGTCTGATTTTTCCGTTGAGGTTTTTTCTCAATGAAAACTTTGTGATTCGTTTTTGAAGCTCGCGTAAGAGAGGCCCTTTGCCCTGTATCCTCACGCAACTCTGTCCCATCATTATTCTCTTTTGGGTCCATCACAACCTCCTCTTCCTCTTTCAATTTGTCTTCCACGATCACTGCTTCTGTTTCTTGAGCTAACTCCTCTCCATCTCTTAATTCCCCTTACTCAACCTCCTTTTCCTCTGCCTCTACAATTTTCTTCAGATCCGAGACTCGTGTGTCTACTTCACTGAGCTCCTCCAATAGAACTGAGAAACGAGATGGCGTTGAGGTAATTGAAGTAGTGGGACCATGTTCTTTTGATCGGCTAGCCTTATTCGGAGAAATTTCTATCCATCTCGAACCAACTTCTGTGATTGCTTCAGTTAAGCTCTGTTTTACTGCCTCTTCCTTTCCTGCTGATCCCTCGACTTCCTTATCCGCCAGGAGCTGAGGGTTTGATTGTGTTGACATTTCCACACCACTGTTGTTGGTCGTGGGAAGCAGATGTGGCTCAGACTGTTTTTGTAACTCAGTAGGGATTGAATCACCTTGCTTGGTAATGGTGATTCGTGAGGTGATCTTACAAGATTCAACAAAATGCCCCCATCTCCCACACGTAGAGCAACGAGGAGGTAACCATGGGTAGACAAAATTAACAACCTCTTCCTTACCCTTTAAAACGAAGTTAAAGTGTTTGGGAATGTCTCTCGTCAAATCCACTTCTACAAAGACCTTGGCTTCTTCAAAATTTGTACTTGCTTCTGTCTCCGGATGCAACCGTTTTGGCTCGCCAACCGCACTTGCCAAAAAGCTCAATCCTTTCCAAGAAAACATAGTGTGTGGAACGTTCTTGATCGTTACCCATAGAGGCATCGTTTTGATCTCCAGTTGTGCCTCTTCTATGATTGGAGTCCATTTTGAAACCAACATCGGAATATCGGCAATATTCCACATCCCACGCCTTAGGACCCTTGATCGCACAGCTGCATCCTTGATTCTGAACTTGACTATCTTTGCACTCACCACAATTACATCAATCTTGATTGATTTCTCCCCCAAAGGCCAAATCTTATTGACAATAACATGTATTTTCGCAACATGTGGGGCATTGGAGATGAACTAACCGACGAGGAGATCATCCCATAGAGGAGGATCGACGAGCACATCATCCAGAACCATTACAACACCATCAGAAGTCAAGCTCTCAAAGACATGTTTAGAGAGGTTTGTTTGTTGTTTACGACATTTGCCCAAGACGTTTTCTTGATCGATTCAGGCCGAGCTTCCGACCGTACTGCCTGCTCTGTTTCGTTTCCGCCATCTTCATTCACCACTGCCACCGGCGAAAGCGAGCCCATTTCACTTTTTCAACCACCGACGAAGACTTTTGTGTTTCGTAAAATCGCACTTATTTTCGCCCTTTTGCCCTCAACAACTCTTTTCTTCCATCGTACCGTTTCAGCTTTTAACTTTAACTATAAGAAATCCACTCTCCATAATATCAACAGACGACATTAAAGCCGAAATAAATACTTTACCTTCCCATGCCTTCTTGTCTTCGTCCGTCGTCCGTCTTCCTTCATCCACCAATATATAGTCGAGAGATCAATAGTCCAGAGATCAATTGCAAAAAGAAGAAAAGAAAAACAAAACAATGAAGTGTGCACTACTCTTTATTCAGATTTTATTTTTACTTTTTACGAACACAATTTCAAGCTTTTGTCCAAACGCATGTGGAAGAGTTAAGCTACATGATCCTTTTGGGGTCGGAAAAGGTTGTTACCTCAATGAAGACTATGAAGTCGAATGCAAAAACTCTCTCCCATTTCTACGCAAACTCAACAAAGAAATAGTGAGATTAGATGTTCCCAGACCAATGCACGACGAGGATGAGTTCTTTCCTTTCGGGTCACTACGCATCAGAACGCATAGAACTTCTGTGGGATGTTTCGGTAGCGACAGAGATGAGTTCCAACAGGTTCTGGATTTTATGGGAACTCCTTTTACCATTGGCGACAGTCACACAAGTAGTTGCGGTTGGCTGCGACAACAAGGCAACAACGATGCATCTTGAGCCCAGATTGGTCGGATGCGTTTCGAGTTGTGATCTAAATATTCTCACTAACATCCCATGGGAGGAACAGGGAAAAAGGTGTAACGGCTACAAATGTTGCAATGTAAACATTGTTGGAGATGTGGGTCAAGTATTTGGTGTGAGAATAGAGAGCGTCGTGATAGACATGAGATATATTCAGTTCCTCGTATATAGGATTTTGTTAAGTTGTTAATACTGCTCCTGATTTTGTGTAACTACTTTGGCTATATAAAGCCTTGTACGTATAATGTAAAGAGGGAGGAATTCCACAAGATTTCATGGTATCAGAGCATCTAGGGCTTTGATCCTCCTTCATTTCTTTCTTTTCTCTTTCTTCTTCTTCCTTCCCTTCTCGCCATTAATGGCTGCGCAAAACACTGATTCTGCTGAACGCTGTTTTGGTGTTACCAACATCAAAAATCAAATTCCGGTGCTCCTTGATGAAGATGAGCACAACTATGACGCTTGGCGTGAGCTTCTCCTCACTCACTGCATGGCCTTTGACGTTTCTGGTCATTTAGATGGATCTGTTCAACCCACCAATGCTAACGATGCCGCTTGGTTCAAACGTAACGGTCTCGTGAAGCTTTGGCTATATGGCACGATGGCGCAGCCACTGTTTCGCTCTTCTTTCCAACCCGGCGGCACAGCTCGTGATGTCTGGACTCGTGTGGAGAACCAATTCCGCAACAATAAGGACGCAAGAACGATTCAACTAGACAACGAACTCCGCACAATGGAGATCGGTGACATGACAGTTCGTGTCTACTGTCAAAAAATGAAATCAACTGCAGCTCTTCTGTCTAATGTTGGTTCACCGGTCAGCGATCGGACTCTCGTTATGTACATAATCAATGGCCTTAACGAGAAATTTGATAACATAATTAACGTTATCAAGCACAAAGACCCATTTCCTTCTTATGAGTCTGCGAAATCCATGCTTGAGTGGGAGGAGACCCGACTCAACAAAGCCAATCGCGCCACTGCATCACACACATCCGGCCCCTCCTCCTCCACTGCACTCACTGCCACTACCATGTCACCGATGCAGAATCAGCCGTTTCGCAATCGCAACAGCAATCAAAGGGGAAATCGCAGAGGTGGCAGAGGCAACAACAACAACAGAGGAAACAGGGGACACATCTCTTACAATCGCAATCCCTGGAGTTCACCGTCGTTTTGGCCACCACCACCACCACCGTACTGGATGCCGCAATACCAGCAGTGGCCGCAGGCTCCGCGAACGTCTTTTTCCCCACCACAACAGGCCAATCTCGTCGAATTTCCGATGCAAGCTTACACGTCTGAAGCTATCACAGACCCTTCTGCTACGGAGTGGTACATGGATTCCGGCGCCACTGCTCATCTAGCCACCGATACCGGTAAGCTCCACTCTACTCTTAAACATACTACCGGTCAATCTGTCATTGTGGGTAACGGTTCTTCAATCCCAGTTTCAACCATAGGTTCCTCTTCCATTAAAACCCAAACCAGACCCCTCACTCTTAACAATGTTCTTGTTACACCTCATATTGTTAAGAATTTGATCTCTGTTCGTAAATTCACTAGAGATAATTGGTGTTCTGTGGATTTTGACCCTTTTGGTTTCACTATCAAGGACCTCCAAACTCGGAAAACTCTGCTCCGAAGTGACAGCTCCGGAGATCTATATTCCCTTCCTCCATCCATCAATAAAACGCCAGTTGCTTCCTCTGCTCTCTTGGCTTCCACTCCTGATCTTTGGCACAAATGTTTGGGACACACAAATAATGCTTCTCTTTCTTCCATTTTTCATTCAAATCCAACGCTATGTAATAAAGGGAAACTTTCTTCTTCTTGTGAACCTTGTTTTCTGGGAAAATCAATAAAGCTTCCATTTGTGACTTCTGCATCTGTTGTTTCTCAACCATTTGAAATAATTCATTCCGATTTATGGACGTCTCCGGTACCAAGCATGAGTGGTCTCCGTTATTATGTTTTATTTCTTGATCAATTTACTCACTATCTTTGGGTTTATCCACTTCGACGTAAAAGTGAAGTCTTTTCAAAATTCCTTCATTTTTCCAATTTCATTGAAAATCAATTTCACACTACGATCAAGAACTTACAGTGTGATAATGGGGGGGAATACAACAACAATGATTTTCAAAACTATTTTGCTTCTAAAGGGATCAATTTTCGATTCTCTTGCCCTCACACTTCCCAGCAAAATGGACGATCGGAGAGAATGATTCGAACAATCAACAACACTGTTCGGACTCTTCTCTTTCAAGCTCGACTTGCCCCGACGTTTTGGGTCGAAGCTCTTCATACAGCGGTTCATATCCTCAACATCACACCATCAAAAGCCATTTCCAACCAAATTCCCTTCACTCTGTTGTTTCACAAACGCCCCGCCTATGAGCATCTCCGTGTTTTTGGATGCTTATGTTTCCCAAATCTCAATCATTCCAATCTTTCCAAACTTTCACCTCGTACAACCCCATGTTTGTTTCTTGGCTACCCTACACAACATAGAGGATACCGCTGTATGGATTTAAAAACGCAGAGAATCATCATCTCGCGTCATGTTTTGTTTGACGAGGAGAAGTTTCCTGCCGCCAACCCATCTGCACCAAAGGAGACATATTCTTTTCTTGAATACGATGAACCTTCCACTCTCTTTAAGTCAATACTTCAGGTTCCCTTCTCGACACCACCTCCGCCCCAAACGTCCTCAGCTCCCACTCAGCCTCCTCGACCAGACCCTATGTTTCGAGCCCCTTCTTCCATTCAAACACGTTCCAAATCCGGGATCACCAAACCAAAACAGATTTTGTCACTTCTCACCAAAACCAAATCACCTCTCCCTAAAAGTCATCTCACTGCTTTATCCGATCCTAACTGGAACCCCGCAATGACAGATGAACATGGTGCTATGATTAAGACCAAGACCTAGAGCTTAGTTCCACGTCCGCCTAATGTTAACATTGTGCGTTCTATGTGGTTGTTTAAGCATAAATACGATGAGAATGGGCTTTTGTCTCGTCATAAGGCGCGATTAGTGGCGAATGGTAAGTCTCAGCAAGAAGGCGTCGACTTCACTGAAACATTTAGCCCCGTGGTGAAGCCTGCGACAATCCGTGTTGTTCTCAATGTTGCTGTTGGTTTGGAGTGGCCAATACATCAATTGGATGTCAAGAATGCGTTCTTACAAGGAGATCTTGAGGAGACTGTCTACATGCATCAACCGCCGGGATTTGTTGATCGTAACTACCCCAATCACGTTTGCAAATTGAACAAGGCGATTTATGGCTTAAAACAAGCTCCTCGTGCTTGGAATTCTAAGTTCACTTCTTATTTGACACTAATAGGCTTTGTTCAAAGCAGAGCGGATTCCTCCTTGTTTATTTTCAAGAAAGGTCGTGACTTCTCTTATCTGCTCTTGTACGTCGACGACATTCTTCTCACCGCCTCGTCATCTGCACTTCTCCAACGTATCATTGACAAACTCAAAACTGCGTTCCCGATGATAGACATGGGAAAACTACGTCACTTTCTCGGCATTAAAGCAGAATATAACGTCAAGGGCCTACTCTTGTCACAGTCGGTTTATGCGCAAGACATAATTGCTCGAGCTGGGATGTCAGATTGTAAACCTCTGGCTACACCCGTGGACCTCAAGTCGAAGCTCTCAGTTGATGACGGTGACCCAATTGATGATCCCACTTACTATCGCCAACTTGCAGGAGCTCTACAATATCTCACTTTAACTCGGCCGGATATCTCTTACGCGGTTCATCAAGTTTGTCTCTACATGCACTCGCCTCGCCATTCTCATCTCCTTGCGCTTAAACGCATTATCTGATACATCAAAGGGACAATCAATTATGGAATTCAAATGGTTCGTGGACAGATTGATACGCTTACGGCCTACTCTGATGCTGATTGGGCAGGGTGTCCAGATACCCGACGCTCTACTTCCGGCTATTGCGTCTTTCTAGGTCAGAACCTAGTATCTTGGTCTGCCAAACGTCAGCCCACACCGTCACGTTCGAGCTCTGAAGCTGAGTATAAAGGAGTCGCAAACACAGTGGCTGAGCTCACATGGTTACGAAATCTAATGCTCGAGCTACACCGTCCCATTCGAAGTGCTTCTGTTGTTTACTGTGATAATATCGGGTCAGTTTACCTCTCTACTAATCCAGTTAAGCACCAACGTACGAAACATATAGAGCTCGACATCCATTTCGTACGCGACAAAGTAGCTATTGGAGAAGTCAAGGTTATGCACGTGCCAACATCTCTGCAATATGCAGATATCTTTACCAAGGGACTTCCAAGTTCTCTTCACAATGAGTTTCGCACCAGTCTCACCGTTCTTCCACCGCTGTGACTGAAGGAGGGTGATAGACATGAGATATATTCAGTTCCTCGTATATAGGATTTTGTTAAGTTGTTAATACTGCTCCTGATTTTGTGTAACTACTTTGGCTATATAAAGCCTTGTACGTATAATGTAAAGAGGGAGGAATTCCACAAGATTTCACGTCGATGGTGGTAATACCACAAAAGGAGGGTGCAGAGTCGCATTTTTAACCGACGAATATAATCAATCTTCACCGTGGAACAACAGAACTGATCCGAAATGGTTTTACGGGAGGCAGTTTTCCACTATCCAACTAAATTGGGTAGTTCTGACAAAAAAATATGTCGTTTGCAGATTCTTTGCGGTGCCGCATTGACTCACAGTATGACGAACCTGGCTCTAATCCTTGCTTCTGCCACGGATCGGAACGCTATCTATGGTGTGCGTGCACCTCCGGTTACGAGGGTAACCCATATGAACTAGATGGATGCAAAGGTCAGTTTACTAATTGGAGCTATATATACAAATCATATTAACAAGAAATCAAACTGCTTATAATTTCGTAACTTTTATTTTCATCATGTGTAGATATTGATGAGTGTAAACTTGTTGAAGAAAATGGACGTCCCAAGTATTGTATCAACGGCGAAACTTGTCAAAATCTCCAAGGAAGTTATCGATCATAAGCCGAAGGAAACAAATTTGAACTACAAATCTTTTCCGGATCATAAAGATCAGAAGATTGCAAAAAAGGTGTGTAATCTTTCCCGTACATCACTTTCAAACAAAGAAATACTTCCAACATTACAATCATGTGCCTCTGTGCCTCCACCATCAGCTTCTTGAATACCACTTTGAACTTCAACACACTCAAGGGCTGATTTGGCAAGTGAGAAAGCATACGATGTATGCAGGTGCGGATCATTGTAGTCTCTTTCTTCAATCAACCATTGGAGGTACCTGGCCAGTATCTAAATTCAGCAAGAATAAAGTTTTGAAACTTTCCCTACTCTGCTACAAAAGACTCTGGTGGACCTTCCTCTTTCTACTTACTATGAAGCTTTTACTAAAACTCAACTGGATGAAATTTATTTATGCGGCAGCGGCCTCTTTACCAGATAACCTAATGAGCTCGTTGTCGTGTAAATAGGGCGCCAAGTCATCTGAGTCTTGCCATAGACCAGATGAATAATTCTTCGTAAAAAGACACCAAATAGCAAGAGCCTTTGCACTCATCCCCTTACTCGCATAGAGGAATGCAAGTGTCCGTAAGTGTCCAGATTCATTTAGAAGAGTCTCCAACTCTGATAAGACTCGAAACCAATCTTTGTTGAATCAAGATGCTTACAACGAAATCTAGTCAACTTCTCCTTTAAACTTGACTAGCCAACATGATCACTGAATCTAAACACTTCTCAAATTCAGGATAAGACTCTCACACAATAAGAGGGCCCCTATTTATAGTCATAGGTCCTGTACATACACCAATTCACTCAATCAATTACAACCTACTACCACATCAGCTTGCTTCACTTCTGAATCAGCCTTCCCCTGTACTTGAGTCTTCTTTCTCTTTACCTCCATGGCTTATCAAACTCCTGCACCGCCCACGGAAGTTGTAAAGTCATCCCTTAAGCAGCCTTCTGACAACAAGTTCTCTGTTTTTCAATGCATTGTAATTCTAAGCATCCAAAAAATTATAATTTCCTCATGGTACATTTACAGGAATCCTAGAGTACTACATTTAATATTTTCCAGTTAACAGCGTTTCAGAGTAACTTAGGAGACTTTGCTCAGGGAAGTCAAAACTACAGCATCCTAAAGATGGTTATCAATGATCCATTGCTTTTAACCACACTAGTTTACTAAACTGACCCTTAGCTAAACAACTGCAAAACTAGTACAAGTACAATGCATAAAAAAAACGTCTAATCTTCTAGACACCGGAAACTTGATTTCTTCATCTTTTTAACCAACCAATAGCTGTCTTACTCATATAGTTCTGTAAAAGCAAACTAGATTTACTAGATTCATATTCCAGGTTTCTTACATCATTCAGTTGTTAGTCTGTGGTGTCACCTATCGAGTTGATGCTATGTAAATATGTACATGTTTATAATTCACTAAAAGCACATACCACGACACAGTTATTATCGGAAGATGCAAGATTCTCCATATATTCAACACGACGCCAAAACTCCTTAGGTCGTGTTCTTGATAAACGAATCATCGAAAAAATTGTTGAAGGAAGCATCAAAATATACCTTGACTATCTTAGTCATGTTCTTGATAATCGAATCGATTAGCTTTATAATATACTATTTTATTAGTCATGAAGAACATGCTAAAAGAAAGCATTAAATATACTACTTTAATTTGTTTTGTATGGGTTTGATGTGCTCCTAGCTGTTTCGAACGTGTTGGAAGCATCGACTTACCGAGAGCTCAACGCCAACGACTGGGACATACTGTTCCAAAACAGTGCCCTCTTCCGTAGAGTGAACTCCTACATTATCTCTCCCCGCGTAGAAGGAATGTACCATGATAACTGTGTTGGCTATGCCGACAACAACGAGTGGCACGAAACCAGCCGCATGAGGGTTATGAGAAATGTTGATGCCGTGACTGAGTTCGATTTACGCAATGGAAATGGTTTTTCTGAGCTAGCGGGTAGTTTTTAAGGCGGCACGTGATGAGAAGAGACTAAGACTATCCAAATGTGACATTCGCTCTTTACTAGTACAAACAGTTATTTTGAAACGACGTCATTTCTACTAATTTTACTCAAACATATTAGTAGAAAAACTACAAAAAGAGCTATATTGCATCATTTAAATTGTATCAAAAACTTCAATGATATTATTTTAAATTATTTATTAATATAGGATACAAAATATATAGTTTAACGTCAATTATAATAATTAATGTTGTAATTGACTTGTTTTACATCAATTATAGTAAATTGACATACTTTTATATTAGTTTGCATCATTTTAACAAAATTGATGCAAAAATATGAGTTTACATCGATTATATAATCGATGCAAAGTTTTAGATCAATAAAAACCCGATGATAACTTTATAAGTGATACAAAACAATATATCTATATAATTTTAAAGTTATTTTCTACGGTTATAATGAATAATAGATATTTGTTAATAACTTAATATGGATTGCATAACAATTTACGTAAACATTAGTTATAATCTACTATAATAAGAGGTTAGCACTCTCTAGCATCTGATATGTGGCTGGCCTCTTTGAGCGGTACGTGTACACATTTTTTTTCCAACGCTTTCCGTTCTCTGACTTCTTTTCTTTCAACGCTTTCGTCTTCTTTTTAGGGTTTTCGAGTTTCAGTGTCTTTACAACTATTTCTGAAAATACAAATCTTAACGAGGTTCCCTCTATCGTTTTCTCAGTTGATTCAAAATTCTCTTTTCTTTTCCAGTTTGCTAAGCTGATGATTTCCATATAATCGATGATGATATCTCTGATGTGAAACCATTTGTATTCACTGCGACTCCGAATATATTTGGGGATTTTTTTACTCTTGAACAATTGAATAGAGACAAACTTAATTTTTCCGATTCGATTAAGTTTTGTTCAAATATGCTTCCTTTACTACGAAATGAAAGATCATATTTTGTTTGACTTTGTATTTTATAGCTAAAGTATCATTCATATCTTTTAAGTTCCTAAAACAATCCGATCCGTTTTTTTTAAATTCGGATTATTATTCTCATAAATAATAATCCTCAACAACAAGCAAACCAAACGTTTAACCAGCAGAAATCAACTCAGTTCAACCAACGAATTATCCATTAAACAATTGAACCAACAAACCAATTCAAATGACAAACAAGAATCCAATTCATTAATTCCAGATTAACCAGCAACCTAGCCAGCAAGTGATATAATGCGTTTTTGGCACATTCTAACCCTTGATTTGTAAGCTTTTATCGAGTCTTTTACTCTCTATCGAGTCATTTTAGGTACAAAAGTGGCTGGAAGCAATGAATGGGGCTTGCAATCGAATTCGGCAAGAAAGGAATGAAGTTGGGCTTCTTTTTGCACATTCTGGAAGAGGGAGCACCTGAAGCCCAGAGAGCACCTGCACTGGAGTAGGTGCTCCCCGGCGGACAGATTATGGAAACTTCATTTAACCTATTTTCTAAAGCCCTAGATTTTTAACCCAGCCGCCAAGGCCTATAAAAGGACCATCACGCAGCCCAAAAACACGAGCCAGCACTCGCGACACACACACACAGCCGCAAGGAGAATCAAAAGGAGAGAGAGATCGTGAGTGAAGCCGCGACGAGAGAGAGAGAGAGAGACGTATTGCGCCATACTCATCACGAAAACAGCAGCAGCAGTGATACTTCTTATCGAGAGAGAGAGAGAGATAAACACTTGTTGAGAGAGAGATATTCATTTGGTGGAGAAAGCTTGTGAGCTTGGATTGTTCTCCACGTTTCTATCGAAGTTTTCTAAACCCTTCTCTTATTTATTTCGATTTTAATGATGTTTATCATGTTGTTTGCTGCTGTTCTTCGTTTATCCATGAGCGAGTAGTCATCTAGTTAGGTTGAGGGATTTTCGATGGGAATTGATGTCATGAATTAAGCATAGATAGGATTTTACATAATCATTCGATAGTCTCCACCTATAATCGATCGTATTGCCTAGGTTAGCTTGATCACCTAGCCTTTGATTTTAGGTTTAATTTACTTATCAAAAGTTTGTAAATTGCTGGAATTGATTTAGGTGGGCAATTTGATCCATAGCCAACGAAAGTTGAAGTTAAGGCAAATTGTGAACATATTAACCCTAATCGCTAAAGCTTGATGATCTTTATTAACCTCAACGACAGTTAGGGTGTTAGATTGATTCATTAAAGTTGTAGTTGCCACGAAAGTGGATCTGCTTATATTTATGGTTGAGTTCTAGACTTGCTCGTAATCGCATACCTGAATAATTGCTTGATTCCTGATTGTTCGATTCCCTGAGAATATCCCCTGACCTAACTCCTTTCCCATAATTGTTTACACCGAATTTACTTTTGTTTTACTTTAATTATCGTGACACATTTAAACCAATTTGAATCGCTTAGCTGAAACTAGTAATCAATAGAAATAGAGCGTATTGCTGGTCCCTTTAACGAACCTCACTATTATGCATTCGAATAGGTGAATCTAGGTTTTAATTTTGGAAACCGGATAAAGGACAAGTTTTGTATTTTATCAGCAAGTCTAACAATAACATAAAAGCAAGAAACTGAGACTCTAGATCATCTCCTCTACACAGCCATAATCCCACGGTCACACATTTTCTTTACATGCATCACATGGTTAAAAGAGATGCGTGATATTATCACAAATACTCAATGAGACGGTCATTCCATCTATCGACTATACACATGCATAAAGGAATACCATAATACCAAACAGTTCAATCAACAATGCACATCACGAAAAATCAACTTTCCAGACTCTGGTATCGATCGACACACCTCCTAGTGTCGATCGACACTAGCAACACTTGTGTCGATCGACACTCGTCCCAGTGTCGAGGAACACGAAACTCTCCTCTCATGGCTTGTTTCCAGGACGCGACGTATCGATCTCCTGCACAAAAACATCAACACAAACACGAAAAACATCCAAAAACACACAATCATCAATCATCAATCATTCCAATCCTCAAACAAACGCATCATGACATTCCAATTACCCATATAAGCCATGGTCACGCACTCACCTCGATTCGAAACGAATTGGAATAAGAAACAACGAAGAACACACGAAATCAGAAACTCCTAACACTCAACAATCAGATTTCCTTCTTTTTTCGCGAAGAACACGGATCAAACACAATTCTAAAGCCTCACGATTACAAGAACAAGCTTTTAGGATCAAAAACACAAGGAAATCAACAATGATTCCTTCACTTCTCTCAGTCCTCTCAAAACTCTCTGATTTCTCCTGAAAAACGCGACACAAACACGGCTCCTCACTTTTATAAGCGAACTCTAGGGTTCCATTAACCCGAACTGCAATTCGACGCTCAAAAACCAAACCAATCGGTTCAATTCGAAATTGGTGTCAATCGACACCGAATTTTGGTTCGCGGGCATTACAGTTTCTCTTTAAAAGTCTTAATCTTTGGAATCATATGTTCTTACATATCTTTATGTCTAAGATTTTTTTGTGTTGTATTGATTCGTTGTTATTTGTAATCATCTATTTGAATATGATTTTGAGAGATGTATTAGGGCATGAGGCTTTGAAGATTTGAAAGAATAATCTAAGAAACTCTTGTGTTTGTTGTTATCGTCACCATCAGGTTTTGCCAAGAAATTTGGTGACTTTATTGGAAAAGCTGAGAAATCTTCAAAGAGGAAGAGGAAAATCAGTATGGAGGGATTAGGCAACGTCTTTGGGGTAAATGGGCTGCTGAGATGTGTGATCCGAGGGAAGGTGCTGTTTGTACAAGCCGATGTTTGTCTTGTAATCCTTCTTTTAATTGTCATCCTTTCGTAATCCTAACTTCCACAAAACGTAATGTTAGTGTGGACATTCAGGTTACACTTGAGATGTTTCTGGTTTTCAGGGAATGCGATATTGAAATCAGATGCTGTGATATTATATGGTCTTATTCATTTCTTATTAGTGGTTACATCCTCACAAGTCACAAATACAGGAATCACTTCTCTGGTGAGTAGAGTTCTCAAGTATATTATGTAGCATTCATACAAAGATCTAATTCTCTTCGTATTGTGAAATGTAGCATTCATACAAAGATCAAATTTTCTCTTATGAGTTATGAGTTTTCGTGAAAATGATGTTTTGCATTGTAATCATTATGATTTGTTTCGATAATCTCTTTTGGATTGGTTGAAAGTCGCCAATTGTTCTGCTCAACCCCTTGAATAATGGTTTGGGAATGCAAATCTATTTGCTCTGTAGTTATATTAGTGTTTCTATTATGTTCCCTCATCCATCTATATACTCTCTGTGTTGCTAAGAAATTTGGAATATCCAATTATTCAATTGTGCTACATGTTTGCTTGTGTGACTAACGGAATTGTAGTAGCCGTAGAGTTTTCTGAAATTGAGATTTTGTTTGTCGTCTCAGGATTCTACAAAAGAACAAACGTCGTGCGATTCCACACACGACTAAATGTGGTGCTGCTGCGCTTGCTCGCTTCAAGGTTTAGGAGGGAGCCCCACCTCCATATGACAAGGTTAAGAGGATGGTTATACCTGGCGCTCTCAAGTGAGTCTTGTTTGTTAATTGTGTTCATGATTTTAATGTCCACTTCTGTTAATGATTAGTTGGTTTGGTAATTAGGATTTTGAGACTTCAAATTGGCCACAAGTATTGCTTATTGGGTCGTCTATCATTTGAGGTTGGCTAGAACCATTATGATACTAAAAAAGTGAGTCTATCTTCGATGCTTTAACACATTGAGTAGTGGAATCTGTTTACTTGAAGAACCCTCCTATTAACCCTCCTATTTCATACAGTTAGATCACTGAAACTAATTTTGGAGTTTTTGATTCAAACAGGAGCTTGAGGTAAAGAGAAAGGAAAGCTCACATGGGACGTATGAGCATAAGAAACAACTCAACATGCATAAGAGACACCTTTTTCGTATTCATTGTTGATAAATAACAATGAATAAGTTTCATTGTTGATAAAAGAATGTATGTGGTCTATATATCAACTGTTGACGAAAGTTCAGAGTCTTAAATGAACAAAGACATACAAGAGGGCAAGTGAGATAGGCGAACAGAAGTTTCTCTTTGAAGACATTGACGAAACTGGATTCTTTCTCTTAAGCCTTTTATAAAAGATTGACAATGTTTCTTTTTTCCCACAGGCCATCGAGTTTGGATGCGATCTTTTTCTCACCCATTCTTTTTACAATCCGAGCATTACCAGTAAGCAGCTTTACAAAATTCAACCGATATACTTTTCGCTTATTGGTTTATTTGATAGAATCAAGGCTTCCTAAAATCAATTTTGATTAATTAGTTTTTGTTACGGTGCATGATCAGGAAACATAAGTGCTTCAGGGCAAACTTCAGGAACATGGTAATCTTGTCAGCTATGCTGAGAAACTCAATGGAAGTGTAGGACGTATCTCGAGATTTGATATTTTTTTCCAAACTACTTTTCTGTGTTTTTCAAAAGCAGAAAACTCGCATGTATGAGAAAGAAAACCCACGCGTATGCTAATGAAAATTTCGACTATAAACTTCTTCCAACACTGTTTGCTAATGATAGATATTCTCACGCAAGACTAAATATTTACTCTAGGCCTGACATTCTGTCATTTGTTTCGTGGTGAGTTATAAGGTTCTGAATAGTGTCTATAAAAAGTAAATATTGCATCAATTTAAAGTAAGAAACAAAATCGAGTATATGTTTTGAAATAGCTCATTGCCCATGTCAAGTTACATTTTTCCTATTTAAAAAGTTTAAGAAAAATAAGAAGTTAAGATATTATTCCGAAAATTTGTGGTAACAAGAAAATCAAATAAATACTAAAGTTTCTGAAAAAACTTGAAATTGTTCTTCGTTTGAGAAAAAAAAAACTAATCTTATTATATAAAATACGATGCGCGCAATGAAAGCATCACATGTGTTAACAAAATTCTAATTCACCATATCACGACATGTGGCTAATACTAAACAGATGATGACATATATTAACAATTAAAATTCATTAAGAAAAAATAAAAATAAAAATATAAAACAAATAAAATAATTATCAAGTAACTAACAAAATAGTAAAAAGGAAAATTTTCTAATATTTTAAACTAATTAGGAAAAAAAGTAAATTTCTAATACTCGAAACTAACTAGATAAAAAAAATATAATAGTTTAAACTAATTATATAAGTAAATTAAAACAAAATGTATAGAGAGTATAAACCGTAAACAAAAACAAAAAGTGAAAAGAAGATAAAAATTTATTTTAAAAAAATAAAAGTTTAAGTTAACAAGAAATGCCAATGATAAACAAAAGATATAATATATATTGAAAAACAAAATTAGAAAAAATATGAAAATTTTAATTTTGAAGTTTAAGACATTCATAACCATACCAAAGAAACAAAAAATAAAATCTATAAGCATAATTATTTTGTCAACATAGCTATAGAATATCACAAAAAAAAAAAAATCTTTTACCTATAACGCTATTGATAGATGTTACAAAAAATGTTGTATAAAAAATGAAAAAAAAAATTTGTATCAAATAAAAATTTATACATGATAAAAATATAATAATATATTTATTATTAAGATCCAAGAGTGATTAAAGTATGATGAATATAGATCTCTAGGAGAAATAAACTAATGGCATTAATGGTAAACATTTATCAAACATGGATTTATATGTGATGCTTAGTAAAAATATTTATAAAATATTATATAGGTTTTATGAGATTAGTCACATGAAATTATTATTTTTCTAATTTAACTCATTAATGTTTTAATTGTTTTTACGATTCCATTACATAACTAATATATACTTCTTTTGTCTTTTTAAGTGATGTTTTAGAAAGAAAAAAAATTCGTTTCTACATTATAATTATAATATAAAGTGATCTCTAATAATTCAAAACTCATGTTTAAATACTATTTTTAAAATATGTTGTAATTCATCAAATAACTAAATAAAACTTAAAATTTATATTAATAATTTTCAATGTATTTATCCGCATATTAATACGGATTCTAATCTAGTTATAAATAAATTTGTTTGAACATGTGAATTTGTTACTTTCAAAATTGGATGCGAATATGCGATAGAATTATTAATTTTGATCGTAATAAAAATAAATAGTTGGAGGCAATAATAATAGATCGTGTAGTAGTAGTAAAGTAGTGTTTTCTGGAAGAAATAAGCTATTTTCGTGATCCTAAGAACGGAGACACGTGGCGTTCTAAATCGCCAGAAGCCCCCATCGTCTTCTTCTTCGGTAGCAAAAAAAAAAAACCGCGCAAAATCCCACTGAGAAAATTTGGATGAGAAAGCTTCAATTCAATCTTCGTTGAAGCTTCGCTGCTTAAGATGCGTAGCCTCACTCTGGGTCTGAGATCCTCTTCTCTTCCATTCACCTACAACTTCCACTTCTCTCCTCCTTCCTCTTCCAGATTCTGCAGGCGATTCCATTTCCTCAAGCCATGTTCTTCCCTCAAGCAAACGAAGAAGAAGCAACAGTCTCTCCGGCCTCGTTCTCCTCCGTCTTCAGCTCCTCCTCCCCAGAGTCTCCGGTGGTTCTTCAATCCCAAATCCAGCGATGACGACAACGACGACGATGCTAAGACCCAGAGCGATGACGATGGCGGATCAGATGGTGATGCTGCTATTAAGGGTACAATTCTAGCCGGCGTTTTGTTGATTGGTACTGTTGGTGGATTCGCCGGTGTTGGATACGTTTACAGGGATCAGATCAATACGTTCCTTACTCAGTTCTCATCTCTAATCGAAGGTTCTTTTACTCTCTCGATTTGAGATCTTCATCTGCCTTTAGTGTGCAGTTGATTCTATTACTCATTGGGTTTATGGTATAGTTGTATCACATTTAGGATAGGTTTCAGAACTTGACCAAGTTTTGTCTTCTCTGATTAACAACAGGTTATGGTCCGGCTGGGTATGCTTTGTTCATTGCCGTGTATGCTGGGCTTGAGGCAAGCTTTTTCATACTCTTACATTTTGGCTTTTGATGTTTTTGTTCCATGTGACTTTTTCTTAAACCCATTTTTGATTTTCATTGAGATCTTGTATTCTTGCCTTTCTGTTAGATACTAGCTATTCCAGCTCTTCCATTGACGATGTCGGCTGGTCTTCTCTTCGGTTCTCTCGTTGGCACAATCATAGTTTCTATCAGTGGAACAGTGAGTTATTCTCGTAAAACTCTCGGCATCAAGTAACCTTCTCGTGTTCTTATATGTTTGGTTGTCTGATTTTTGTTTTTTACTCGTGTTAGATGGCTGCTAGTGTTGCTTTTCTAATTGCCAGATACTTTGCTCGAGAGCGCATCCTTAAATTAGTTGAAGGCAACAAAAAGTTTCTCGCGATCGATAAAGCGATTGGTGAAAATGGGTTTAGGGTTGTTACTCTCCTTCGGCTAAGCCCTCTCCTTCCTTTCTCTCTTGGCAATTACCTGTATGGGTTGACATCTGTGAAGTTTCTGCCTTATGTATTTGGAAGGTCTGTGTCAGTGCTACTTAAGAATTCAATATGTTCTCTTAATGTTGTTTACTCGGAGCAATTTCGACCTGGAGTTAATTCAATTTGTTTACATACTCATTCATGGATCATACTGTTTTTGCAGCTGGTTGGGTATGCTTCCAGGGTCTTGGGCTTATGTCAGCGCTGGGGCTTTTGGACGAGCAATCATTGTGAGTTCTGTTGTCTTTTATTCTAATCTCTGTATCCTTCCTGACAAAAAAAAATGAACTGTCCAAAAATATGCCTTTCTTCTCATGTCAAGTGGAAGGATACATTAGAATCCACCGAGCTTTTTCCTTTGCTGGGTGTACAATAGGTCCATGTTGAGCAGCACTAGTCTATGGTAGAACTACCATTGAAAGCTAGCTTAGAAACGCGTGGAGTTAAGAGGTTTGTAGATCGTCAAGCTGTGGGATCACAGCAAAAAGTTTTGTTTTTGACGTAATGAATGGAAAAGGGAGACTGATATCGAATGAAAGACAAATACTCAACATGCAGAATAGTGAGAGGACTAGTCATTACTTATGCAAGTAACATGAATTGAATAAATCGTGTGTCTGATCGATCAGTTGAGACCTGCGTTGTTTGACATTCATATGTTGTGACTCTTGCAAGCATCATAACCATCAAATGGCAATCTTCTATCTATGTTGTTTCAGCAAGAAGAATCTAATGTTGGCTTACCTGGGGGAAACGGCCAGCTTTTGACGCTCGGGTTGGGTCTTTTGGTTACTGCATTGGCTGCAACATATGTGACACGCCTTGCAAAGGTAACTTAATACTTTGGTTAATAGTAATTGTCTTGCTTCCTCTTTGGTCTGCCTTATCTTTGCCTCCCACTTTACCAGTAAGCATAGCGCAAACGCTTGTAAATGTCAAACCTTAGTTCTATGATTTGTAGCACAAGCACACTAGAGTCCTATCATCTGATCCTTTTTTTTATATTGCAGGATGCTATAAAGGATATTGATGATGAGTAGAGAGATGCAAACAACGAGGAAACGGGCCAGTAGTCGGATTTGAATCCATTGGATAAAGGTTTAGCACTCTAGGATTTGTAAAAACCTATGTATCAAACTTCTCAATTATTGTTCATAGTTGACATATAAATTTGATTTTCTTTGTTCTCAAAAACATTAAAAAACTGCAATATTTGATCAAAATACTTCTTAAGACCATTAGATGCAATTATAAAATATAACTGAGCCTCAGAAAATGAAAGTACTCAGAGTGCGTTTGGAACTCAGACCAAAAAACGTATTTGAAGATGGGAGCATTCCCCAAACCAAAAACAAGAAAAACAAAAGTTTTGAGAGATTTTATTTGTCAAAAGAATATCCGAACTGAAACTCGCAATGACCCAACCATTGATTCAGACTACTAAGCAGTAGCTTCCTTCAAGTAGGCGATGAGATCAGCGCGGTCTTGTGGCTTCTTTAGTCCAGGGAAGACCATCTTTGTTCCCGGTATGTACTGCATCATCATAACACCAAATCAGAATACACCAATCAATCTCAATGTTACTACTCACAAAGAATCATATGAAACGAAAAGAGGCAATTAAGTAACTTACCTTCTTGGGGTTGAGCAAGTAATCGTACAAGGTCTTCTCTTCCCATTCAACAGCTTTGTTCTTGTTAGCAGCAGAGTAAGAGTAACCAGCAGTTGTACCAGATTGTCTTCCAAATAGACCGTTTAGATTGGGTCCTATCACCATTTTTACAACAACAACAAAAAACCGTAAGCTTCTTCACAAGAAATCATCGAGAATCATGACCAGTAACACGCAAGATCAATTCGTGAAATCACGTTCCATAAAACAGCCCAAAAAATTGCAGATAAACCATAGAGAAAACGAAAAGAAGACCAAGAAATTCGCCATCGTCACATTGGATCCGATCTACAATCATTTGAAAATTAGGGATTCGCGAACAAAGAAGCGAAACTGATCAATTAGCAACAACTAAATCGATTCGAAAAGCGAGATTATTAAACTCGGATCCACCACAAGAGAAGAAGAGATGAGAGATGGACCTTGTTTGTGACCAGCGCCTTTGTCGACGGTGTGACACTGAGCACACTTGGTCCTGAAGATCTTCTCACCGGCCTTTGAGTTTCCCGGTGGTGCTTCATCAAACGACGCCATTTTCGCTGAGAGAAGGAGAACACAAACCAACAAGACAAATGGAGGACGCAACTCTCGCTTAGGGTTTCTGTGAGACACGACCAACTCTCTTAAAAGTTAAAAACAATCAATGTAATGGGCCAAACACCTAATGGGCTTTTACTGGGCTCAATTTTATTTTCATGTTTTTTTTTGCTTATAAACATCAGATTCTGTTTATGAATCAAACTGGGACTTGATTGAATAAAAATTATGTACAATAAACAAATTTAAGCCTCAAGTTCAAATAATCTTTATCCTACTTGTACAAGATGTTGTTCTTCATCTGAACTTTGCTCCTGATTGATGGAAGAAGATCCAATCATTGCCTTATTCAATCCATCTGACTTATTTGTTTCCACCAAAGCAAACTCATGACGAGCCTTTTGTAAACTCATCAAAATCTTCTTCACCTTTGCAAGCTTTTTCCAAGAACCACTAGATTTGTACATATCTCTAATCAACACATAGTGATCCAACTCCTTTGGCTTCATCTCCAGTAACAGCTTATCAGCAGCCCATTCACCAATGTCTTTGTTCCCGCGGGCGAGGCATGCTATTACAAGAGTAGCACACATTGCACTAGATGGCTCATAACTGATTTTGCCGATTATATCTCTGGCTGTAGCCAAGTCACCTGCTCTGCAATAAAGATCAACCATACAAGAAAAGTGTTCGAGGCGAGGGTGTATACCAAACACACCCTGCATCTTGTTAAACAGGTTTTGTCCTTTACGCAGTAGATTGGAATGGCTGCAAGCTGATAAAATTGCAACCATAGTTACATGATCAGGTTTGACACCGGATCTGATCATATTGTTGAACCACGCCAAGGCTATTTCTCCTTTACCCAGCATGCCATATGCATCTATCAAGGAAGTGTATGTCACTATGTCCCTATTGCTCATCGAATCACATACACGCTTGGCAGCTACAATTTTCCCGGATTTTGCATACATATCGACAAGGGAGTTCCACAGGATTAAACAGTCCTTGAAGCTTTGACGCCTCAGAATGTAGCAGTGAAACTCTTTCCCATGTTTCAGGTTTGCCACCTTAGCACAAAGTGCGAGAATGCTTGCAAGCGTAACGTAATTTGGGTGAAAGCCAGCAAGCAACATGTCCTTGAGCAGCAAAGAGGTTCCTTTTGATCTCTTGTTGTGTGCATAACCGGAAATAATAGAATTAAATGTACTCAAACTATTTGCTTCAATCTGCTGAAACACTTTCAGGGCGTGCCTAAGACCGTCACATCTTGAGTACATTGTGATCAACGAATTTCGAACATTGTCAATTCGATGGTAACAACAACGGAATGCAAGGCAATGAAATTCTTTTCCCCTTTCTATCACTCCAATGTGTGAGCATGCCTTCAAACCATTAATCAAAGCTACAGAATCTAAACTTACATTGCCATTTCTCATCTTAGCGACAACATTCAAAGCCTCTACGTAATTTCCTATCTGCAAATAACCTCCAGCTAATGTGTTCCAAGTTACAACAGTCGCTTCTACACCAGAGAGATCCATTCTATGAAAAAGCTTATGAGCTTCCTCCAAATTGCCTTGAGAAGCATAACAGGTAATTACTGCATTCCACGAGACAGCATCCCTCGCAGACATCCTGTCAAACAATTTCCGAGCAATATCCACTTTACCAAATCTTTGATACATCGATATCAACGCATTGCAGACATACAAGCTTCCCCTTTGAGAGCTAACCTCAATGGAGCCATGAACCACTCTTCCAGATGCACAATCCAGTAATGCTCCACATGCCTTAAGAACCGAAGGATAAGTAAAACCATCCGGTCGAATTCCTTTACTCACCATTCGCTTGTAAGCAGAAACCGCCTCCTCAAACCGTTTGTTCCTAACATAGGAATCGATGAGCACTTTCCACGGCAAAGATTGCAAATTGTCAGAACTCTCAGTAAGGATCTGAGCTTCATCAAGAAGATTAAAAGCAGAGTAGAAAGTAACCAGCTTTGGTACCAAAACAGGATCAAACTCCAAACCCGAAGAGATGCAATAAGCGTGGATTTGCTTCCCTGGAACAAACTCATCAAACTCAACGCAAGTCGATAAAAGCGAAGCCGCTGATTGCAAAACGTATTCATGAGAACCAGACTGGTGAAGAAGGAGAGAGAAAGCTCTGAAAGCTTCATACAAATGACCATGAGCGATGAAATGTCCGAATGAATTGAAAAGAGCATCAGGAACTGATTCATGGTGGGTTTCTGGGATTGGTCTCGGTGGCGTCTGTTTCCACGATTGGGGAATAAACTTACGAATTTCGGTTACAGTAAGACCTCGGGAAGGAGAAGGCGGCATATACAGTAACCGGGCATATAATGGCAACGTCTACAGTCGCAATTCAGTAGAGTATAGCGAAAAGAATGAGTTTTGATTATTGTTTCACTGCTAGTACGATCCATGAAAGCGAAAAATCAACCAATCTCGCTTCTCCGTCTGAGAAGATAGGTAAAGTTTCTTTGAGGCATATCATCGAACAGGTGGTGAGCCTACCATACCGTGTACAGGAGAAACATGGAATTACGGGGTACATCTAGAGAAGCATTGAAGAGACAAGACAGAACTCAAGTAGGAAGAAAAAAGCAACAAGAAAGATTCGGAGACAGCAGGGAGCTAAGGTACGAACCAAAGTAGGAGAGGCCGCGTGTGAAGGTGGAAAAGGTTTTGTAGCAAGGAGAAGAAAGACGCCATTGAATGCAATCAGATAAAATTGGGCCAATTGTTTTAAAATTCGTTTACTACATGACCCATTTCTATTTGTAACCTATTTTAAACCCACTTATTATATAAAACTTTGATTTATATAATACTTTGATGTGTTAAACATGATAATTAACAAAATCGTGATATGTATTAGTCGATCGATTAGATTTTGATACGTGTTTATAAAATTCAGTTAAATTTTGCCATATATATCATGCAAATTTTATTTCTTTTTAAACTTATATATTTGTATTTATCAAGTATATTATTAAAATCAATATATATATCAAGATTGTTTTTCAATATTAATAATACATATATAAAAACTTTTTAGTTCAAATAGATTTAGATTTACATACCCAAATCTTCATAGATTATAATATTTTTATTTATATAATAAGCTTTTGTGTTCTCTTAATCTTCTCAGCAAACAATTTTAAACTTCGATAATCTTTTCGACGAATTTTATTTCAATTTTTATTATAAAATAACATCAATTATCCTCTTATTCGATAGGTGAGATAGATTACGATGGTCTAATTGTAGTATTTTCATTCGCATCTGCAAATTGCAATCTAAAGTTTTGTGCATCATTCGTTTTTTGCAAAATTTGGGAATCAATTATGTGAAAAAAATTTTATTAAAATTTACAATTTTAGTTTGCAACTAAAAATATGAATAATTCGTCAAATTTTTTGACAAATAGTTATATATGTAGGTATATAAAAAATAACCTAGTTCAATGAGGAATAGAAAAAAAACTAATTATTTGACAATATTTGACAAATTTAAATTGAAAAAATAATATACTAAAAAGAGTCAAAACAACTTAATAACGGTTTGATTTCTCTATTAGTGGTCTTGCGCATTTTTTTGTTTTTTCTTTTCGCAGATTATAAAACATTTATAAAACTAAAAAATTCAAATAGGAAAATGAGTAATTAATTCAAATTTGTATAAAAATAGAGTAATGAAGTAATAAAAACTAAATTACTTCATACATGAATAGAAAAAACTAATTACGTGATAAAATTTAAGAATTACTTGGAAATCAAATAAGAAAATAACCAAGATAAAAAATAACTCTTATATTATTTTATATCAATGTTTTCGGTTTTATTTTTTATTTTTCATGGGTAATTTATTCATTTTTTATCTTTTTGAATTTGATTTTTTCACGAGTTATAAAATATTTTATCACAAACCTGCATATATGTGGATCCTTTACCTAGTAATATATAAAAAATTCTAAAATGAAAGTAGTTGTTAAGAATATATAAAAGATTATCTTTTAAGAAATAGAACTCAATAAAAATAAAAAAATAAAAATCTGAAACGTAACTAACTTATAAATTGTGGAAGCCCCTTAACCCAATGGTTTGGTTAATGATTCATTAATGCTTCTACACCAGGAGGTCTAGGGTTTGAACCCTAGAGGATGCGATTTATTATTATTTATGCAGATTAATGGAGATAAGTTTACATGAGATCTTCAGCGTGGGGCAATGTAGAAACGTCTGGCGTGGATCAAGGCGGAAGGCTTGTCCATTGTAGAATCGTCGATGCAACAATTCTCATAATTTGTAATAGAATAATAATAAAAATAGAGTTAAAAAAACAAACTTATAAATCGTAAATCCAAATATAAGTAAAATTATATTATAAATTCAAAATAAGAAATAATAAATAGTGGAAATTTAATTTTCGTACGACCTGATATTATTTGGGAAATTAGTATGGATAACTATAAAAATACTATATATAATAATCTAACAAATACCTATTTACCTGATCAAATATTAATCATTAAAGTTAAGGTTTTTAGTTAGAATATTAGATAAAAAAATAAAAAAATTGGTTATATCACCACCAATTGACCCATATTATTTTTATTTTGCCAAATCGATATCCATTAATTTATTGGGCTAATTTGCTTAATAACCAAAAAAAAAAAAAATTAGAAAACTAACTAAAACTAACCTATGTGGCATAATCTTATTCATTAGACTTAGGTTAATCGGCTATGTTTTGAATTATAAAAAAAAATTGGATTATTCAACCCAATTTCTCTAATTTATTTACGGCTCTCAGAATGGCGACTTCTGATTTCGATTGAGACGGCGAATTGTTTCGCAGATTACAGACACGAGATGTTAGAAGGATTGCTCATGTCTCTGAGCCACGCCGTGAGAAAGATACCCTACGGGATATGGAGATCCACTGGTCTCTCGAGAGAAGAAAGATGATGAAGAGAAAGCTTCGTGACTAGATTCTTTAGTCGTTGTCGATTATCGTCAAACAGCCTTATCTAATACATTTTGTTTGAAAGCAGTTTTATCTAATTCCGCCCCTCTCTCGCACGAAAGTCTGGTGGTTCCTAAGGAGACTAATGATATTGACGATAAAAAAAAGGTTGAAAACAAGATTCTTTTCCTAATCAGCTTCTAGGGTTTATTTACTTTAGTTTTAAGCGCTAAATCTGATGTTTGAATACAGGAACCTTTCAATTTGTCAAAGAAACCCTCCTTGGGAGGACCGATGATTGACAAACAGGTCAGTAGCAACAGGATTCGTCATACCAGATGATTCATTAGTGCTCTAATTTTTGTACACTGTGCTGAATGAGGAAGAAAAATGTGGCATGAAGGATTCTTGGGTTTCTCGTTTGTTTTGTTCTTGCTCATATGATTAAATACTCTCTCTCTTTTTTTTTTTTGCAAAAAATTCTAGATGAATTTTTTCTAGTGCTTGATTGTTTTTTCTTATTAGAATTGTTTTGATCGCAGTTCTTGCTTAATTTGTCTCTCTGCCGCAAGAACATCCTCCGCTGGCGGAAGCTAATGATGCGAAAGAAAATGCGGAAGAAAAAGGTTAGTATACATACTCTAGTCTCCCGTTTCTTTTGTTCTTGATCCATAAGAACAAAAAGTCTTTTTTTTATATAAAATCACTAGATAATTTACTACTTGTTATAGTGTAGACACACTAATGTTTGTAGACCCTTGGGATTCCTTTTTGATTATTTCTTCTAATTGACAATGTAGTAAGTATTTAATTTGTCTCTTCATTTTCTGAACAAAAGTCCAATGAGACATATTTAGAATCTCTTACTTCTGCTCGTGACAAAGCTTTGGCCCTAGCTTTGTTTTTAGGGGCAGTCTCATGGGCGGGTACTTGGAGTCCTCCTGGTGGCTTGACAGCAATTATCACGAGCGCAAACACGACGAGCGCAAATATCACGAGCATCACTGCCCGCGCAGAAAAGACTAAAAAAGAAGAAGATAATGTGTAAGTACTTGTAAGATTGTTTCTTACATTCAAATATATCAATTTTCGTTTTTATTTTGGTTAATAAATAAGTTTTTTTTTTTGCCATCATCAATGTTTTGGTACGTTCTTTCTTATTTTCACTTTTTGTTCTACTCTGAAGTCTTTTCATATATGTAATGTTTTTATTTTATTTCACTCTAACCTTATTTTTGTTTCCTTCGTATTTTATTTTTTCTTTTAAAACGTTTATTAGTTTTTTTTTGTCAACAAGCCCCATACACTAAATCAAAGTTGATCGTTAGAAGGCGCTCTTAGTAGATCAGCACCTACTGACTCATCATGATCTTCATGGGAAAAGATATGGCCACATGTACATGCCTTTTTGCAAGAGCATCGACACGGACATTAAGCGAGCGTGGAATAAGAGATAGTCGAAAAGATACAAAAAAATTCCCTAAGCTCAGAAAGATAGTCCAGCTGTGTCTGAAACGTTGGCCAATCCATCGGGTCTTCAATCATCTTTAGTAAATCCGAGCAATCAGTCTCAAAATGGATCAAAAGTATGCGTCGTTGCTTAAGGCAATCCATTGCCCAGATAAGGCCATCAAGCTCTACATGTAGAGCATATAGGCTCCTCTGACAGCCTCTCAAGCCGGTGTGCACATCTCCTGATGTATCGGTGAAACACCATCCAACACCGCTAGTGGGCCCATGATCCACCCATGATGCGTCGATCTGGCATATTGGAAGGTGGGGAGATCCTCGGGTGGGGTGGTCGTTGCGGCTCAGGAAAGTCGTCCTCCCTCTTCGTCTTCTTCCTCTTCCAAATTTGCGACTCTCCTGCTTTTTTCTTCGAGTTTTGCGAGTTGGAGTGTATCTAGAGGTGATATATCTTTCCCATTGAAGATCTTAGCATTCCTTGCTTTCCATATGTACCATATGACCCACGGGTATATATCCCTTTGGGGTTTGGGGAAACCCTTTCCTCTGCCCTCCAAAATAAGAAATCCATATTTTGGAATAGGGACGTACTCGGAAAATAACCTGGAAGTGACGGAAAATCCAATAGAGCCCACACCTAAAGAGTCGGGGCATTCAAAAAGTAAATGGTTAATCGTTTCCTCTTGTGCACCACATCTTGGACAGCTTTTGTCACTCCCAAAGTGGCGGTAAGTGAGTCGTTGGCACGTAGACACACAGCCCGATAGCGCTTGCCACATAAAGTGTCTGAGTTTCCCAGGGGCCTTAACCTTCCATACTTAACTAAGAAGGTTCTTGATGCTTGGTTCGAGTATCTGACTGGTCTGACAGAGGGTATTGTCTCGTGGATTACTTGATAGCATGCTTTAACCGTAGCCTGATACTTGCAGGTATTATGTAACAAGTTCTTGTAAAAAACTAAAAAAAAGAAGATAGTGTGTAAGTGCTTGTAAGATTGTTTCTTATATTCAAATATATCAATTCTCGTTCTTATTTTGGTTAATAAATAAGTTTTTTCTTTACCATCATCAATGTTTTGGTACATTCTTTCTTATTTCTACTTTTTGTTTTACTCTGAGGTCTTTTCATATATGTACTGTTTTTAATTTATTTCACTCTAACTTTTTTTTCCTTCGTATTTCATTTTTTCTGTTAAAACGTTTACTAGTTAAAAAATAAATTTAAATTTAAATATGCAGTTAGAAAGAAATAACTGAATGTAAGGTTTGTTTTTTAGAAGAAAACAAAATACTTTTCTTTAAATAATTGTAAAATGTTTTGGCTAAAAGCGCGAAATTTAAGAAATTATTTTTCTTCTAAAAAGAATTATTTTAATATATATATATATATATAATTAAAATAATTGAAGTAGTTATAAAATAAACTGCAAAATACTAGTGGTCAAATAATATTCAATAAAGCTAAAAATTACATAGAATTGTCAAAAACTTCTAAAATATTTTATATTTTGAAATGGAGGGAGTAATGTTTTGTTTTCCTCACAAAAGTAGTATTATCATATGCTAAACAATACGTTTCAAAGTTTAACCGATGAGTTTTGATTAAAAAAAATTGGATTTGACACTATTTTCAATGGTCGCCATTGTCGACACAGAAGACACGATTTGTCTGGAAACCCTGAAATCTGATCCGAACACTGTCTAATACAAATGATAGCCTTTTGATATAATTCTTCAGAAATCCATTTTGAAATAGACTTTATTTTCTGTAGGAGGACATTTTTTTGACAAATTGTTGGTCTTTGTCTTCTTAAGTGTGTTCTCCTATGTCCTTCTCCAAAGATCACCGAAAGCTTAGCAAGTTTGTAGGTTTTGACGTGTTAACAAGTATCGGGTTTAACTTGGCTTTTGTTTTTTCTTGTATACGAGTTTCGATACCTTATGGTATTTAAAATTTGTTGGTATTAGTAGTTTTGTTTGCTTTCCTTTTCTAGAGATTTGTTTTATTTGTGTTTTGTCGGTTTTAATTTGTTTCCGAATATTTTTAGTAGTTTTCTTGGTTTTGTAATTTTCAAATGAAAAGTTATATTAAAATACTACAGTTAAGTTTTGTTTCCAAACATATTATCAATAAAAAAGAATCAAAATTATCACAATAATTTTTAGTTTCTTAAAAATACCACAAACACTTAATGTGATTTTGAAGATCTTATAATTTAAATTTTAGATATGTGTTAACTAGTTTAGATTCAAGATATAGATTTGGGTTTAGGATTTGGTTTTTAGGATCTTGAGTTTAGCATTGAAGGTTTAAAGTAAATTTTTAAGTTTTGTAGTATTTTTGGGAAATCAAAACTCTTAGTAGTATTTAAAAAAAAAAATTGATTTCATTTTTGAAAACAAAATTTCAAATGTGATATTTTTAAAATTGTCCATTCCAAATTTCATAAACTGTTCATATGACAAGAAGAGATTGGCGAAAGATTATAATAAAAAATAATTCTTATATCAATCGAAAAATTTATTTATTTCTTTATTATAAAAATGTTTTTTGATAAGCAGGAATCGATCCGAGTTTTTACCGTCCAACTATTTTTATAAAGAGTGTATACGTCGAGTAGCCTACTCATTGAGATTTTTAGTGGTTATCAAACGTAGAACTATTTCGACTAACTAAATAAAGGTGCAAGTGTTCCTAAAAAAAAATTGAACTCATGTTAGAAGGGTTTACCTTATTATCATGAGTCACTTACTACTAGGCGACAACCATTTGATTTATTTTAAAAAATGTTTTCATGAGAAATAGTTGTTTTTCCTACTTAAAACACACCGATCATAAAACCTCTAGTCAACCTTTCTAAAGATATCATAAATTTTGACCCAAAAAAAAAAAGAAATCATAAATTTAAAAGTGACCAATATACAGTATGTCGGTTTGTTTAAATTAGTGGGTGCCAATCACAATCAAATCCCAAATGTGTATAAAGACGATCACCAAATGCACAGCTAACAGATATGAACCACATTAATTACATGACGAGACTCGATTCTTCTCCATAGGTGATTCCGTGTGTAGTTGTGTGTGAACTAGATAGAATTCGACACTCATGTCTTTGTCTCTTCAACTAAAATAGTACATGTTTAAAATAAAAAACTAAATAGTATTAAACACACAAGAAGACAAAAAACAACTTTTCCGCAATTTGGTTTTGGCTGTGTGTAAACCGTGGAACTTGAGAGTAGTCATAGAGATTTTGGTCAAAATAAAGAAAACATTATGGAAAGGACCCGGTTTAGACGGTGCTCACGTCACGCATGACGCAATTGTACACAAAAAGGCAAAGAAAGTCTTTGTTCTTTCCTTACCTCCACGTGGTTAAGTGTAGAACGACGTTTTTCATCTCAAGTTTGAACGGACTTTTTCCTGTGTTTTTCACTGCTTTTCTTGTTTAAATGCACAATTCACTGAAAATGTTTTACAAATTCACCTAACCATCCCTATTTTTAAATAGATAAATTATACTATTGGGTATAAATGGTAATAGAGAAATTTTGTGGAATTGTGAAATCTAGCGAAATTTTTAGTGATTTTTTGCAGAATCTAGCAGAATAACTATTAATTCAAATGGTAACAGATGAATTTTGCGGAATGTAGCAAAATTTTTGAATAGAAATAAATAAATTTTTATAAAATATTAATTAAAATTATGTTTGTCAAAATTAAATCCAATTTATTTCATCAACATTTCCTTTTTTTATTTTTTGTTTAGCAAAATTTACAAGTATTTTATTATTAATTACTAAAATTAGTAAGAATTTTTTTAATTTATCTATTTACTAGATAGCTTTTGATAAATATCACTTTTAAGATGCTACTTTTAAAAAATGCTATCATTTTGAAATCTTTTCAAAAGTAACACTAATATTATATTATTTATTCATTATATCATATATGTTTGGGTTATCTATGTTGTGTTAGAGTTTAATTTTTGGGGTTTAGGATTTGTTAAGGTCATTTTTTTAAAGTTTAGTATGTTAGGGTTTGAGATTTAAAAAATTCTTAATTTCTGCCGTTTTTGAAAATAGACAACTTATGGTGACATATTTGCTAAGATATTTCGAAAGTGGTATTTTTTTAAATTCCCCCTTTCTAATATTAGTAATTTGTTAAACAAAGAAAATAAAAAAGCGTCTAATTTTTTTTTTTTGTCAACCAAACTTTTAATTAAAATATACCACCATAATTGTTGATTCAATTAGGCGGAGAGTTACATACATAAAAAAATTCAAAAGTTCTAGAATGGGCCAAACAGTACGCTTTTAAATTAAGAGAACGAAAAATTAAAGATAAAAAAAAGTGAATCGATCATGCAGCTCCATGAAATTAGTGGATAGAATTGAAAAAGCATCTCCTTGAAAAACGTCCAAATTTATTTATTTATATTCTTAACACTTTATTTAACAAAATAAAATAAAATAAATATTAAACATGCAAATTTTAAGACATTACAAAATTATACTCCCTGTTTCAAAATAGTTGTCATTCTAGGTTATTTCACACATATTAAGAAAATATTATAAAAATCTATTTCACCCCTAATAAATATAATGTTTTATTTGATATGAGTAATTAATAAGCTTAAAACTAGGGATAAAAATGAAAAAATTAGTTATAAATGTGCATTGAAATTGCAGAATGACAACTAATTTGAAACAAAAAAATAAGGCTAGAATGACAAGTATTGTGAAACGGAGGGAATAATACATTATATTATTCCTAAATAGTATATGTTTTTGGTGCAACAAAAGTTTTGTTTTTTTGTTGAATTCGACCGGTTTCTCACGATTCTCCAAACTTCCCCAAAATTAATTCTCTAAATTCCTTTAAATTAAATGGTAACATATCTTAAAAATTCCTCCACATTCCTCAACAATCCACAATTCCTAAGTTATCATTTAGGGCCATTATCATAGGGTAGATTACAAATTCAACTAAAAATATTTAATGATGTAGCTGATGATTCAGTTGATTATTGATGATTCGGTAACGTGTCAGCTGATTCAACACTTGTTGACTTAATCAATATATGTTTTACCCAAATTATATAAGTTGATGTATGAATTAGCACATGTATATAGTTCACGTATGTTTTGTAATCATGGTTGATAGTTAATGTATGAATAAGCTATTTTCTTGTATGAAATGACGGAAGGATACAATAAATGACTGTTTTAATATGGCATTCTTGTATAATAACATAATATAAATTCACTCTTTGTTTAAAACATGTTAAAAAATATAATGTTTGCCAAAATAATACGAACAATTAATGTTTGTTAATGCGTTTGTCATTTTTTTAAAAGGCATAAGTGCGAAAATTAGACTATATTAAATTGTAACTATAGCCTCATGTAAATTCGGTTAAAAAAAACTATAATTCTTTGCAAATAAATGAAAATGTTTTGACTTTTTACGGTAAAATTACTCGTTTGGAAACAGTTGATTACAAAAAATAGAAACTTGAAATTAAATTAACATCCACTTGTGAGGCACATGTCAAATTGCTACCACTAATGGGTCGTACTTTGACCTGTTGACATTTTACCTTTAAAAAAATATTAATTCAACTGATTATTTATATTCACCTCTTTGACTTTCTCCAAACTTCAACGTATAAATACTCGCCGTATCCTCATATTCAAACTCAAACCAAACAAAAAAAAACCACACAAGAAAACAGAGGAAACAACAAGAAATGGATTGCAGAGACTCCGGTGAAACTCAATCCAAGTACAAAGGAATCCGTCGCCGGAAATGGGGAAAATGGGTATCGGAGATTCGAGTTCCGGGAACTCGTGACCGTCTCTGGTTAGGCTCATTCTCAACCGCAGAAGGCGCAGCCGTAGCACACGACGTCGCTTTCTACTGTTTACACCAACCAAATTCACTCGAATCTCTCAATTTTCCTCACTTGCTTCCTCCTTCGATCGTCTCCAAAACTTCGCCGAGATCTATCCAGCAAGCTGCTTCCAATGCCGGAATGGCCATTGACGCCGGAATAGTCCACCGTAACGACGAGTTTATTAGGTCCGGGAACTCTGTGTACGGCCATGGTCATACGACGACGTATTGTGAGAATGGATCAGGTGAAGTATTGGAGCCGTTGAATATTTCAGTGTATGATTATCTGGACGGTCACGATCACGTTTGATCTTTCTTTTGATTTTAAAGATAAGTCACCAAAAATGCAGTGTTGTGATTGTGAATATATATATATGTGTTTCCACATTGGTCGGGCCAATTAAACCGACCAGGAGATATATAGCCTTTTGAGGTACTACCCTTTTTTGTGTCAATTTTTGGTGTTTATTAAAACCACGTATCGCATTTTGTTGACAAAAAAGTAAGAAACTTTGGTCAGTTTTACGAATGTCTCTTTAAAAGAAACACAGGGTAAATCCATGCAGGACCGGACCCTATAGTTAAAGTCACTGATTCTCTCAGACTCATTTGTAAAGTCTCTGTTTATTTGAACGTGTCTCCTCTTCAATCCATCCATCAAGATTGACCACCAAATTGCTTCTGGAGATCCGTGAAGGATACGGTGGCTGAACCTCTCCGTTTGGCCTGCGGGTGAGACGAATGTTCTCTCCATCCCGTCATATAAATCACCTACACAGGAATGTCCAACGATATACGTTAGGCCTCAAAACGTTGTCCAGTGCGGGATTATGCACTTTTAGTTTATAGCATGCATTGTTTTGATCATTCCTTTATGTAAAGTCCAAACATATATAGAATATTTTGGCTATGGATTGTACCAAAAAAACATGTATGATGGAGCTGGGTAATGGTTTTTCCGCTATTGACGGACCTGAAAGGTAGCAGGTATAGTGCCGTCCTCTGTGGCGAACATGGACTCATATATGGCTGCTGTGGCAAGAGCAGTTTCGCGATTCAAAATCTGTTTTTGCAGTCAAGAGATGAATTTTAGATAAGAAAATGTATACAGTTGTCACAATTGCCAAAAGTATGACAAACAAAGAAGAAACCAGCCTTGTTTCTGTGGAGAAGAGCGTTGGTTTCACCCATTGCACGAAGATGCTCTATAAGATCCAGCGCTGAGTAGAAAAGGCAAATTTAGAAGAAATTCTTGGAAGATAGATGTTTTTGCCAATGATGAAGAACAAAAGTAGTTTACCACTCTTGTATTTAACTACATATTCATCAACGTCAACACCAGGAAGACTAAAACCCGCCCTGGTCAAGAGATTCCCTGCGTCCCTAACCTGAAAGAAAAGAGAAGCCATGTTCTTCAGCTCAAAACTAGAAATCAACTTGTTGGTTTTGCCATCTACAAATTGCAATTGCCGTCATTTTCAAGATCAAAAGAAAATTAAATGAACTTGTTAGGATTCACACATACCTGTGCCAAAGGCGATAACCGGGGACTAATGCCTCCTTCGCGCTCCATGTGAGCCAAAGTGCATGCAATTCTCAGCTCCCTTATTAAAACAATTCAATTTATAAAGGATATAACAAACATTTCGGAGAGGTATTTGATATTGACTCTTGCTTTGAAATGAAAGACGAGACAAACTTTAAGGTTTCTCCGCCAAGAATTGCTGCTAAAAACAGGCCATCAGGCTTCAGCGCCAGTTTGCACTGCAGTTATACAAATTTTTGCTCAGAGCAGGGACAAACTAATTTACATAGCACCAACAAAAGCAACAAAACCTGTATCATGGATCCTGGAAGATCATTTGTCCAATGAAGCCCCAACGAACTAATGATCAAATCAACCGAACTTGACAGACAACATTATCCAGATGTTAGTAGCATACAGAACACTGGTGAGCAGGTTCTACAATGTTTGTTGTCGTTACCTCTCTTTGATTGGCAGAAACTCCTCATCACCAACCAAATAAGATGTTTCGATGGAGTTATCTTGCGAATCCTCTTGAGCATCTCTACATGATTTAATCATGTCATATGAGGTATCCATCATTATAAGCTTCTCAATCCCACCTTTGCAACAAAGCCAAACAAATTCAAATGCAGATGGAAATAAATCTAAACCAGGACTGTCAAGAGAGAGAGAGAGAGAGAGAGATAAACTGACCTCGACCACGTAGTAATCGTTTAACAGCACCAAGAGATCCTCCCAAACACAATGCACTAGGAAAACTCTTCTTACAATCCTTCGAAAGAGCAAAAATAAAGCGATCCTAAGAGAAGCTTAATACTCTAACATCTATGGCATTTGCTAATAGCTCTCTACTTGTCTTAATCATTTTATATCAAAACAAAGAGTTACCTCTAAGCGATCAAGCAGATTCTCTGCAACAGCATCGACAAAGGTGTCGTTTTTATGGCGAGACAGCCACGCCGCTCGGTCACGCTGAGTCAAAATCGGAACACAAAATCAGAAACAAAGAAAGAAAGGGAAAAAATGAGAGATGAATTCGAACACTACACATGTATGCGCTTGAGATCTCGATCGAAGATCTTGACCCTGGAGCTGTTCTGCTCACCGCCACCGCCATAAGCACCGTCCGTAGAGAAGGAGAGAGAGGCGAGGAATGTATGATCAGATTGCTTCGTAGAGTTTTCGGGTACTCTCCTAAGTAACCCAATTCGTCCGTACAGTGAATTGATCCTCCGCATCTCTCTCTCTCTCTCTGGTTCTTAACTTCACGTTGGTCGGGGTTCTGGGTTTGGTTTGAAGAGAGACGGTAGATTTCTCAGTTTCATTTTGGTCCCTAATATTTAATTAATATTCCATAATTCCCCCTCTTATATTTAATTTTACTATTTGACCTTATATTGCCGGAATCACAGTGTTAACGAGTTTGATGCCAGTGAATGTGCTTTTTTTTTTTTTTGTGCTAAATGGTAAATATTTCATAAATGAATCAAGATTGTAGTCCTATACAATGTATTCTATGGCAAAAAGTTTAAAAAACATGGAGACATATGCATACAAGTTTTTCAGTCCGTAGCTCGACATAAAACACAAGGCTTATGGAGCTAGACGAAGTGATGGTTATGTAGAGTGTTCGACCAAGATCAGTTGGGGCTTAGAAGCTCCAAGGCTAACAAGAAGACCGCAAGACAAAACCAAAAGCGATAGAAGCCGTTCGAGAGAGGCCCAAACAAAGGTTGTCAACGGCAAAAGTCTTCAACAACCTCGATCACCGACTCCTCTCGCGTCAAATGAGAACGAATAGAAGGACACCTCCATGAGCTTAACCGAAGAAGAAACCTCAAACTCCAAAATATGAACGGTGCAAACTTCTCCTACCAAAATCGTTGGCTAGTACAAATCTAAATATATAACGTTGAAGAATTGCTCCGAACACCAAAGGACTTACTAGCTCCTCTAGCGCGTAAGGCAAAACACACGACCTTCCACACTAAACCGCACACAAGTCTAACGCGACAACTTCAAGAGGACAACACACTCAACAACTGGTCCTAAACCTACCAATAAAAACCAGATATACGGCGAAGCAAACCCAAAGGCATGGCCTAGAAGCTACCACCGATAGCAAAACCAAACCTAAAGTACCACACCGCAAGAACCGAAGGCAAATCAAAGAGATCAACGAGGGCAATACCTCACAACTCGAGACGCCAGAAGGTCAACACAACTGAGGAGTCACCCGCTGTCCAAAGGGCGAAGCCAAACGATGCGAATCTGGAGAAATAGGTGAGATTGAAGTACCGAAGAACAGAGAAACAAGGAGCGGCAGTTGCCCTCTCACGACGACGGCCAAACACCGGAGAGGCGAGTAGATCGGAGACGGCGGCTGGACTTTGTGTAGGGTTTGGGGAGAAAGATGGCCCGCGCGTGAGACTCACGCGCTCGATCTTCTGGATTTTCGTTAGTGAATGCTTTCTTGGTCGAGACTATAACTTGTATGACCAAATCGCTGGTCGGAGATTCTCTCTTGTTCAATTGTTTGCATTCTAGATTTGTTTGAGTTTCCTCTCTGATTGATTCAATACTTATTACGACTTTCGCTTTGGATGTTCTCTTATCGTGTTTCCATATATTAAAAAAACAAGAAACCTGGAAAAAGTTGCCACTCGAAACACTTGGGGGAAAATGTACAAGCCAAAACCTTGAAGAGACTTTTGTAATAACAGACCCTAAATACATTTTAAATCTGTAAGAGATGCACACAACACAAGAGGTGAGTAACAGAGTGATACCCATGATTTCTGGATCTACATGATCACACACGAACATGTCCTTTCTCGTCCCGTCTCCCATTCTTCATCTGATAATCCCATCTCACTACCACCAAAATCAAATTTGTTTCTTGGAAATCAGTAACAAACCGAGAGAGGATCGACCATACAGTAAAAATAAATGGAAACAATGCTAAAAGGTCTATGCAAAATCCATGATGCCATAACAAATCATATATGTATCAAGTTTGCCCGGTACAAATCACATGGAACTTTGAATGAATTAAAAGGATTTGCATTTGGGGCACAGAGGTTAAGTAGCAGCAGTAAATTAAAGCTCAGGATTCACATTCAGGATCATATTTGCATAAGGGTGGGTAAGATAGCAGTCGAGAATAAAACAATGGACCTACTTATGTTTAACTGGATTGAGGTTTAAGGCAGAACACATCACATACCTCGGCTCAAATTCTCTAACTTGAGTGAGTTCACTACCACAAGCATCTGGCCACTGCACTTTCCGCCTTCCCATGTCACCAATGAGATCGCTACCATCCACGCTCAATGTCTCGTGCTCTTTTATGTCCTCAAGAGATCGTGATTCCGCGGCAGAAGGCCTCTTCAAACTACTCCTCAATGAGAGTTTGAAAGCTTCTTTGCTACTGTTATCAGCTTCACTACTTATATGGTCTTTGCCCTTTTCAGAAACAACAACAGACTCTGGTGATGATATTTCAGGATGCTGCTGCACAGGTTCTACTTTAAGAGGGCATGGTGGGGTCTCAAGTCCAGCGGAAGCGCCACGAAAACAACTGAAGGAAGCGCAACCGCGGGAAACTCGGCTCTTAACGGAATCCAGCTGAAGAACAGGGTCAGCCTCTTGGTCAACCACCTGGTACTGATTCCACGGCACAACTCTCATGGGCCTATCTCCGTCCTTATCACCAGAGAAAAGAAGTGTCAATCCCTTACTATACCCAGACGCGGACGCTGAGAAGAAACCCCCTCCTTCTACTGCCAGTAACATTAGTTGCTCTATTCATCTGGCGTACATTAAAACCTGACAATGTCCACCTTCCTGCTCAACCCCAGGACCAAATAGTACAAGTTTTCTAAACCTGTATTAATATATGAGAAAACTTTCTAAATTCACAGTTATAGCAAGACCTGTTTCTCAATCAAACGCGAATATAAAGAAAACAGGATTTGATCAGCTCTCAATCACAGAGGAGAGGAGATCTAAAAACGCCGAGAAGAGAGAAATCGTAACAGAGATAGTGACTGGATCTGTAACCCAAGAGATTCAAAAGTTTTTAGATGTAGAACAAACTCGTGAATGGTAATGATACTAGGAGATCTATATCCAATTTCGAATCAAGCAAAAAACTGAAAGAAGCAGACAACTAAGAGTTTCAAACATGCAAATAAGCACCGAAGAATACGATGATTCTCAAAAGCTTGTCGTCCCGATTCTAGCTTTTGCTGATTTCCGATCAGTGGTTTTCTTGGGAAAGGAGTTCAAAACGGAATCTAGTGGAGGAAGAAATTCACCTCAAGGATCAGCTCCGGTATGACTTTGGTCAGCGCCGGCGATTGAGATCGTCACTTTCTCTCTCCCGTGAATCAAATCGGCGATGAGAGAGAAGGAGAAGTGAAGAGAGAGAGAGAGTACCATGAAAAAATCATTAAGTATATAATTAATTCCAGTGTTTTAAAGTTACTGATAGTGATAACGATGTACTGGCGCATGATAGCGACATGCCTTTCTTTAATCCAACATTAGCAATTTTCTTAAGAAGCATTTGATTTCACTTCACTCTCCTTGTAATAAAATTTAGAAACACAGATTTCACTAACCACTTTTCATTACCTAAAATGTTGTAGATTTATTATTACTTTTTTTTTTTCAAGAAACAGAATCACAAAATAACAAATGAGAATTTTTGACTTGAGAGTTGAACAACAATTGTATACTATAAAGCTACTAAGAACGTTTTTGATGAAACATCTCTTAAACTAAACCTCTTTCTCTCTTTTGAAAAAACAAAATATGAGACAAAAACCATTGAACCAAAGCTCGTGCAACTCTTTAACGCTTCTTGGAGACACCGACAGTCTTTCCTCGGCGTCCAGTGGTTTTGGTGTGCTGCCCACGTACACGGAGACCCCAGTAATGCCTCAGACCACGGTGGTTTCTGTTCACATTAGAACGGTTTCAAACAGTGAGAACCATTGGTGATCACCACAAATGAGCTAAAGCTAACAAAGTTGTATTGATTGCACCGGTACAACATGAGAGAAACAAGTATGCACGGACAACATATCGGGGGGTTTGTTACCAAAACGAACGTATAGATAACAAAGTGACGGTTTTCTCAAGAGTTTTAGAGGGGAGAGCGTGAGGGTGTTACCTGATCTTCTTGAGACGTTCAAGATCATCTCTCAGCTTCATGTCGAGCGCATTGGAAACAACTTGGGAGTATTTCCCATCCTTGTAATCTTTTTGCCTGTTCAAGAACCAGTCTGGGATCTTGAATTGGCGAGGGTTAGCGACAATTGTCATGAGATTGTCGAGTTCTGCAGCACTTAGTTCTCCAGCCCTGAAAATTCCACCAAACCAAAACACACATACATTCATCTCTCAAGACCAACTTCTTCAAGAATTTCATTAACACAACTAGGTTCATTTCCTGTACCAGAACAACATCGCAAGAATCAAAATATTCCTCCTAATCCACATAAATTCCTATAATTGCTGGATAAAATGCTGGAGATACAAGTGAGGGAACAGGAAGCAAAAAGACAAACCTCTTGTTCATGTCAACGTCAGCTTTCTTGCAGACAATGTTGGCGAATCGCCTTCCAATGCCCTTAATGGAGGTCAGGGCAAACATAATCTTTTGCTTCCCATCAACATTAGTGTTGACCACACGCAAAATGTGCTGAAATTCCTCTTTTGCAACCAGAGACTACACCAGATCCGTAAGTCGCAAATGATCAAAATCGTGAAAAGGGAACATAAACACATACGCTTAAACTCCAACAAAATCAGATCCAAACCCATAACGAGAGGATAGTACTGACTGAAGCACGAGCAATTGGAAAACAGAAACGGACAAGTATTGGAAGAAAACGAAGAGAATCAAGAGTTGCTTACCATTTTCGGATTGCGGAGGAGGAAGATGCTTGTTTCTACAGAGCCGGGAGGCGCCACGAAAGCGTAAAGGTCAGGTTCTTACAAACGGCCAAGTCCTTAGGGTTTGCGACTATAATATGAACGAACTACTGCGATTAATGACTAATTTACCCTTGAAGAAAAATACCAAAAATGGAACTAATACGAGCTCATCTTGAGCGTCAATGGTTGTTGACGGCTACGGAACTCGCTTTTATGGCCTAGATATCCGTCCACTCAAGCCACAAGTATGAAAAATCAAATGTCCACCAAAATATGTGGCTCGTTTTATTGGTATGCATAATTTATTGTCTACAAGTTTACAATGTTGTGATAGATGCGATTTGGAGAAGGCTATCAACCAAGTTTAGTTTAAATTTCCATTCACCCTTTACAACCATGGGCATTATCATAGATTCTGCCACTCCCAAGAATTTTTCCACTGTTGGATATCAATCCAAGTCTCACATCGGATGTTTAGACAAGAATTGTCTAATATATAAAAAATGACAAACTCTACTTAAGAATACTCCCTCCGTTTCAAAATAATTGTCATTCTGGAGTTTTTCACACAAATTAAGAAAACATATTAAAAGTCTGTTTTACCCCTAATTAATATAATGTTTTATTTGATATAAGTAATTAATGAGTTTAAATATAGGGATAAAAATAGAAAAATTAGTCATAAATGTGCATTGAAATAGCAGAATGACAAGTAATATGAAACAAAAAATTAAGGCTAGAATGACAACTATTTTGAAACGGAGGGAGTATAAGACTTTTTGGGAAGGAACCCAAAAAGAAATCCGTGCACGCTTTGTTTCTGGACCCAAAGCGGATAATATCATACTAATGGGGAAGTTGGACATGGGCTTGAAAAATCCCACACCCACTGACCTCTCGGTTTTTGCAAATATGGAGTACTTGTTTTCGAGATTGTAGTTAGAATGTTCGGAATTCCCGTGGATTCTATGGTATATCTTGAAAGCAAGAACAACGATTTTTCATGGATAGATACAAATGTTTTATCGGGAATTGGATGGTGTTGTTTTCTCCATAACTGATGCATGTTCATTACTTGGTGCAATGAATATCATACGGAGTTTATCTCTCCTCCTTGACGTTTTACGAGAAGACAAATGTATCTTTTCTCACCAACAACAGCGAACTGATCAAAATGGTAACCTTTTTGCTAAAGTGGCTGATGTTTGCAATTAAGATTTCGCACAGAGTAAGGCAGCCTTCACGTCATTCTCTTTATCGTTCATTCCCCGTAATGATAATACAAGGACAGGTTATCAAACTTGAAATGCTTGTTGTTATCCTCATGATATCTCGTGTGTAAGTGTAAGCTCTATTTTCCCGGTTTAGATTTCTAAACTCTTTTGAGTAGTGTATTGTTAATAAAAACTAAAAAAAAAAACAAGAAAATGATTTAAAGATTTTTGGGCAAAGTTTCTGTTTTATAACTTTAGGATCTTCGCAATCAACACAAGGAAAATGAGATGTACAGTGTATATGGAAAAAAACACACCCTGATTTTAGCAATGAATTATTATGTATATACAACTAGGGGGCAAAAAACTAAAGATTACGATTTAGCTTTAAGACGCTGAAGTCCAAACCATGAAGTTAAAGAAAAAAACGAAGACGAGACCAGACTCAAAACACACAATATGGTGTACTATAAACTAAACACCGAAGGTAAAAGAAAAAGAAAAAAGTTATGTTGATTCACCATTTAGAATGTACAAAGAAGAAGTTGAGTTATATAAGACCAGAGCGATAAGCAAATCTAACGCCGGTGTGAGTGATTGCGTCAGTCAATCATCATACATATTACATACAACAATATATAATCTTCTTCTTCTTGGTCTACGTCCAATTTGTTTTAGGCTCTGGAGGAAACTACTAAGTAATTAAAAACAAAAGAGGTGCTCGTTATTGGGACAAGGATATGGTACAACCTAGTTCTCGAGCCGCCATGTCAAGAAACTGAGTAGGCGTAGTTGTTGAGAGCAAGCTGTGAGCTTCCCAGTTCAAGCATTTCTGGATATCGGCTTTCCAGTCTATTGTGGCCGCGTTGAAGAACCGATAGGACGGGCTGTGCATTCCGTTCTTCTCTGTCGTTGTCGGTTTTGGAGTTACCTTGACGGTTATGGGGCTTTGGTTCATGATATCCCGTAGTACTGATGTGCTTAAGGCACGTACGTGTGCACTTGGGTGTGAAAGGCACCGTATTGTTGCCGGTAGACGACACTGCATAGAAAGACACAAACAGGTCAGCGTCAAAGATTAGACCTGCTTGGACCTAATACTGATCATTTACAATCAACACATGAAACCATAGCCTCTGTTCGATTTATGCTTACCTTCAATAGATTGGATAAACCGTCGACCACTGCTAGTCCGGATGGCCCCCAAGCTAGCACCGGCTGTATTGCTCTTGCCGTGGCTTCAAGTAACTGCAAAAGTTTGAAACTCCGTAATCAGAAAACTGATTCTCAAGTCGAAAAGCACAGTAGAACAATCTATAACAGAATAATACCTCAAGTTGAGGTAATGTACATGCTTCTCCATCAACAAGCATTCCATCAGTTGCTCGTAAAAGAAGATCTGATGCACTTGCCAAAATCACAAGTGCCTCGGGCCTGTCATGATTCCGCATTAGTTCTACCATCACTTTGACTATCCGTTGGTTGATTTTCCACATTTTCTGACCTTCTTCATCATCTTTGGCAATCCAAGGCTGCAATTCCCTCTCAGCCTGTAAATAAACAAAACCGTTAATACTACAACATAAAAAATCCTTCCAACATATAAGCTTGAAACAAGCACATGAGTAGATAAAAGCCATAATCATTCTACACATAGTTTTTTCTTTATTTCCTATTGGTGACATATTAAAACAAAAGTGTCGCACAAAGGCTCCCAGCTTAGCTTTCTTATACGTAATAAGATATTTATAAGTTATGAATCGAGTGAACCAAGCATGTGAACACAATCCATAGATTTTCTGCAATTGACCGTTCTTAATCTATACAGGTGTTGTATTCCTAACAAATTTATACCTGGAGAACAACTGCGGCAGCTGCTTTTGCTGGCGTTGCAGACACGACATTGCATAGGGCATCAACTACCTGATATACGAAAAATATGATTAGTGATAGAAGTCGAGCCCCTAGAGAACTTGGATTCATGAAGAACCAAAAGAACATCAAGGAAACTGTAAGCGAGCTGGGAAATACAGATTCTGAGGTTTACCTGTCTCCATCCTTGTTGAGCAGAGGTGCTTTCTGCAGTAGGCTGGATTTCAGGAGCAGCAATCAGTTTGTGCCATAACAGTGAAACAACGGAGAAAGACAGCTCCGGTTTCTCTGCAAGCACTGACCTCAAAAGAACTTGTGTACCACAATAGAACCCTGCAAGCCTATCAGCTGTGAGGAAATTTGCTAGATCAGAAGCATCTAAGAGGAAATCTTTGATACCCTTCTCTGAGGGTCTAGTCCCTGAGCCTTCATCTGAATGTCTAGCATACTTATGGTTGCCTCTTGGAGTCATTTCACTACGCGACGTGGATGTCACCGCTGTACCAAAGCCTGTGGTGCTTGCACATGTGTTCTGTTGTTTCCAGTTTGACCAGGTCAGAGAATCCTTCTGAATCGGTGCATTCTTAAGGTAGGCTTCTAAGGGTTCCGCTTTGTCAACAATGGATGCAACAACTTTGCTGTGAACATCAATGAGGTTATATAATGACGATGCTCTTCTATGAATTTCCTTGTCCCACTTACATCTCATCAACCCAGACAACGCATGCGTCAAAGCCTTTGAACGTCTGAACAGTTCAGAGATATGAGCTGCAACCATGGCTGCAGCAACTATCTCGCTAGAACTGTAACTCCATGGAGTCCCCACAGAAGATGGTTTCAGCGAAAAGAGTGCCTCAAGAATTGCCAAGATCCGGCGTGTATGATTAATTGCCGAGTCAATCCCAGATCCATACTCGTTAGATGACCCATTTATCTTTACAGGCTTTGTAATAGTTCCAGCCACTGCAGAGTTGGAAAAGTTTCCCCTTCCAGAGATCATAGGATACAGCTGAACCTCACAGGCAAGAGCACAAACAGCAGCAAGAACGTACGAATCAAATGCTGCCACAGGTCCCTGTCCCTTGGCATTCCTACTTTTACGGTTAGTAGTTTGATTGTCAGATACAGATTGATTCTCCTCGGCAGTACTAGCATATTCACTTCTCGGTCTCTTGCTCCCACTAGACTGTGCTTCATGGCTAACACATACAGTCAACACAACAAAAAGAAGGCGTGAAGCTATTTCCACACCAGCGCATGATTCTAAAAAGAGAGCATGGACCATAGCACGAAGCTCAGCCATAGCGAGGTTTTTGGTCGCTGATCTTGTGGTAAAGGTCGATCTAGCTTTCCTGATATGTTCCCTGGAAGATTCTGGCGGAAAAGTTCTACTTAGGATTGTTTCCACAGTGGCAACAAATATTTTCATCAAACATGCTTCCGAAGGACTCCCCCGTGGAAGATACTCAAGTACTTTGAGAAGTGGAATGTATAGATTCCATGATAAGATAGGAGGTTGCAGTGGGGTAGCAACTATGATTTCAGGAAGATCAACTGCTGAGGAATTTAAAGGGATCAATCCATAGGCAGCTTCCCATATAGTGCAAATTCTCCATTCGACTTCAGGACCATGAGCACAAAGCATTGAGGCAATTCCTTGAGCAGTGGCTTCAATAGTTGCTTCTGCTGCAGGAACTTCTATCTGGTGAGAAATACAGGGTTGTGAGATTAGTTAGTCTCAATATAATTTTCTAGCAGAATGCCAACCGCATATCAGAGATAAGTTGGTAGAAGAGCAAAAAGAAAGGAAATAATAGGAACCATGCCTGCTTTCTGTAATTTGAACTATAGCCACCAATAGGCGCATGCTGAATTTCTACTCCCTCAACTTGGCTTAGCGGGGGAAAAAGCAGTGCCGGCTGTGAGAGTATGCGGAAAAGCAAAGCGGCTGCAGCATCAGCTGCAACACCTGCCCTCATAGACATAGCAATTCCTATTGCACGCAAGAAGTGCAAATGCATCCAGTTCCTGGGTAGCTACATCAAGAAAGAGTGTGATCATTGATCAATCAAAGCTGATTATTTTATAGGAGCCAATGCTATCCGTGGATGAAGTTTCAAAGGCTCCCACATATTGTAAGACAAGAAATCTCATAGTGACACAATCAGCTTTCAGGAATATAATTAAAGGATTCATATTACGCTTACCCTTACACCAGATGCATAATCTTCAGCAGCTCGAAGGAGTTCCACAAGCTGTACAGCAGCATCAAGTGCATCTGGAGCCCACGACGGCGGTGCTTCTAAGAGTCCAAGAAGAAGTCTCTGAGTAGCACTGGGAGTTGCAATGGCATAATATCTGACAGTAAAACAGGAAAGTGAGAACCAATTCTGAACCAGCGACTCCAGGAAGCACAACTTTAAAACTAGCAACAGACTACAACTATACCCCAATCCAAAGGGCAAGTTCAGAAACACTACCTATGAAACAAACGTGCATATGGCTCAAGAGCTGGAAGGCCAGCAACTAAGTGCTCATCTAAGGATGTCGTTGGAGGGGGAAGAAGAAGTGCAGGGACAGCAACCGCTGTTAGTGTAGCAGTCTCATATCGAGCAACTTCGTCGTCACAAACACTTAGTATGACACCAGCTCCATTAGCAACCGCCCATCTTGGCGTCGAAGGCATCAGTTGAGGATGTTTACCAGATCCTCGAGAAGCTGCCAAAGTAGGATAGTGCTCAACGTGAGAGTTATAAGAAGCAACTAAGAACCCATTCTAATAGCCACAGGGGATGGAAACACACTTATGAACAAAATGATAGAACAATTCTATTGATCAGAAATTTTTCATCAATATCCGGTTTTGGGAGGATATTAACAAGGAATTATTAAACTCACCAATGGTTGGCGGCTTGAGCTCTCCAGCAGCATATTTACCCATTACACCACTACACCTGTATATATAATCAATATTTTTAGTGGCAAGTAATAAGCACACTACAGAACCTCAATCCATAGTCCTGAGCAGAAGAAAAAAGAAGACAGAAGCATCAGTAACACAATCTACTTACCAACGGAAGTAGTCACTTCTTATACCCAGGGGAGCAGCAAGTAATATATCACTGATCCATGGAGACAAAGGCCTTAAAGGTTTCCTTTCATGCTGTACTGGTGATACAGCCTTAAGCTCCGAAAGCGTAGAACCACTAGTTGTAGCTTTGCTCATAAAATTTCTTTCTGTTTCTCCATTTTGCTGCTCAGTCTTATATATAGGACGATTGTAATGAGTCAAAATGCGAAGTATTTCTCCGCACGCTAAAGCCCATTGCTCCGAATAGTCATTCTGTTAGGATTGTGAACATGTCAGAAGTGGTAAAGGAACTCTACAACAAATAGACTAGCATAATATGAAAGGTTCATATGTCATGAAAGATAGTCTTAGCTAAACTAGACAGCTAAAATTGTTGGGGAACTATTTACCTCACTACTTGGGCAAACTAAAGATATGAAAGAGGCAAAAGGATGAGCTTCCTTGCTGTACACCAAAGAGCCATCAATGAGACATGAAATGATCGGAAGAATTACTGCATGACCATGCTCCGGATGATGAAGGACAAACATTGCTGCGTTCATCAGCAAACGAAAAATCAGATGGACATTCACAATAAAGAAGTACGGATATAGCATCAAAAAGTGTTGATAGAGAAGTTACATACCCAACACATCATCCAATAGTCGCTTCTCATTTGATGGATACTGGTGGCGGACCAACTGATACAGATATTTTTAAAAATCAGTAAAAAATCACTACTGAGAGAAAAAAAATTCTGATAAGCCTTATCAGTAACAAGAAACTCATCAGGCATAACACAATAAGTACCTCGGCAATGTCGTCGGGGAATTGCTCTGACGTGAATTGACCAAAGTACTCGACATAAGCAACAACTTGATCCTGGGAAACCCACAGTTACCAATTATTTGGTGTGAAATTCACTAATCACATATATCAAAATCATATCAAGAGCATAACTGACGGTTCATGGATCAGTCATACACTGACAAGTTTCAATCTTATGTCTCTAACTCAGCAGCTATACCTTATGTTGTTGAGGGTCCCGTGGCGGAGGCCATAACAAGGAAGAGAAGTGAAGACCATCAATCCACCTCTCAGATGAAGTAGCCATCCAAATAGAAAACCAGTAACCGAAACTAAACCCACTACAATCTAACACCAAACAGAAGAAAAATCTCCAGAAAAGAGGCAAAATCCCTAAACTCTTGATCTCCAACTTGAGTTCAACATTCGCCGGCAAGAACACAACCTCAGATTAGTCGTTTGATCTACCAACACTCTGTACAGTAAAATCGAATCTGGATTCTTTCTCCAAAAAAAGGAATCACTCAATCGCGAAGATCAAAACTAGTGTAGATGATCCTAAATACAGGCTGATTAAACTGATATTCGTCTCCTTTCTGTAGATAACAATTCAAAAGAAAAAGAAAAAAATCTCAAATCAGCGAGATGTGAAATCTATGCTGACAAAATGGTAAGTAGAGAGAAACCAATAAGCAAAGAGAAGAACACACAAACACCAACCAAATTTTAAAGGGTAACCATGAAAATCGAATCACCAAATCTCATCTGAGAATCGACCAAAAAAGGCACACACAAGTAGAAGAACAAAAGACGACCTGTATGATGCTGTGTCTTCTCTGGTTGGATATTTTGGAGAGCTAAAGGTCGATTGAAGAATATCGGTGAAAAAAGAAGAAGAAGAAATATCAAAAAATGATTGTGGAGGATACAAGTTGTGAAATACACAGAGGAGATTGGGGCTTTGGGAGAGAGAAGACAGAGATTTGGAGGCTTCTCCACTCGGTTTAAGATTTCCGCTGACGTGGCATCGATATTTTCTGGCTTTGCCACGACCTTTATGCCTGCATTACCATCCATCCATGGTCATGCCAATACCATCCTCTCTCATTCGCATACAAGCCAATCCGTGGTTTTTTTTTTGGTCATCTCATGTGTTTATTTTAATATATGTTTTGTTATTTTTAACTTCCAATTATGTTTATTCATTTTTATTACTAATTATGTACATTACCCGCATATATACATATTTATGATAAAATATTTTATAATCTGTAATAAAACCAAATTTTATAAAGTAAAAAATAAAATTAATTACCTATGAAAAATAAATAAAATAAACCCAAAAATATTGATATAAAACAATTTAAGAGTTACTTTTTTATCTTGGTTATTTTTCTTATTTTATTTTCAAGTAATTTCTTAAATTTTATTAAGTAATTAGTTTTTTTTATTCATATACGAAGTAATTTAGTTTTTATTACTTCACTAATCTATCTTTTTATACAAATTTGAATTAATTACTCATTTTTCTATTTGAATTTTTCAGTTTTATGAATATTTTATAATCTGCGAGAAGAAAAAAAACTGAAAACTGCAAAACTACTAATAGAAAAGTCTCATCGTTATTAGGTTGTTTTGACTCTTTATTATATTATTTTTTCAATTTAAATTTGTCAAATATTTCCAAATAATTAGTTTTCATCTATTCTTAATTGAATCAGGTTATTTTTTATATATATATTTTTCCAAAATTTTTACGAATTACTCATATTTTTAGTTACGAACTAAAATTGTAAATTTTAATAAAATTTATTTGATAGAATTGATTATCAAATTTTGTAAGAAGCGAATGATGCACAAATCTTTAGCTTGCAATTTGTATGAAGCGAATAAAAATACTACATTTAGATCGTCATAATCTATCTCACCTATCGAATAAGAGGATAATTGATGTTATTTTGTAATAAAAAGTTGTAATAAAATTCATCGAAGAGATTATCGAATTTAAAAACTATTTGGTGAGAAGATAAAGAGAGCACAGACACTAATTATATAAAGACAAAATATTATAATCTATAACGATTTGGGTATATAAACCTAAGTCTATTTGAACTAAAAATTTTTTACACATGTATATTATTAATATTGAAAAATAATCTTGATATATATATATATATATTATTATTTATAATCTACTTGATAAATACAAATATATAAATTTAAACATAAATAAGATTTGCATGATATATATGGTAAAATTTAATTGGAATTTTTTTAACACGTGTTAAAATCTAATTGATCAACTGACATGTGTTACGATCTTGTTAATTATCAAATTTGTCGAATTCAGCTTTACATAGTCAGATTTTTTATTGATGTATGCGCAACTACCCAATATTCTTGATCCATTGGACTCAATTTAGTTTCAATAGTAAATTATGTTAACTAAAATCGAATAGCGTATCATCGCATAATAAAATTATTTGCGACTGAAAATTGAATTTAGCAGAAAGTGAGAATTTACTTTTTGCTCTAACCTAACTATTTACCATTAGGCAACATGTTAAACTATATGATCGATTTAGAAAACATATATTCTTCCCGTTTCAAATTAATTGTCATTCTATATTTTCTTATACAAATTAAAAAAATTTAAATTTTTTGTTTTGTCTCTAATTAATATACTATTTTTAATTTGATATGAATAATTAATAAACTAAAAAATAAGAATAAAAATAATTGATGATAAATGTATATTAAAAATAGAAAACGATAAGTAATATAAACAAAAGATTAAATTTATAATGATAAATAATATGAAACGGAACGGAGAGAGTATATTTTAATATTTTTTATAGTTAAGTAATTTAATTTTTCATTATAGAATTTTGGTTGTTTCCTCCAAAATTCGGTAATGGATAACTAATCACGGATTATTTAAAGCTTTGTTACTTTGTTTGGTCATGAATGATTGTATTATTTCCTTTTTGTCAATTTATTAAAATACAAGCTCTCTCATGTGATTGCCTGATTAGTTAATTAGTTTACGAGAACTAGTGACATGTGTGTCCAAAGATATTTTGTGAGGAGCCATGTTCAAATGCTACAAGGTCTTACGTACACCTTCGAATCTTGACCGTTGATTCAGTGATGAGTGAGTCCCACACACAAATTCCTTAACAAAGTTTTCGGGCAGCTTGCCCAGAAGAGTTTCGAGCCGTTTGATGGCTATGGAATAACGGGCAGCTATTGAGGACACAGCCCGTTGAGAAAATATCAAAATGGGTCCCACGCGCCTTTTAGGATATTTGTTTTATTTTCCCACTTGTCCAGTCTACCACACGAACAAGTAGCACAGAAACAAGATGACGTGGACCAATGAGAGTAGAGCAAGAGATATATGGACGTTGATCTTCCGCCTAACGGGAGACGTGGCGCAATGAGACGCGAGCAATATATTGTAACGATCTCCATACGATTCGTGGTGTGTGGGGCCCACTCTTTGGATGGCTGAAGATGGATGGGCTTCTTCATGGTCATGCATGCTCCCCCATGTAAGGATGGGCTCAAACCATACGTGGAGATTCGTATAACTGGGCTAAAAAAAACATTCTATTATATAGTAGGAAAACATTCTATTTTTAACATACAAAAAATAGTGTCTAATTACTTTTTGAATAAATATAAGTTATTTTTTCAAAATCTGATAACATTTTTCGTTTTCTCAAACTTGACGTCTTTTTAAGTGTAAAATTTTAACATTGAAAATAGATAAATATAATAAAAAATGTTATTTAAAATGATGTAACATATATTGCAATTTAACAGATTTTAAATGACTAAAAATAATACTCTAAGACTTATGAAGCAAATATATACACTTTAAATCTACGAACGACCACATATCATATAATGTGGTGTCTTTAATATTTTGAACTTCTTTGAAAAACACTGCACTGGTACTTCAAATGACATTGACCGTAAGACGAGCAAATGTATAATGATGATAACCAAAATTATGCACGAACATTCAATTTTGTTGATAAGAGATCGGATTTTTTTTTTTTTTTTTGTTGATTAGAGATCGGATTCCTTAATTATGTTGGTCATTGCAAGTTTTTTTTTTTTTTTGAGAAAAGGGTCATTGGAAGCTTGAAGTTAAAAAAAAACAAAAAACATAAATTTTGGAGTTAGCTTTAATTATTGTTTATGATTTACCATTTGTGAAAAATATGTTGATCGAAGGATTATTCAATTTTAGTAAAGTTCGTTTGCCTACATCTTTTTTTGGTTTGTAATTATATCATTTCAATAACAATAATTTATTAAAATGATACTATACTATGGTGGAGAAGCTTTTTAAGAAATTCTGAAACTTTTTTTGAAAAGTCGTTTTCTCAAATGGTAGACATTTCGTTAGAAATATTATATGTTTAAGTTATAGTCCAATGAATTGATTCTATTGTGGTTTAGTGGGCGAGATATTCATTACCCCCTTTCATTGTCAACCGAACCTCAATTATACGATGTCCTATACTTTTTTTTCCCTGCAGAACCGTGACAACTATCAATTTAATACTCCATCTCTTTATTATTATTTGATGTTTTAGAGAATTTGTTTTTATTTTGTCACATAAAGAATTTGTTTTATTTCATTTTAGTTGATGTTTTCAAATTTCTATGTAAAATTAAATATGTTTTTTTTTATTGTTTCGACTCTTTGAATTTTGCAGATTAATTTTTTATTGGTTAATTGTTTTGGAATTGATAATAAAACATATTTTATTTAGAAAAAATATAAAATTAAATGATTTCTTAATTTATGTGCTACAATCTTAATATCAAATAAAAAGAAACAAAAAGAATATAAGAAAAAGTCACAAATTCTGATCGACCATTAATGCAACGTAGAGATCGAAAACGTAACTTCATTAAATATAAAAAAGTATTCTTTCTATTTCATTATATAAGATTTTCTACTTAAAAGCGCGAAGTTTAAGAAATATTTAAGTTTTTGTTCCTTTTTTATTTTTTTTACATTAAAAACACCATTTAACATTTAATTAAAACTAAATCAACCAATACAAATAAATATTGCACATTATAAATAATCATAATGCATTAAAATTTGGATAGAAATTTGAAAAAAAACAAATAAAATGGAAAAAAATAATCTTAAAATATATTATAAATGGGACGGAGGGAGTAATAAAGTTGAAATAATTTTTAAAACATCTAAAATTCTATTAATTTTTAAAGTTTGTACATAATTTTTGAAAAATTTTGTTATACACAATAAAGTGATTCTTTCACTTTCGAACATTAACAAATAATTTGATACAATGATACCAAATTATCCATTGCTATGTCTATTAATCTATTATTTATAATTACTTTGGAAGACTAGCAGATGCCTTATTTGTAACAACGTCACCGGAATAAATTCTACTATAGAGAGACAAAGTGTAACGACTGCGAACTAATTTTTGAGAATTTTGGTCGTGCGTCGATCGACGCAAGTAGTGTGCATCGATCGACTGATATGCTCAAATTCACCCTGAGCTACTCTCTCAAATTAAGAGATCGATGTAGTACTTAGGGATCGAATCCACAGAGAATCGAATAACACAATCAACTAATGAATTCAAATTTTGCTAAGTAAAAGTGTATGAATGAAGTAAAAAAAAACAGAAAGTAAACAAGTAAGAGATGATAAATTTTCAAGTAATGAATTGGACAAAAGAGTTAGGCAATGGGTTGTTCGCAGGAATGATTCGAAATTGATTCGTGTCGATCGACACAGGTATCCGTGTCGATCGACACATAGATAAAAACAGTTAGAATTTGTTAAGTGCAGTTCTAGAACTCAAACGCGAATGTAAAACCAATCAACTTTCGTTGCAGAGATTATCTATGACTAAATCCCTAAATTCCAAATTTCTTTGCGAACTTAGTGAATAAAGACAAGCATTAAATTCAGGTTCGATTGTAGCCAAATGTCTTTGCGAATAGATAATTTTGCTCATCTAAGATTATATCAGGTTGTTAATAATACTTTCGCATCTATTAAAGCAACCTAGGATATCCAATTTCAGTTGATCAGTCCTAAAATCAGAGTTAAATCAATCTAGATGAAGAACATAAAGATAAATCCTAATAGGGTTTCAATCCTATCAATTTCTCATCAAACCCTAGAACTTCCCAAAACCTAACAAGCAAACTACTCAGACATAAATGATGAAATCATAATGAATGAAATAAATTGCATTAAAAAGATAGAGTTAGAGATACAAAAGGGTTTTGAAATCTCTGAAAGTCTGAAGCTCCCCAAATCTCCTTCTCTAAGTCTCAATAGAAAACAAGATAAAAAAAACATAAAATCTTAAATAAAAACAATATATAAGGTTTAAAATTCGGACTGAGCTTTTCAGGAAACTTCTGGGCTTCATGGGCCCAAGAGGAAATTCTTCAATCTTCTCGTCATATATGTCCATGTCGATCGACACACAGGACCGTGTCGATCGACACAGACATGTAAAATCAACTTTGACTTGATCACTTTAGCTCTTCTTTCCTTGATGCTCCAAAATGCTCCAAAAGCTTCCATTAAGCTCCAATCGTCCTCTAACCTGCAAAGACTCTAAAAGACTCGAAAAATACCAAAAATACTCTATAAAAAGGACTTATATCATGGTCGAAAACGGGTAAAAACCATGATATATCATCGAAGCAAGGTAGAATCGAACCGATGGGTTCGATTTGAGTCATCGGTTTATAGGCCGGTTTAGGGAAAAACCCTAGGGTTTTTCTATATAAAGGATGGGGGCTGCGTGGTTGGTCGTTTTTGAGAGTTCCAGAGAGTTTTCAGAGAGGATTGAGATAAGTGAAGAATCATTGTTGATTTCTTCGCGTTCTTGATCCTGAAAGCTTGTGTGTGGGATTGTGAGGCTCTGGAAGTGGATTTGATCTGTGTTCTTCGCGAAGGAAGAACGAGATTTCAGATTTGGAGATCTAGGTGTTGTGTTCTACGCGTTCTTCGTAGTTCATTCCTTTTTTCTTTCCAGAACCAAGGTGAGTGCGTGACCATGACTTATCTGGGTAAAGAAATTGATAGGATGCGATTGATTATGTTTGTTGGTTCGATTTCGTATTTGTTTTGGTGAATTGCGTGCAGGGATCGAGGTGATGCGTTCTGGGATCAAACCATGAGAGGATAGGTTCGATTCTGGGTTCTGCGTCGGCGCATCGATCGACGCAAGTGCTATACGTAGATCGACTCACGAGCAGTGCATCGATCGACACCGGGGTTGTGTGTCGATCGATGCATGGTCTGCTGGATTGCTTCTCGTTTGATTCTTGTGCTATGCATTGTTGATTTCTCATCCTAGTATTGTATTTTTTGCTTATGCATGTGTGTATAACCAAGTAGATGAGATGACCGTCTCACTGGGTATTTATGATAATACTCACGCATGTCTTTTAACCATGTGATGCAGGTAGAGACAAAGTGTGATCGTGGAATCATTGCCGGGAAGAGGAGATGATCTAGTGTCTCGGTTGCTTGAGTATTGGATTGTTAGTATTGCTAGGTTGTTAGTAAATTCTGGAATTGGTTTTATTGGATTGAGTTATTCGTTGATTGAATGATGTTAATTGGTTAGTGATTTTCCACTGGTTATGTTTGATTTTTCATGTGTTGGTTTGATTGGTTATTAAGAGTTAATGTTTATGGGAATATTAATTCGAAACTAATGTATTCCAAAAAAAAAAAACGGGTCGGGTTGTGGGTCTGAACAAGGGCGGCAAGCCTGCGCAAGGACAGAAGAGGAAGTGGGAGAGCACTTCAGGCCCAAGTCAGGGTGATCAGGGTGGTTTGGGATGCTTCGGGTGTTGGAGCATGGATCACCGGGTGGAGAGCTGTCCGAAGAGGAACGAGACTCGGGATGCGCGAATTTTCTTTCACTGCAGAGAACCGAGGCATATTAAGAGTTTTCTCGGGTTGGCAGGTTACTACAGGAGGTTCGTCAAGGGTTTTACGAGTATGGCACATTCGATGATGAAGCTGACGAGGAAGGATGTCCTTTTTGTGTGGTCTTAAGCTTGTGATGAGAGTTTCGGGAAGCTAAAGGAGATGTTGACTAGTACACCGGTGTTGGCGTTGCCCGAGCCGGATAAGCCTTACGTGGTGTATAATGATGCTTCAGGAGTTAGTTTGGGTTGTGTGTTGATGCAGCAGGGGAAGGTAATCGCTTATGCTTCGAGGTAGTTGAGGAAGCACGAGAGAAACTACCCTACCCATGATCTTGAGTTGGTTGCGGTGATTTTCGCTCTAAAGATTTGGTGATCTTATCTTTATGGCGGAAAGGTTCAGGTGTTTACAGACCATAAGAGCATGAAGTATTTTTTTACGCAGCCAGAGCTGAACCAGAGACAAAGGCGTTGGATGGAGTTGGTAGCAGATTATGATATGGAGATTGGTCACCATCTGGGTAAGGCGAATCTGGTTGCAGATGCGTTAAGTCGCAAAAGAGTTGCTTCAGCTTAGGAGCGGGATATGGAGGCTTTGGTGAGTGAGATTAACACTTTGAGGTTATGTGTTATCTCACAGGAGCCATTGGGGTTAGAGGCAGCTAACCAGGTAGATTTGCTGAGCAGGATTCGAGTAGCTCAGGAGAAGGATCGGGGATTGATTGATGCTTCTAAGGTTGCAGGTTCTGAGTATCAGGTCTCTGCAAACGGGACGATACTTGTGAACGGGCGAGTTTGTGTGCCTAGGGATGAGGATTTGAGGCAAGAGATTCTGAGGGAGGCTCATGCGAGCATGTTGTCTATTCATCCAGGAGCGACTAAGATGTATCGTGATCTAAAATGGTACTATCACTTGGTCGGGATGAAGAGGGATGTGGCTGACTGGGTGGCGGCTTGCCATGTGTGTCAGTTAGTGAAGGCTGAGCATCATGTTCCGAGTTATTTGTTGTAGAGTTTACCCATTCTAGTGTGGAAGTGGGATATGATTACCATGGAATTTGTGACAGGATTGCCGGTTTCACAAACTTATGATACTATCTGGTGATTGTAGATCGTCTGACTAAGTCAACACTTTTTCTTGCCATTAAGAAGACCGATGGAGCGGCAGTTTTGGTTAAGAAGTATGCGCGGGAGATAGTGAGGCTGCACGGAGTGCCAGCGAGTATCGTGTCAGACAGAGTTCTGAGGTTCACTTCAGAGTTTTGGAGAGCTTTTCAGGCTTAGACGGGTGCTAAGGTGCATATGAGTACTGCTTATCATCCTCAGACAGATGGGTAATCTGAGAGGACGATTCAAACACTCGAGGATTTGTTGAAGATGTGTATGTTAAATTATGGTGGTCATTGGGCAGATCACTTGAACTTTGTAGAGTTTGCGTATAACAACATCTACCAGGCGAGTATCGGTATGGCTCCATATGAGACTTTGTATGGAAGGTCATGCCGTACACCATTATGTTGGACTCAAGTGGGGGAGAGGAGCATGTTTGGTGCAGAATTTGTTCAGAAAACGACGGAAAAGATCCGTGTTTTGAGGCTGAACATGAAGGAGGCTCAAGATCGGCTGAACAGTTATGCCGATAAGAGGAGGAAAAAGTTAGAGTTCGAGCTGAAAGATCAGGTGTATCTCAAAGCTACGATGTTGAGGGGTCCTAATAGATCTATTCGGGAGAATAAGCTAAGTCCAAGGTTTATGGGTCTGTTCAGGGTTGTGGAACGGGTTGGATCGATAGCTTATCGTAAGGAATTACCTCAGCTTACTTTTCATAAGGTCTTCCATGTTTTAATGTTGAGAAAGTGTCTGCATGAGTCTGAGGAGGTGTTGGCTAGGATTCTGGAGGATCATCAGCCCAACATGACGTTAGAGGCGAAACCTGTGAGGATTCTCGAGAGGAGAGTCAAGGTGTTACGCCGGAAGAGGATACCGTTATTGAGAGTCTTATGAGACTGTGACGATGTTGGAGAAGAGACTTGAGAACCAGAGGCTATGATGAAGGCAAAGTTTTTGAAGTGGTTTGAGAAGCAAGTTGAGGCTTGAGTTGTCTTTTCTGGTTTTTCAGTTTTTGAGATAGCATGTGGCTATGAGTTTTGTCTATGTATGTTCGTTTGATGATGTAATGATTTATACATTTTTGAGATTTAATAAGATGGGTTTTTCGTATTAAATTTGTGTATAAGACGGGGTTCTTATGATATGACGGGTGTGTCATGAGGAGGTTGGTGTGAAGAGTCCAGAGATAGAGGTTTTATGTGAGTTAGAACTTGTATATCTTCTAGAGAGACTAGGAATAGAAGTTCTATGTGAGTTAGGACTTGTGTATTACCTAGAGAGAGCCGGGAATAAAAGTTTTATGAGAGTTAAAACTTGTCTATTCCTGGAGAGAGTCTGGAAATAGAAGTTTTATGTGAGTTAAAACTGTCTATTTTTCCGGGAGACTCGAGTGGAGACACCCTGGTGATTGGGTTGTTTCGGATGACCTAGAGATTGGTCATGGATGTGATGATATTCTAGGATAGGGGATGTCATGATGGAACCACGGGAGGTGATTTCAGTCGACAGGCGCTTATGATGCACGTTACAGAATTGATTGCTCCATGGGATAGTGGGTTCCCTGCATATACTTTAAGGGATAGGGTTCTCTCCAGGGGATGTGAGTTTCCCTGCATGCCGATAGCTTGACGGATTGTGTGTCCCGAGAGTGGGAAGGGCATGGAGCATACCGATAGCCTGGCGGACAGCGGTCCTGAAGGTGGGACGGGTATGATATACATCGAGAGCTCAAAGGGTGATGACCCTGAGAGTGGAAGGGGTGTATATAGATATGAGTTATGAGCAATAATGTCTATAGTGTGATTGTAAGTATGAGACTAGAGGAGCTTTAGAGATCGGGAGATGATCTCAGGTAGTGTTGGCCGGGTTTGGTCAGGATTGTAGCCGTAGTGAGATGGTGTAATATGATTGTAAGTATGGGACTAGATGAGCTTTAGGGATCGGGTGTTGATCTCGGGTGGTGTTGGCCGGGTGGGGTTAGGAGTGTTGATATCAGTAGAGTTAGCCGAGTTGGGTCAGAGTGTTGATATCAGGTGTGTTGACTGTAGTGAGACGGTGTTGCGTGATTCGAGGTCGAATCCGTGTTAGTGGGGGAGAATTATAATGACTGCGAATCAATTTTTGAGAATTTTGGTCGTGCGTCGATCGATGCAAGGTAGAATCGAACCAGTGGGTTTGATTTGAGTCGTCGGTTTGTGGGCCGGTTTAGAGGAAAACCCTAGGGTTTCCCTATATAAAGGATGGGGGCCGCGTGGTTGGTCGTTTTTAAGAGTTCCAGAGAGTTTTCAGAGAGGATTGAGAGAAATGAAGAATCATTGTTGATTTCTTCGCGTTCTTGATCATGAAAGCTTGTGTGTGGGATTGTGAGGCTCTGGAAGTGGATTTGATCTGTGTTCTTTGCGAAGGAAGAACGAGATTTTGGATTTGGAGATTTGGGTGTTGTGTTCTACGCGTTCTTCGTAGTTCATTCCTTTTTTCTTTCCAGAACCAAAGTGAGTGCGTGACCATGGCTTATCTAGGTAAAGGAATTGATAAGATGCGATTGATTGTGTTTGTTGGTTGGATTTCGTGTTTGTTTTGGTGAATTGCATGCAGGGATCGAGGTGATGCGTTATGGGATCGAACCATGAGAGGATAGGTTCGATTCTGGGTTATGCGTCGGTGCATATGCGTCGATCGACACACGAGCAGTGCATCGATCGACACCGGGGTTGTGTGTCGATCGATGCATGGTCTGCTGGATTGATTCTCATTTGATTGTTGTGTTATGCATTGTTGATTGCTCATCCTGGTATTGTATCTTTTTCTTATACCTGTGTGTATAGCCAAATAGATGGGATGACCGTCTCACTGGGTATTTATGATAATACTCACGCATCTGTTTTAATCATGTGATGCAGGTAGAGACAAAGTGTGATCGTGAAATCATGGTTGGGAAGAGGAGATAATCTAGTGTCTTTGTTGCTTGAGTATTGGATTGTTAGTATTGCTAGGTTGTTAGTAAATTCTGGAATTGGTTTTGTTGGATTGAATTATTCGTTGATTGAATGATGTTAATTGGTTAAGTGATTTTTCGTTGGTTATGTTTGATTTGTCATGTGTTGGTTTGATTGGTTATTGAGAGTTAATGTTTATTGGAAAATTAATTCGAAACCAATGTATTCCAAAAAAAGAAAAGGGTCGGGTTGTTTCACAAAATGTATATTCATTAGACCCAACTCCAATAAGATTAACTATGAGAACCTACCATGCTTAAATGAAACGATCTTGGACCATCGCCGCATAACATCATCACGGACGGTCACTATGATACCCTGCTATCGGTGTCGTATGAAGAAAAAACTGTAAACGGTTGATGAAACCGCAACAAAACGTCAGCAATTATTAAACAAAGAAAAAAAATGAAAAAAAAGGAACTAAACTACAAGAAGAACCGCCAGCAAGTGCCGACAGCTTGGAAAAGGTGAAGCGAAGAACGTTATGATGATCGACGCTTTGAGAGAAAAAGAGATAGTTTCTAAAATCGGTTTTGATTTGTAATCATCGTTGCATTTCTCATAGCCGTCGCAAAACCACAAGCCCATTCAAACAATTATTGAAACAAAGAAGAAAAAAAGAATTAAATAACGAAAAAAACCACTCGCAAGTGCCGGTGGCTCGGTAAATGCCAATCGAAAAGGTTGTGATGATCGCCTTACAAATCGTATTTAAGAGAAAACAAACGGTTATCAACTTAGACGAGTTTTGATATTCATCTCTCTAATTATAATGAAGTAAAATTTTTTTTTTTTAATCTACCATGTTAAAGTAAATTTTCACACCACTTTCATCATCAACTAAGAAAATTTATGCATAAAATACAAAAAATATTTGATAACCAAAAAGGGGTTACTCTAATATAGTGGATCCAAATATATTTTGTTTTCAATATTTTTACTGATCTATAGAACACATCATTAACTATAGTCAAATAGTTTTTGAAAATATTTAAAGTCACTTGTTTAATTATAGGATCATTTAGTCAAATAGTTTTTGAAAATATTTAAAGTCACTTGTTTAATTATAGGATCATTTAGGCTAATACCCTATTATATAACTCTAAATATTAAGTGGTAAACACTTTATATATTATTTAGATTTCATAACTAAGAGAAATAAATTATGGACGAAATTACTTTTATGACATATAATAAAGTGAATAGTACAATCTATCATAAAGCAGAAATAACATGACAGCTTTTTGATTATTTTATTTTTTATCAACTTTTTCTCATTTGATATTTATATGATATAAAGTTTATTATTAGAATTAAATAATTTCATAATCTATATGTAGAAAAAAAACATAAAATTTTCCGCATATATGACAATTTGAAATTTTAGAAATGAATATATATTACTCAAACTATTAATATAGTGTTAGAATAAACATAATATATCATTTGACATGTTATTGTACTATATAACATAATACACCATAATAATATATAACATGTTATATATCATATAGTATGTTATAAACAATACTTTAAATATATTTTTACGATTACTGATGTGTAGCATAACATAACATATGATACGTTTAATAATAACATGATACACCATAATAATAACATGGTACACCATTCTAATATATAACATGCTAAATATCATACATTATGTTATAAACAATATTCTGAACATATTTTTACCATTACAATTGTGTGGCATAACATAACATATGATATGATAAATAATAACATGGCATACCATATTAGTATATAATATGTTATGTAAATAAAACATGTTATATTCCATATAACATGCTATACCATACCAAAATATAGTATATAACATGTTAAATTACGTTTTATTTTGATTTTGTATAAATTTTTTGAGTAATCACAAGTATAATAAATGTGATCGATAACATCTATGAATGAAATGTTATTTATATTTCGTGTGTGAATATAATTACATAAAGCATCTGAATAATGTATTATTGTATGCCATATGTCAAAATAACATGTGTAATGAACCGTGTGCGTAGAAAAAAGAAGACAGAGAAACAGACAAACTATTTTTTTTGGTAATCGTGTCATTCTGTTTCCTGACACACCAACATCTAGTTAGAAAGACAAAATAGTCATTGTTCAACCTATCTTTTTAATTAATTCAAATACAAGCTATATCTTTAATTATGCTACAATAATGTATTACTTGGTGGTATTTCCCTTAATTATATTCAAAAATGATTTGCGTTTTAACATATAATAATATGTTTGTTTCATGTATCGGAAAAACTATAGATAAAAAGTTTTTGGAACTTCCAAAACTTATTTAAGAAAACATATTCAACAAAATTAAAAGCAAATTTGAGTTGTTCATTACGATGTACTTTTAATTTAAAGTTTTAGTGAAATTCAAATGTAATTAACTTAGTGATTTATATAAATGTTGTCATCTAACATGTATGCTGTATGTTGTTGATAAAAAAAACGTGATTCTAATTTTATTTGATCATAATTTAGACGTGATATTTGCATAAAATAATTCTTTACATATTAAAATCCATTCTAATTTCAACTCAACATTGATATAAGGATCAAAATTCAAAATGTTACTCAATATAATGTAAAGCAGCAAATTGAAACGACAAGGAGAAAAGAAGAATAAAAGCGGATGAATGGAACAATCTAGAACCAAACAATGAACATTACTAAAAAGTTTAAATTAAAATGAGGACGACAAAAAGATGGTTTTATTAAAAGGTGACTTAAGTCAACAAATGATGAGGCAAAGGTCGGCTAGTGTCGATCCAATCAGAAGGTCAGCCACAATTTGGACGGTCACACGTATCAACCCCACTCAGTCATTTTTTTTAATATGTTAATTAAAAGTATGGTCAATTCTAAAATTAGCACTGATGTTGACTTTCACATAGTTAATATAACTAGGGTTATTATATGCCAACATGTGTTTTCCGAATAAATTACTAATTGAATTAGATTCTTCTTGTAATTGAGAGTATATTCGAACAACATATTCTAATTAATGTCGGATCAAACACTTGTTATGAAATGAATGTTATAATCATTGAATTGATTGTTTCCAGTTATATAATAAATACATAAAGAGTCTTCCACGCTAGTAAATTCAACACACAAAACAAACAAAAAGTATATGTGCATATAATTGAAATCAGCCATGATGAATACAAGCAACAAATTATGTGTAGGACACATTCGAATAGATTCATTACTCTAGTGTACACACTCACGTTTGGATACGCATCAGTATATCATTGTACTGTAACCACAATACAAAGCTTCTTGTTGCTGATAATGACTACGAACAACTTTTAAGTTTCAAGTAGAGTTTTGGGCATTTGGAAATTCAGTTTGGTCTTTTCATAATAGATTTTTTTTTTAAAAAAAAAATTGAAACTATTAACCTTTTTTTCTTTTTCAAATGCATATGAAAATCTGAAATACAAGTACGAAAGAAACAAGAATCATAACATACGAGTCATGCTTACCTTGTTGACAAAAAAATACGTTTGCTTCAATACACATAAAATCTCAAACTAAATGTAGTTTTTGATGCTCCAAAAATGGTGAAAGTTATCTTAAGGTGGCGGTCAATTGTTCGTAATTGGAAGGTAATTCAATACTATACTACTAACCGGATAATCACAAGATTATTAAGAAATCATCATCTTCCAGAACAAAAAACTCTAAATAACGCGAACTACATTAAGTTAAAGACTCAAAAAACAATAAACTAAAAAGTTTTTTGAAAAACGGCTAAAGAGAGTAAAGAAGAAAGACTCCATAAAAAAACTAGAAATCAAATAAAAAGAAACAAATAACTAGCAAAAACAAGGTTCTAGTGATTTTAAAGAATTTTAATCGGTGGTAGAGAAACCGAGATCATGATCAGGTGGGTCAACAGATAGCCTTAGAACATCTAAAGCCTCAGATACTTTAGACTTGAGTGCTTCTGGTGACTCGAGCAGGTGCAATATCTCTGCTTGATCCATCTCCAACAACATTCCTGTCACTTTAGCCACGTGAACTGGTTCGTGCCTTTCCACTAGTGGGTAAAGTTTCTCTCCAAGCATCTGTATAACCAACCAATTTCTTATAATTAATTGTAAACACATAACCATACCAATCTTTATATATCAACATTTTATGTGTGTTTTAAGATAACTAAAGGGAGCAAACCCGTGTGCGATCAGCTGGATTAGCGGAAGCTAAGGCAGAAGTGAGCTTAGAAATTGGAAGAAGAGGAGTTTTCTGGTGATTAAGAGTGGAATCAAGAGCGATTGAAGAAGCATCTACTGGCAAAGGCATGATAGGAGGCAAGATTCCTTGCGGAACACTCGATTCCATTCCGTTTCTCCCGTTATCCGCACCATTCATATATCTCATTCCCGGGCTCGGATTACGTTGCATCATCTGCCAATACAGTACAAATCCAGTTTCTTGATTGCTGAAAAACTATAATCTAATTAAGTTACTTAACATACTTGTTGTTGTTGGATGTGATGCGGCATGTTAGTAGCACCACACCTGAGTCCCATTCGAGGACCGGCCTGAAGTTGTCTATGAAGAGGATAAGGCATGATGAAGTTGCCAGCTGGTCCAGAACCTGGACGCATCCCGGGCATGAACTGAGGCTGGAATCCGTATCCAATGGGCTGGGATGGGACCATACTTGGTCCGTTCTGGCCTACGTACATGTGCTGAGGTGGACAAGACATTGGTCCACCTGGCGGGTGGTGGAACCCCGTCATTGGAGATGGCACTGACCCTGCTGGTGCTCTAATCTGTGAAAACATTGCCTGAGAACAACAAACGTAATTAGTCATATAGCACAACTTGAACAAACCCATTTGTTCTTGTATACGAAAGAGAGTTTAAGAAACCTGTAAGTGTGCTCGTCTATCTTCTTTTCGCTGCGCAAGAGCTATGTAAAGTGGTTTCCTTCCTATCATCTTCCCATTCATTTCATTCAACTGCATTGGAATAAGCAACTTCATCTTCAAGATATCAAAAGAGAAGATAACAAAAGAATATATATATATATATATATAATAGCTTTAACAACTCACGGCTCTTGAAGCTTCTTCAGGATTGGAATAAGCAACAAAACCAAATCCTCTGCTCATTCCTTGTGGATTAACCATAACCTACATTTTATCAACGAATTCTGATCAAAGACAAATGTAACATTAACAACAAATGTATATGTATGTATGTATGAATTGATTTTAATTGTTACCTTGGAAGAGGTTACATTTCCAAACTCAGAGAACATCTCCTTGAGTTTCTCATCATCGACGCTATCATCAAGATTTTTCAAATACAGATTTGCTCCCTGAGATTTCTCAAACCTGTTTATCCTTTCCTGCTCAAATTTCCTTCTCAGCTCTTGCTCTCTCTCTGACTTCTTCTGAGCCCTCCCAACGAACAACACATCATCCCCTAAGCTAATCCCATTCATCTTCTCAACCGCAGAAGCGGCTGCTTCTGCACACTCAAAGTTGACAAACCCGAAACACCTCGAGTTTCCACTCTGGTCCCTCATCACAACCGCGCTCGATATCACTCCAAATTTACCAAACGTCTTCCTTAGCTCATCCTCCCCAATCTCCTTGGGGAGATTCTTGACGTACACGTTAGTGAAACGTGGTGTAGGGGCGTCTTCGTCCCGAGCACGTTCTTGGCGTCGGATGAAGTGTCCCACATAGACTTGCTTGTCGTTCATTAGCATTCCGTTTAGCTTGTCAATTGCGGCTTCAGCCGATTCCTCTTTCTCAAACTGGACGAATCCATATCCCTTGGACCGTCCAGCCAAGTCGGTTGCAACTTTGCAAGAGAGGATTGTTCCAAAACTCGAAAACGTCTCGAACAAGGCCTTGTGGTCGATTGAGGCGTCAAGGTTTTTGATGAAAATGTTTCCTTTACCGCTTATTCGCGTGCTCGGGTCACGGTTAGAGAGCATTATCCGGATGGGTCGGTCAAAGAGAGGAGTGTAGTTCAAGGCCTCCATTGCGCGGATAGCTACGAAATAAATCACATTTTTTAGTCAAACTTATATAAAAAAGATAGAAAATTAGGATCTTTATTGAAAAAGACTAGTATCCATCCATGACATCTACAAATGCACAAATACGTAACCACGAATTGGACGATGAGTTCGGTATTTCAAGAGAAATATCAAACAGATTAATCACATTTGGATTAAGCATATTTTAAAATAAGGGATTGTTATGTAGTTTCAATCATAGCGAATAGCTAAATAGCCGAATGATCCAACATGTTCACTTAAGCTGAATAGAATTTTCTCAAAAAAATCAATGACGTTTTAACTTTTTTTTTATCTTTGTTTTCCCAAAAATATAAAATTTGTTTATCTTTGCTTCTTTAAATCGTTGAAAGCATAATCCTAAAGGGTGAAAACGATAGTAATTTTCTTTATTGTAAATTGTAATGCAATAGAGAAGCAAAAATTGTAATGCAATCCATATGATACTATTAATTTATTTTCCTAGAACAAGAAACTCTAACTTGCAAATCAAGAAGAAATGATATTTACCATCATTAGGGTTACTGAAATTGACGTAGGCATATCCCAAAGATCGACGGTTCTGATCGCGACAAACTCGAACTGAGACAACATTACCGATATGCTTGAACATATCGAACAGATGCGCTTCGGACACTCTCTCGTCCAGATCTCCCGCGTAAAGCGAAGAATTCGGGTGCGTTTGATCCACCACCAAAGCCGGAGTTGGAACGGCCGGTATCGAAACCGGAACCTGAACCGGAGTCTGAGTCGTCGGACTCGGAACTTGATCAACCATCGCCGCCGGTGCAACCCCTGTCGCAACCGCAGCAGCCATAATGGTGAGTTTACTTTTTTACGAGACGATTTGTGGTTTTCTTCTCGTTAGGAAAATAAAAAGACGATTAGATTCTTCTCTAAGGTTTTAAAGTGAGAAAGAGATTTGTGCTAGTATTTTCTTCAAAATTTATAAGTAAAATTTACTTTTTTGAGAAAATTTTTTATTCTTATTTTGATTTTATTCTTTTTTAGTTTCCTAATAGAGAGGAGTGAAGAAGGGAAAATCGAATCGGTGTGAGTGAATGTGTACGGGGTATTTATACATGAAAGATTCACAACTTGCATTCTTGGAAAATGAGAATTGGTTAAATTTATGTTACCTTTTTTGTCGCTTATGATTTGACCAATTTAACACAAATACTTTTTTTATTCCCGAAAATCAAAAATGAAAATTTTCGTTTTTAGTTAGAGAAAAAATAAAAAATTTCGTTTTTAGTTAGAAAACAAAAGAAAACATCTAAGTGGTTAAAAGCTTTAAGTACATACATATAAATGAATAGATAATACTATTTGATTAATTTGGATAAGAGTAAAAGATTAAAGAGGACCATCTATTTTTGAGGTACAACTTATGACTATTGATTTGGTCATGCTAAAATTAAACTATTTTTGGATTATTTTGACAAGATCAAGGGTTAAAATATATTGTTTCTTCACAATTTTTTTTTGATAAAGATGATTTCTTCAAAAATTGGACTAAACTAGTTTATGAGTATCCATTTTTAGGTCTATTGTCAGGAGAATCTCTTAACCTATCTTCATTTGTATGAGTCTTATCAGTAATTTTTTTTTAATATGATTATGGTGATTATTGATATATAAAATAAATAGTGAAATAAAAAACAGCTGAATAATAAAGTAGTAGATACACTTGATTGATAAAAAAGTTCACCTACATAGTCATAAATATTGGTAATTGTTTTTTTTTTGTAAACTAATGATGATGATCCAACTTAATTAGGTTGGAAATGGTTTTTGAAATTAGTAAAACCTTTGAAATAAAATAAAAATTAAACCCTTTTGAGTCATATTCTATCAAATTAAAACATTTTTTTCGGTTTATAAAATTTAAAGCGTAAAAACAGATTTGTGTGGCAGTGCTCGTATTAAACTGTATGATATTATATTTGTAAACTCTCAATTTCCGGTTTGGATTTATGAATCGCGTTAATTTTTAATAAATGTTATTGATAAAAGAAAAGAATTTAAAGGGTATTATGCTTTCTTCTTGTTATTTTTTTATAATTATACATTAGAAATTGACAATCTGCATTTTTTTTTTGGTAGTTATACATCAGAAATTGACAACTTGCATTTTTGGAGGATAACTTAGTTAAATACTTATTGAAGAGCAAGATGGTGGTTTTTATGTTTTAGAATTTGCGACAATTTCTCAAACATTCGTACATACAAATGAATGGATGATATTTGATTAATGTGGATTGGATTGAAGACTACGATCTATTTTTGGGAGTAGAGCTTGCTACAATTGATTTGGTCATGGCTAAAATATTCAACAAAACTAATTAAAATATTTGTCGACATTGTCATAAATAGGACATTAAGCTATTTTTGGATTTTTTTACAGGATCATGAATTACGTTAAACTGTATTTGGTTCCTTAGAAGTTGAAACGATCCGACCCAAAAATTTAAAAAAATTTCTCTTCAGATTATTATCATCACAGATAATAATCCTCAATTGGGCCAATACAAGCAACACGGAACCATTAAACATAAATCATAAACATCAATTAATAAATCTCATACTTTATTAATTTCCTAACCGTTCAATCCAATCAACTCCATTAAACCAAAAATCCAAACCAACAATAATAATTAACCAATTCCAGAACTACTAGCAGCCTAGCAATTCTAACAATACAACCAATCAAATGAGACCCTAGATTATCCCCTCTTCCTGGCCATGATTCCACGATCACATTTTCTCTTTACCTGCAACACATGGCAAAAAGAGTTGCGTGAGTATTATCATAAATACTCAGCGACGCGGTCATCCCGTCTACAGGCTATTTATACATAAGCATAAACAATAAATAAAATACCAGGATGAGCATACACAAGCATTCACGAAACAAGCAACACGAACCAAAACAGGAACTCTGTGTCGATCGACACAACCTCTAGGTGTCGATCGACAGACTCCCTCGTGTCTATCGACACACCACCATGGTGTCGATCGACAAGATGCCCCGTGTCGATCGACACACCACCCTGGTGTCGATCGACACGACATCGCATAACCCAGAATCGAGCCTATCCTCTCATGGCTCGAATCCGTCGCGATTCATCGAGTCTCCTGCATAATTTCAATCACAAAACACACGAAAACCACCAAGCAATCGCATTCTACCCATTCCTTACACTTATGTAAGCCTACAGTCACGCACTCACCTCGATTTTGGTTTGAAAGACGAAGAACGATGAAGAACGACGAAGAACAGCCCGAACCAGCCTCTGATTCTGACTCTACAGATCCGAAATCGCCACAACAAGGTTCCCTTCTCGTTCCTCAAGCCTCAAGCACAATCCCCCTCAAGACAACTCCCAAAATCACCCACAACTTCTTGATTCCTGATTCTCTCCTCAAACTCTCTGTTTTTCTCTCTAAAAATCGGCCAAAAGGGACAAAAACGCGTGTGATAGCATTTTATAACAACCCTAGGGTTCTCCCTAAACTGGCCCACCAAACCGGACAATTAAACTGAACATGTCGGTCTAATTTTACCCCGTGTTGATCGACACACACCTCCTGTGTCGATCGACACCCGTCCAAAAATCCGACTTCTCACAAGTCAAAATACCCGTGTCGATCGACACACCCAACCAAAATCCATTTTTTGGTTCACAAGCGTTACAGAAGTTGCACTAAATGGTTTTATGATTTCCATTTTCAAATCTATTATTAGGAGATTCTCTTAATCTACTTTTAATTGCCCGAGCCTTATTAATAATCTATTTAAAATACGAGTATATATGGTGATCACGATATATGAAATCAACAATAAAATGATATTCTTTGTAGAATGATAACATTATATATGTTGAGTGGAAGGAGTTTGGATCATTTACAAAAATGCCACAAATCAAAATACACTTTACAAGCGTGCCACTTCTGTGTGTGTTTTTGCAAATCTGCCATTTTTTTGTCCAAAAAAACAATTTTGACCCATTAAAGAAATAAAACTTTTCTTCTTCCTTTTTTTTTTGCTCTTTCTCTTTCTCTTTCTTCTTTCTCTACGAGATATGATTTTTCTCCTCTCTTTCTTTCTTTCTCTCTCTTTCTCCATAACAAAAACATATATTTCTTTTTCTCTCTCAACCTCTTGTTAATGGAAAAATGGTGGTTACGGTATTGAAGAAAAAAACAAACATATTTAGATTTGAATCTCTCTCTCATATAGATCTAGATCCGGATTTCATAATTTTTTTTTGAAAATATGGGTTTGTTTGATTCGTGTTGTAGATCTGAGTTTTTGATTCAACTTTGTTTACAAATCTAAGGTTTTTGTTCGATTTGGCTTTACATAATTGAGTTTTTGATTATTTCTGGGTGAGTTTTGTTTTTGATGTTATTCTTACTAATCTAGGGTTTTGAACTCTTTTTATAAAGTTTTTTTACAGTTTTTAAAAGACTTATAAAATTTATAAAGTTTTTTTATAGTTTTTAAAAAGTTTATAAAGTTTTTAAGGGTTTATAAAGTTTTTTAAAGGTTTTGTTAGACTGTTTAAATTTTTATAATTTTTTTAAATAGTTAATAAGAGTTTTGTATATGTCTTTAAAAATTGAACAATTGAAATAATAATTTATAAGGTTTTTAAAAGGTGTATAAAGTTTTTAAAAGATTTATAAGGGTTATTTCACAATGTTTATAAGGTTTTTAAAAGGTGTATAAAGTTTTTAAAATATTTATAAGGGTTTTTACAAAGTTTATAAAGATTTATAAGGATTTTTTACAAGGTTTATAAAGTTTTTAAAAGGTTTTTTTACAAGGTTTATAAAGATTTTATAAAGATTTAATAAGGTTTTTTATAAAGTTTATAAAGATTTTATAAAGGTTTATTACAAGGTTTATAAAATTTTTATAAAGATTTTTTACAAGGTTTATAAGAATTTTTTTACAAGGTTTATAAATTGTTTAAAAACTATATAAATTGTTTTAAAAAAATTATCCATAAATAAACAAAAATTCATATCTGTAACATAATTAGAATCAATAACTTAGATTTAACACAAATCAAAAATTAAAACCCAAATCTGTAACAAAAACTGATAAGGATTTTTTACAAGGTTTATAAAGATTTATAAAGGTTTTTTACAAGGTTTATAAAGTTTTTAAAAGATTATTTACAAGGTTTATAAGGATTTTATAAGGTTTTTATAAGAATTTTATAAGATTTTTTTACAAGGTTTATAAGAGGTTTTTACAAGGTTTATAAAATTTTTAAAAGGTTTATAAAGATTTTTTACAAGGTTTATAAGAATTTTTTTACAAGGTTTATAAATTGTTTAAAAACTATATAAATTGTTTAAAAAAATTTATCCATAAATAAACAAAAACTCATATCTGTAACATAATTAATCAATAACTTAGATTGAACACAAATCAAAAATCAAAATCCAAATCTGTAACAAAAAGTGATAAAATTCGATTTGGATCTATAACTGGATGAGAGGGAGAGAAAGAGAGAGAGATTATTCTTTTTCTTTAACTTCAACCACCATTTTTGCATAGAAAAAGAGAGAGAGAAATAAGAAAAAAATAGATCTAGATCTGATATCTCGGATCTAAAGAGAAAGAGAGAGAGAAATTTGATTTGATTTTATCTTTTTCAATCTTATCATCACACCATTTTTGTAAAGCAAGAGAAAGAGAAGAAGAAAAAAAAGTGATATCTGTTTTCTTTCACGAGAGAGAAAGAGAAAAAGAAGAAGAAAAATAAAAAGATTAAAAGAAAAAAAAAAAAATAGAAAAGAGAAAAAGGACAAATTTGACTTTTGGTTTAATGAATAGTGGCACGGTTGCAAACAATTTTAAAATATGACATTTTTGCAAAGTGGCATGGAACATGTGATATTTTGTAAAATTTCTCAAAGAGTTTTTGGAATTAGCGTTTAAATAAAATAAAATTAAACCCTCCAAATCATGTGTTTTGTCCTAGTAAAACAAGTTTTTTAGGATTAGAAAAGTTTTAAAACGTTTTTCGTATGCTTGTTCTTGTTCTTGTTTTTTTTTTTTTTTTTGGTATTTATACATGATAAATCGATAATACTGGAGAGTGAAATTTTGTTAAATTTATGTTTACCATTTGTTTTTTTTGGGATGATAATTACTCTTATACGTTAGGCAAATCTCTTATTACCATACGTAATTAGATTATGTGTATCATTTAGCGTCAATTGTGTAGTTGATCTATTGGACTGGTCCTAGAGATATTCGAGTATGATCAACAATGGTTTGGGTAACTCAACGGGTTATGCCACATGTTTTCACCTTTCTCCACGAGTTGTGTAGCCATGCCGACCGCAGTAGAGAAAGAATCGGATCGGAGGTTGGAGGACAAATGTACATGTAACAGAGTCAATAGGAATGAACTTTCATTCACTTTTGAGCGCGAGTTTCAAGTTATTCAAATACATTTATGTTGGCTTACGATCAAAACGTTAATGTTATTGATTTTACGCACGTGATATGTGAAACAACTAGCTTATGCTCTACAAAACAATTAAAACAAACAAAATTGATTAGCATTTACTGAGGATCGAGACGGTGGCTTTTACATTTTGGATTTTGGGGCATTCACTCAAATATCCGTACATATAAATGAACGAATGATATTTGATTAATTTGGATTAAAGTAAAGGACGGACACTCATCTATTTATGGGAATAGAGTTTGCGAGTATTGATTTGGTCATGGCTAAGATGTTTGACTACATTTTCACTGAAAACGAAATAAAATATTTGTCTATGGAGACATTAAATTATTTTTAGATTTTTTAATCAGACAAAATCAAAGATTACATCAATATAAGTTCTTCAAAAGTTGGATTAAATTGGTTTATGATTATCCATTGTATGAGTCTCATCAGTAATCTTTTTAAAGTATGAATATGGTGATTATTGATATGTAAGATAAATAATATAACGTCAAAAATGTTGGAACTCGTTTTTGACAAAATGGTTTACAACCATTTTCCGGTGAGATTTCCAGTGAAGAAATTCATCGGAATGACCGAATTTAAGGCACGATAGAATCATCGCCGTAAACACTATAACATTGTATTCACTTGTCAAAATCGAAGTTGATTTAAATGAGAAATAAAGCTCTAAAAGTGGATGACTCGAAAAGCTTATAAAGCTTCTAACAATTTGACTAAGTTTAAAAACTAGCAAATATCGTACATTGGAAGTTTGGATATAAAATCCTTAAGTAGCAAATATATACTTAAGGATTTTATAACAAACACAAATACTAAACTTTTCTTAACTACTAGTTCTCAGTATAACAAACACAAATACTAAACTTTTCTTATCAAGTGTCTACACTTCCTCTCCTGTGCTATCTTTGACAAATTTGCCTTGGATATATTTCCTTCAATGCTTTCAAGCTTAACCTTCAATTTAATGAATCGTCCATAGAAACAAAACCCAACGTCTCCGTCTTCAACTGAAGGGAGAAGTCTGATCTTTGTTCCTCAAGGTGATCTTTCACATCTTTGGACAAACCCTACTTTTTTTCAAGTGCTTCCCGGCTTTGGAAAGAATAAACAAGGTAAAAATAACACATAATCGATAGAGTATTCTAAAGTAAATGACCTTGCCTATAAGTTTAGCTAGCCTAAAGTTCCCCGAGATAACGTCATATGAAGCAAGAGGAATAGTAGTTATGACATAGAACTGTTTAAGAGCCTTCAAAGAGAACTTGGAGGGTAGCTCAACTACAATGGCCTTGAAATTGATGATTTCAAAGCCAAGAACTAAAAGCAGTTCAACCACAACAATGGCCTTCTTCTTTTTCAAAGGAAGACATCAACACCGTTTAGGTTTAGAAAAGTTTAAAGCGTTTTTGGTTTTCCCACCCCATCCTAATCCAAAAGGGCTTTAACAAGGTCCTATAAAGAAGATCATCTTAAAATGGAGAAAGACATAACACATTCACAAAACCTGAAAGCTTCTTACCGCATCCAAAAACAACGATTGATGATCTAACACTTGCTTTTGACATCCAACGGAAGTGGTCTATATATCGCTTTTCAAGTATCTATAAATATAATACGAAATGGTTATAGGCCGGATTCATTGTCAATAAGATATACTTCTCTTATTTTGACGAGCTATCTATTCGCAAGCCGGTTAAACTTTATCCAAACATAAATGGGTGCAATTTGATTAGTTTTAGTGCCTATTGTCTTCTGATAATCACTAATTGAAGGATGAATAAGTATACTTCTCACTTTAATTCATTATCCGAAAATAGATGACAAAACGGAAAATAAAGTATGTCATTAAACTAAAAAACCATCCGAGCTAGCCTATAGTCCAAAATGATCCGGACTAAGTCTCAGTCCGGATCTCTTTTTCCAAGCTCTTATTGCATTATGCCCACAAACGACAACTTTTATTCAACAGGGTAATAAGGGCAAACTTTTGTCACATAAAAATAAAATAAATTATATACAGAAGAATTATCCACATTTTTGGGATAGATCTGCAACATACAAACTTGTAATGGATAAAGAAATGTTTTGTGGTCAAAAGAAATCACAAAATCTTCACATACGCAAAACCGGAGAATGAGTGCGCACATAGTCATACAAATCTCCAGCCCTGCCATGATGACCCATGAGAGTTCACTAACTTAGCCTTTTATTTTTCTTTTCTTTGCTTCCTCCACCCAAAATATTAAGAATATAACAAGAATTATAACAAGTATATATGTTGAAATGCTGCTTTCAGTACTGATCAAACTATCTTCTTAGATTCTACGAGAATAAAAGAGTTTTTTTGCATAATTCCGCGCTTACCGATTGCTGATTTTCACCAGAACGAGGTATAGCGGGTCAAGTGGAGAGAGACGGAATAGCTGCACGACAATGACTACGCTCGTGCCAAAGCTGAAAAAAGATTAAACATGAACATGAATGAAAACATGTCCTTGATGGGTGAAGTTAAACTTTGAGTGAAATTGTTGTACCTGCCAAGAGATATCAACAGAGCAACCCAGAGGATTCCAGTGATCCAACTAGATGCTTTATATACAACCCAAACCTGATGTACAAAAGGCGAAATATGTAAGAAAACCCGGTTATTGCAGAGTACTACTATGATCTTCTCATGAGCTGAAATCACCATCCAAAGCACTACTCTAGTCTAGTGTTCAAGATTGCCTCATTGTGTTTATGAGCAAACCGAAAGGAGCAAGAGTTACTTAAGTTCTGATGCAGTGAAAGTTTAGGGACTTACTGATAAAACCGCAACATTAATGTAGAAGTTAACCAGTAAAACCACCATCCACCTGTGTGTAAATAAGCAAAGCAAATGACAGATCCACAAGACTGCGTCTACAAACACACAATGCGCGAAAGAAAGAACGAAGAAAGATAAGCTCACGGGTATAGAAGCTCCATGCGGAAAGGAGAACCATCAGTCAAGCAAGTGTAAATCAAAGCTCCTAACATAACACATCCTAAGGCACCAAACACAAATCTTGCAGTGACCACAAGTGATTTATTGTCTCTGTAACCATCTCCATCTCTAACAAGAACACATTATTACATCATTAATGTTTTCAATGATTCATAAAAGAGATCCTGATTAAAAGATGAATGTACAACACATACTTGATTGAATCTCTTAGTAACAAATAATACATAGGATCTTGTGAAGCCTGAGAAGCTGTTAACTTGAGAAGTTGCAGAAACAGATACACACATGTCGTGAGGCTAGAAACAAAAACCAAAACGATCGTTACAGCAAAATATGTCATGAAAAAAAAGAAAAAGAAAAGAATTGATCTTGTATGGAATACCTGCCAAATAGTATGAGCAAAATGGCCCACTTTATAGAACCAAACCATGTCGATTCCTTGTACACAATCCAGACCTGAAATTGAAACATAAATCCCATCAGAAAAAAAAACAAAAAAAGTAGAGAATCGCAGGTTAAAAAAACATACCGCAATAGGTACAATGTTAATATAGAAATCCACAATTGTCGTAGCGAACCATCTGAAGCGTAAAGAAGATGAGTAAGAAAAAGCATACATGTGTCTCTGTGTGAAAAAGAAGAGATACAAAATGAGAATTGGGTTTTACGGTGTGAAGACATCTCGACGGTCAGGTAAAGGAAGACCATCGGTAATGATAGTGTAGATAAGGGTCGCGAGCATGACACAGAACATCAACGGTAAAAGCACTTTTAGTCCGGTAACTAAACTAGTCGTCGCCATTAGAGAGAGAGAGAGAGAGAAGTAATCGCAGAGATTGAAGAAGAAAGATGATGATCGGAGATTTCAACTGAATGAACAAGAGGCAAAGGAAACGCCACGTCTTTCAACTGAAACGCCACACTGTTACTGATTTTACAGACCGAACCGGGTTCAGTTTAGTTCGGTTTAACCGGACACACACAGAAGAATTTTTCACAACTTGAGTCATTAACACACTTTATAGAGAGTTTTTTTGCTACTTCAACTGTTGCAAACAAATAATCACCAAATATATATGCACAAATCAACAGAGCTAAGAGCTGTTTCTTCAGCAAGCACATCCTCCTCTTTGCTCAGGCTCAGAACCAGCCTCTGGAATCCCTTGGAAATATCTGCAATTGAGCGATTCTGGTGAGTTTCGAGAATCGGCAAACCAAGTGGTGAGGAACTAAAAATAGGTCGACATATTGAAGAGGTTTCACGTACATATCTTGCTCTCGCTCATTCGCCAAGGCAAGTTTTGTGATGCACAAGAAGGCGTCATCGACATTGTAATCTTCTTTAGCTGATGTCTCGAAATAGAGTATGTTTCCCTTTTCACCACACCATTCTCCAGCTTTCTTCTCAGATACCTGACGTTATTACAATATATGTTACCATGAATATATCGTATGTACTACACATCGGAAGTGTGATAGGACATTGAGCAATATATAAATGATATAGACCAATCCACTCATCGCCCATTGGTTTCGAGTTAAAAATCCATGGAAACAAAGACTTGACTCTACTTCCTAAACCTCTCCGGTTTCTTGATGGAGTTTTCAATTCTAAAAAGCTTACTAACCACTCGGGTATTTCCTCCATCAATATCAACCTTGTTACCAAGATATGAACGGGAATGCCTTAGGATCCCGAGGGCTAGCCTGGCGAAACGAGAAACAACATTCACAGTCACACACATAACAACAATCTTCCAAAAAAACTAAATCAAAAGCCAAATTGGAGAAGAGAAAGCTAAAGCAAAGAAACCTGCTTAAGAAACTCGTCGTGCCAATTGTCGAGAGAATCGAACGATTTAAGGTAATTGACATCATAAACAAGCACACAACAATCTGCACCTCTATAGAAAGCAACACCAAGACTCTAGAACCTCTCTTGCCCAGCAGTGTCCCAAATCTAAACCACACATACATACATACATAACGAATACAAAACAAAATCATATTCGGAAAAAAAATCAACAAGAAACACACTTGCAATGTGACGAGCCTGTCGTCGATTTGAAACTCCTTGGTAACAAAATCAGCTCCGATCGTGGCTTTGTACTGTTGACTAAACTTGTTATTCACATATCTACACACAAACCGCTAAGGCTTTTTCACAGATAATCAATCATAGATACCCAGAATCCTAAAAATAAAATCTAGTGAGGATACTGATTCATCAAGGAAGTTTTGCCAACCCTGAGGAATTTGGGGGTAAAGAAAATGATTCAAATTCAGGGAAACAAATTTAAGAAATGAATGAAGTTGAGGTATGAAAGTGAAAATAGAGCTAACCCACTGTCTCCAAGGATGATAACCTTGAGTAGAGTTCGTCTTCGCATCGACATGTTTAGTAAACGAGTTTGTCTGTCTGTATATTATCTCTGACTCTGAATCTGAAACAGTAAGCTCTATTCTTCGGATTCGAGAAACAAGACAAGCGGAAGAAGAAAAAAGCTTTTGTTTTTTTTCAAAGAAAAGGAAATTGCTTGAAGGAAATGGATGACCGGAGGAAAATACTTTTTTCTTTTCTTAACAAAATCCTTGGAAGAGGATTTATTTATTTATTTTGTGTGGGTGTGTTCAATAGACATGAGTTTTTAAGATGAATTAACAATTTTTATGATTTTAGGAAATTTATTATTAAAATTTTCTGTAATTTTATATATTTACTTTTTTGTAATTTAAATTTTGCTTTTAAATACTTTGAAATCATTAGAAATCGAATTCTTCGTATATATCTTTTATATATTTCTAACAATAGTGAATTTAAAAATATTTTCAAATAATTTGTTGGAGAATGAAATGATTCTATGGTTGATTCAGACCACATAATTCAGTCCACTACTTCAGACGGTGCAAAGACCACTTTCCTCGTCGCTGGAAAAGAACTCTCAGGTAATCTAAAGCAATACGCTACCGAAGAGCTCAATTGATGATGGTGCAGAGCGGATCCCAGTCGACCTCATGATTAAAATATTCTCCAAATTACCGTATTTCGCTCTCTAGCGAATCGTTGGTCCTCTATATTTCTCCTGTCACATTTCATGGATAGGTTCTTGACGAGATCTTTTTCTCGTCCAAAATTATTGTTCATCTGCAGTGACAGCGAAGAGGGTGAGTTAATATTCTACTCGACTCCTCATCCTGATGAGAACTCGTCTCCTTTAGCGGCTTGTGAATATCTGAAGATCCGCACTATCGCTGCACGCATTCATGGTCTTCGTCCTCCTGTTATAGGCTTGATCATGCTTAAAGAAGAGTCTTCTAAAGACAGAAGTAAGTCTCAGACGGAGGGGTTTCTTTGTTGACGACGAGAAGTTGGTGAAGTGATATTTAATCTTGCCATTAGACAGTCTTTAACCTTACCCAAACTGATTACAAGTGTGGCTGGTGCTCCAAGAAGTTATCTTGGGTATGATCCAATCAAGAAAAACTACAAGGTTTTGGCTCAGACCAGTATCATGCGTGGTTTTCTTACATTGTCTTATGAGTATCAAGTGTTGACATTAGGAGAAACGTTATGGAAAAAGGTGGAGTGTTGTAGACCAAATAAGGTACAAAGATATGCCAAGTTATGGTACAAAGATCTGTCAAGATATGACAGAACATAGTAGGGGGTTGTTTGTTACATCTCTTTATATCCTACTCTAGTCAACATCTGTTTTCTTCGGATTCTTCTATGATTCTACCAACTACTTATTCATTGCTTCTCTCTTACGAAAACAACAAGGCTTTCGCGATGTAGGAGCGATGTTGTTCTACGCGATGGTGGTTCTAATTCACGGTATTGTCTTCACTATGACTTCAAACTTCAGCAAATAAAGCGATATACAATTTTGAAATTTTAAAATTTTAATGTTGATTACAGATTGTAGATCTCAAGACCGGCTTAATGATTGTGAGTAAGCTCAATACCCTACCTCCAACTGGTCGAAGTGGAGGACCAATATTATCTTGGGTGTGCTAGTCATTGCGATACTCATGGAACAAAGCCATTTTTTAGAACATAGCGCTTACGAAACAAGATACAACCACTAAAGCGATGCACGAGGCTCGAGAATGGTAGATGGCAATACAAGAAGAAGAAAGGAAGGGGGTTACAACTAAGATCAATGACAGCAATGTAGCTCGACATTTCCCTGACGATATCGTAATCGGATATACATGAAACGACCCGACCCAAAAATTTTAAAATTTTCCCTTCAGATTATTATTATCACAGATAATAATCCTCAATTGGGCCAATACAACATGCATCGCGGAAAACAATAACTATCAATAACAACTTCCAATTCAATAAATCTCATACTTTATTAAATTACTAATCCAATTCAATTCCATAACAATCCAACAATAACCAATAACCAATAACCAATAACCAATAAACCAATTAACTACAACTCAGAATTCACTAGCCACCTAGCAATTCTACAACCACACACAGCCATACGAGACCCTAGATCATCTCTCCTTCTTGGCCATGATTCCACGATCACATTTTCTATTTACCTGCAACACATGGCAAAAAGAGTTGCGTGAGTATTATCACAAATACTCAGCGACGCGGTCATCCCGTCTACGGATTATTTAAGTATAGACATAACAATCAATAGAAATACCAGGATGAGCACACAAGCAAACAACAAGAACAACCAATCACGAACATGTACAGGGATTCTGTGTCGATCGACACAGACACTAGGTGTCGATCGACACACCACCATGGTGTCGATCGACGCGACAACCCAGAAACGAGCCTATCCTCTCGTGGCTCGAATCTGTCGTGATTCGTCGAGTCACCTGCACAATTCCAACCACAAAACACACAAAACACCAATCAAACGCATTCCATCAATCCCTATGCCCACACAAACCCACGATCACGCACTCACTTCGAAGAATCGAAATGAGAATGGGACCAACGGTTACAAAAAGACTCGTACACGACGAACCACTGGTCCAAAACCAAAACGGATGACTGTTATGGAAACTAGACAGACACAGCTACGCGTCGGTATGCGGATCGCCTCCAGAATCCTTCTGGTTCGATCGGAAATCGACCCCGAAGCCGACTGATCGCAGACAACTAATCTGCACAGACCCAACGAGTTCAAACGGCCATAACTCGATGAATAATCAACGAAATGACGAACCGTTTTCGCCTATATCAAGAGAAGAGATTGGAGAACTTACCCACCAAGTTTCACCCCAATCCGTCTCGAATAACCCAGCCGTTTGCCCTCTCAAACTTCCGAACAGAAGCTGTTCTCACTCACAAACCTCTCAAGAACAAATCCTCTCTCTCTCAAACCTCTTCCAAATCCCTAAACTTCTGATTTCTGATCAACAAAAACGGCCAGAACACTGTTTTTTCCTTTTATATCGAAACCTAGGGTTTTCCTTAACCGGTGATATGCTTAAATTTACCCTGAGCTACTCTCTCAAATTAAGAGATCGTAGTAGTACTTAGGGATCGAATCCACAGGGAATCTAAACACACAATCGATTAGTGAATTCAAATTTTGCTAAGTAAATAAGAATGAATGTAATGAAAAAGCAGAAATAAACAGGTGAATGATGATTAAAGTTATTAAAATTCAATGAGACAAAAGAGTTAGGCAATGGGTTGTTCGCAGGAATGATTCAAAAATTGATCGTGTCGATCGACACACAGATCTGTGTCGATCGACACAGAGATAAAAACGATTAGGATTTTGTTAAGCACGGTTCTAGAATTCAAACACGAATGTAAAACCAATCAATTTTCGTTGCAGAGATTATCTATGAATAAATCCCTAAATTCCAAATTTCTTTGCAAACTTAGTGAATAAAGACAAGCATTAAATTCCGGTTCAATTGTTCACAAAATTCCTAAGCTAAATTTCTTTGCGAATAGATAATTTTGTTCATCTAAGATTATATCAGGTTGTTAATAATACTTTCGCATCTATTAAAGCAACCTTGGATATCCAATTTCAGTTGATCAATCCTAAAATCAGAGTTAAATCAATCTAGATGAAGAACATAAAGATAAATCCTAACAGGGTTTTAATCCTATCAATTTCTCATCAAACCCTAGAACTTCCCAAAACCTAACAAGCAAACTACTCAGACATGGTGATTGAAACAAACATCATGAATGAAATAAATTGCATTAAAAAGATAGAGTTAGAGATACAAAAAGGTTTAGAAATCTCTGAAAGTCTGAAGCTCCCCAAATCTTCCCTTCTCCAAGTCTCAATATAAATTCAAGATATTCTCTAAAAACCTAAGGAAAAACTATATATAAAGTCTAAAAATTCGGATTGGGCTTCTTGTAAGCTTATGGGCTTCTTGGGCAAAACTGGAATTTCTTCAAAACTTGAAGTTTTCACGTGTCAGACGTGCATGTCGATCGACACAAAGGACTGTGTCGATCGACACAGACTTGAAATCTCGAATCCGACTTGATCACTTCGGTCCTTCTTTACTCGATGCTCCAAAATGCTCCAAATGCTTCCATTAAGCTCCAATCGTCCTTCACCCTACAAAGACTCAAACAAACTCGAAAAATACCAAAAAGACTCTATGAAAAGGACTTATATCATGGTCAAAAACGGATAAAAACCATGATATATCAACTCCCCCAGACTTAGCATTTGCTTGTCCTCAAGCAAAACATACACTAAGAATGTGAAAGAGGTTTGAAAACGCAGAAACTTACCTTCCCTTAGAGTAACGGACCAAACTCTTTCAACTAGTAATCCACATAATGCAGTACCAACTCAGAAACAGACCACCATGTACTTCTCCATAGACATTCGCAGCCTCCCAAATTCATCCACGACTTCTCAACATAACCCGCTAGTCCTCATTGCTGGGTCTCGTCCCAGATCTCGATGCCAAGAACCTTCTAGACTCATTTCCATACTATACCATGACTAGTGAATCCATATAACTTTCGGTACTCTTTCTCTCCCCCCAGACTTATTCGATTCAAAAACTCCTTTTTTTTTTTTTTTTAGAGTTAGAGACCCAAAAACAGTGCTTTCACTACTGTTGTTCCTTGTGAGGAGACAGGGTCGTGAGATCGCTCGTCCTCTACATCCATTCTAAGGGACTCAGACTGCTGCTTTTGAGCTCCAGGTGATCACCTCCTGAGTATTGACTCACTGGAAATTTATTTCCTCGTCTTATACTCAAGAACTATCATATCACCCCAAATCATTCATATATTTTTTTTAGATCGAAGGAGAGCAGTACCATTCTTTTCAACAGAGATTGCACTTGTCATGTATGAATGAGGAGTCAAGCTCTATGGACACCAATCACCGAGGAGACCGCATAATTAGCTCGAACTTGGCGGATTATGCTGGAAGTAACAGATGTCTCCAGTTAATTGGTTAGCCTTAGGATTTTCCATTAGTCTGATTCTGAAATCGATCCTGAAAAAAATGGTCACACAACTGAAAGAGACGATCCACTAAACTAAAAGAAGGATCATTGTCTCACCTTGACTATTTTGACTCAATAAAACGTTTTGGACTGACTCTCAAAAACAACCACAAACTTAGTAACTACCTCCCTCACCACCCTGTGTCGATCGTTACCCACCAAAAATCCACTTTTAGGTTCACGGGGGTTACAATTCTCCCCCACTAACACGGATTCGACCTCGAATCACGCGACACCGCCATACTACGATCTCAACCACCTGACCCGCACCCGGCCAGTATCCTTCGAGATCACACTCGAATCCCACAACCCGTCCTGCTAAGGCTAACACTCTCGCCTAAAATTCGACCAGATTCAAACGGAACACCAACGATGCACGCCCCATGGTCCGGATTAGGGCTGCCAAATTGACCGTCCAACAATCAAACAAGAACATCTCCGACCAACTGTTGACCCCGCATTGGACCAAATGATCGTACAACAATCAAATAAAAACATGTATGACCATCGGCGTAACATATGCTACCAGGATTGTCCGAACCGAACTAGACTCCAGTAATAACCCCAGACTCGACATCCACAACACACCCTGGCCCTCAGCCTGCACCACTCGTGATCACACCTGATCCCCTAGTTCTACTAGGCTCATACTAGCCACATTGCATCGTCTCACCACGGCTGCAATCCTGACCCCACCCGGTCAGCACCACCTGAGATCCACTCCCGATCCCCGAAGCTCATCTAGTCTCATACTCACGACCACGCTCAGACGCTACTGCTCCTAACTCATACTCATAACTCATAAACATATACACCACACATATGCTCGCAGGATCGTCACCCCTTGAGCGACAGTGTGCAGGAGACCCACCCGTCCCCTGGAGAGACCCACTATCCCTCAACGTATATGTAGGGAACCCACCCGTCCCCCAGCGAGAACCACCAACTCTCGAGTAGATGCAGAGAACCCACCCGTCCTCTGGAGAGATCCACTATCCTTCAGTATACAGGAACCCACCCGTTCCCTGGAGCAATACTCTGAAACGTGCATCATACGCACCTGTCGACTCTCGTGGTCAGCCGAAACAACCCAATCACCAGGATGTCTCAAAGAGTCCCTGGAAAAGACGATTCTAACTCACATAAAACCTCTTTTCCAGACTCTCCCTAGGAAATAGACAAGTTCTAACGCGCGTAGAGCTTACATTTCCAGCCACTCCTGGAACATGCACAGTCTCATTTTCAGCCACTCCTGGAACATGAACGATCTCTAAGCCGCGTAAAACTTCTATTCCTAGCCATCCTAGCCGATAGGCAAGCTCTAACTCACATAGAACTTCTACCGCTAGACCTCCTCATGACCTACTAGTCACCACAAACGATGACATCACTAGTCATCTCATAAGAACACACGTCTTAACACACATTTAATAAGGCAACTCGTCTTATTTAATCTCCAAAATGTATACTCGTTACAACACAACGAAATACAATATCACAACATAACAACATGTTAAACCAGAAAAAAACTCAAGCCACCGCTTGATTCTCGAACCACTTCGAGAACTTCCTCTTCATCGATGCCTCTGGTTTCCAAGTCTCCTCCTCAATACCGTCACAGTCCCACACGACTCTCACCAACGGTATACTCTTCCGGCGCAGAACCTTGACCCTCCTCCCGAGAATCCTCACAGGCCTCGCCGCCAATGTCATGTTGGGCTGAAGATCCTCCGGAATCCTGGCCAACATCTCCTCAGACTCATGTAGACACTTCCGCAGCATCGAAACAAGGGAGACCTTGTGAAAAGCCTTCATACTCTGAGGTAACTCCAACCGATAAGCCATCGGTCCAACCCGCTCCACCACTCTGAACGGACCCATAAACGTCGGACTCAACTTATTCTCTGAAATGGATCTGTTAGGACCCCTCAACATCGCTGCCTTGAGATACACCATATCTCCCAGCTCAAACTCCAGCTCCTTCCGTCTCCTATCGGCGTAACTCTTTTGCCGATCCTGAGCCTCTCTCATGTTCAGCCTCAAGACACGGATCTAGTCCGTCGTCTCCTGAACGAAATCTGCACCAAACATGCTCCTCTCCCCCACTTGAGTCCAGCATAGTGGTGTCCTACATAGCCTCCCATACAGAGCCTCATATGGAGCAATCCCAATACTCGCCTGGTAACTGTTGTTGTATGCAAACTCAACCAGGTTCAGATGATCCACCCAATGACCATCATAATCAAGCACACACATCCTCAACAGATCCTCCAATATCTGAATCGTTCTCTCTGACTACCCATCTGTCTGAGGATGGTACGCTGTACTCATATGCACCTTAGTGCCCATCTCTGCCTGAAATGCCCTCCAGAACTCTGAATTAAATCTAGGATCCCGCTCTGACACAATACTCGCTGGCACTCCGTGCAGCCTCACAATCTCCCGCACATACTTCCTAGCCAAAACTGCCGCTCCATCAGTCTTCTTGATGGCCAGAAAATGTGCTGACTTGGTCAGACGATCCACAATAACCCAAATCGCATCAAAAGTCTGTGACACCGGCAACCCCATCACGAAATCCATGGTAATCATATCCCACTTCCACTCTGGAATGGGCAAACTGTGCAATATACCACTCGGAACTTGATGCTCAGCCTTCACCAGCTGACATACGTTGCACGCTGCAACCCAGCTAGCTACATCCCTCTTCATCCCGACCCAGTGGTAATACCGTTTCAGGTCACGATACATCTTGGTCGCTCCCGGATGAATTAACAACATGCTCGAATGAGCCTCCCTCAGGATCTCTTGCCTCAGATCCTCGTCTTTGGGTACACAAACCCGCCCGTTCACCAGTATCATCCCACTCGCTGAGACCACATACTCTGAACCGGCCGCCTGAGAAGCATCAATCAAACTCTGATCCTTCTCCTGAGCAACCCGAATCCTGCTCAACAGATCTGCCTGGTTAGCTGCCTCTAACCCCAACGGCTCCTGTGAGATCACACACAACCTCAACGTGCTGATCTCACTCACCAGAGCCTCCATATCTCGCTCCTGATCTGAAGCCGCTCTCTTCCAACTCAACACATCTGCAACTAGGTTAGCCTTACCCGGATGGTACCCAATCTCTAGGTCATAGTCTGCAACTAACTCCATCCAGCGCCTCTGTCTCTGGTTCAGCTCTGGCTGAGTGAAGAAATACTTCAAACTCTTGTGGTCTGTGAATACCTGTACCTTCCCGCCATATAGATAAGACCTCTAAATCTTAAGTGCAAAAATCACCGCAGCCAACTCCAGATCATGGGTAGGGTAATTGCACTCATGCTTCCTCAACTGCCTCGAAGCATACGCAATAACCTTCCCCTGCCGCATCAACACACATCCCAAACCAACTCCTGAAGCATCTGTATACACCATATACGGCTCACCCAGCTCGGGTAACGCCAAAACCGGTGTACAAGTAAGCATCTCCTTCAGCTTCCCGAAACTCTCATCGCAAGCTGAATACCACACAAACGGAACATCCTTCCCTGTCAGCTTCGTCATCGACTGCGCCATACTCGCAAACCCCTTGACGAACCTCCGGTAATAACCCGCCAACTCGGTGGCACTCCTCGGTCTAGGCCAACCTCTGATAGCCTCAATCTTAGCCAGATCTACAGAAACACACTCTGTTGACAAAACGTGGCCAAGAAAGCTCATCTCTCGCTGCCAGAAACTGCACTTACTCAACTTCGCACACAGCTTCTGCTCCCACAGCTTCTCCAAAACCAACCTCAAATGCACCTCGTGCTCTTCTAGAATCCTCGAATATACCAGGATATCATCTATGAAGATGATCACGAACACGTCCAGATACTCCTGGAACACCCCGTTCATCAACCGCATGAACGCTGCTGGGGCATTCATCAACCCAAACGGCATCACCACAAACTCATAATGCCCGTTCCTCGTCCTGAATGCCGTCTTCCGAACATCCGCCTCATCGATCGAAATCTGATGGTAACCCGACGCCAAGTCAATCTTAGAGAACCAGGTAGCCCTTCGCAACTGATCTAGCAACTCATCAATGCGTGGCAAAGGGTACCTGTTCTTCACAGTGACTCGGTTAAGTCCCTGGTAATCGATACACAATCGGAAACTCCCATCCTTCTTCTTCACGAATAACACCGGCGCTCCCCACAGTGAAACACTAGGCCAGATGAAACCTTTCCCCAACAGATCATCCAGCTGCTTCTTCAGCTCTGCCATCTCTGCTGGAGCCATACGGTAAGGCGCCTTGGATATCGGAGCTGTCCTGGGTTCCAACTCAATTATAAATGGATCCGACCGCGACGGCGGCAATCCCAACAATGACTGAAACACATCCTGAAAGTCCCGAACAACCTGAATATCCCCAACTGCAACCTCTCCAACAGTCTCTGGCATCACTATCGTCGCTAGATACGCCTCACAGCCCTTATCAATCAACTGCTCGGCATGTATCGCTGAAATCACCAGGCTTCCGGAAGTCGGTCTCACCCCTTGAAACACCAACCTCCCAGCCTCTCGCTCAAACACTACACGTCCTCGATGACAATCCAGATGGACCCTGTACCGATCCAGCCAATCCATCCCGAGGATGACATCGTAGAACTCCACTGGACTAATAACCAGGTCTGCTGGCATCAACTCTCCTGCCACCAGAACATCCACACCTCGAGCCCGCCCGAAAGTAGCCAACGTCCTGCCTCCAGCAACCTTAACTACTCCCGGCTGCTCTTCGGAATCGCTCCAGATCCCGCTGCTCTTCGCACACTCCGGAGTAATGAAGCTATTCGTAGCTCCCGAATCGAACAACACGTGGGACTCACATCCGCCCACAACTAAGGTCCCTGCACAAATCCCATGTGCTTTAAGACCCGACACTCTAGCGCAGACACATAATTCCTAACAGACTAAATTCAATCACCACAAGAATTGACCCAAAAAAAATTCAAAAGGCAAGTCTGAAATTAAACCTGTGATCGGTCTGGCGCTAGAGCCGCCTGCCTCTGCCGACGTGAAAACCCGCGGCACCGCTGCAATCTGAGCCAAAGGCTGCACCGCCAACGGCTGCACTGCTGCCACCGCCATGTGCTGCAGCTTCGGACACTTGGGCTTAATGTGCTCGGGCTCCCTACAGTGAAACCACACCTGTGCTGCCCGTGTCTCTCTCCTCGTCGGACAGTCCGACACCTTGTGGCCCATGCAACCACATCCGTAGCATCCTGAACCACCCTGTCCACCCTGCCTGGCCCCGGAAGTACTCTCCCACTTCCTCTTCTGTCCCCGAGCCTGCTTGCCGCCCCTGCTCGAACCAGTCTGCTGCTGAGATCTCCTCGGCTGCTGTTGCTGCTGCACTGGTGGACTAACCACCACAACCTGCTCCACGAGGTCCTCCTCAATCGCCGCAGCAGTCTCGACTAGCTCCGCCCTCGTGGCGAACTTACTCGCCCTGCAGCGAGTCCTCAACTCAGCACGAAGTCCCCCTAGGAACCTCCTCACCTGGGCCTGCTCGCCCTCCATGCTCCTACCAGCATACACCAGGAGTCGACTGAACTCCAGATCAAACTCCCTCACAGTCCGATCTCCCTGAGTCAGGTTCAGAAACCATGACTCTATCCTGTCCACCGCCTCCTGCGAGAAATACTTGGCGCTGAACTCAGCCAAGAAATCCTCCCAAGCCATCTCGGCCTGCACTCTCCTGGCCTCGACGCCTCTCCACCAGAGATGCGCGTCACCATCCAGATAGTGAACCGCCAGGTCCACTCTGTATCCCTCAGGACACCTGATCGAGCAAAAATTACGCTCCAATCTCCGCTGCCACTCATCGGCCTCCTCAAGCTTGGCACCACCCGAGAAAAACTCGGTGCCAATCCTCTGCATCTGCTCCATCATCCTCAGGTAGGATGGAAGCTCCTCCGCAACCGCCACACCCGGCTGCACACCAGCCACTACCGGCTGAACCCCAGCCACCACTGGCTGCACACCAGCCACTACCGGCTCAACCCCAGCCACCACTGGCTGCACACCAGCCCCACCTGGTTGAACTCCCGGAGCCTGACCCGGAGCCGGTACCCCACCTGGTAACCGCTCCAGAATCAACTGCACCAAACCCGCCAAACGATCATCTCGGTCTTGGGCCACACCTACGAGAGCACCCCCACCCGGGCCCCCCGCACCAACAGCTACCTCGGGACCCACACTGGCCCCACCAGCCCTCACACTGGCACTCGTAGCAGTCACACCCACAGACCCCTCCTGAAACGCCTGCGAGTCTGCCACCTGCTCCTGCGTGGTCTCCTGGGCCACACTCACGGCATCTGACTCACTCTGCAGTCCTCGCCCACGCCCACCACGACCACCACGGCCACCACGGCCCCTACGACCTCTGCCTCTAGCACCTTTAGCCATAACTCTGCACTCACAGCAGATTACTAAGTACTAGAACAAAAACAGAAATCATACAACACTTACCGTGGAATCTCATTGAAGGTTCGGAAGAGATGATCTACGTCCCCAAACCCACACAGCAATCAATCAATTATCACACAATCAATCAATTGCACCCGCCCTAGAACCATAAGGGCTCTGATACCAAACTGAAACGACACAGACACTAGGTGTCGATCGACATGACTCCGTTCTGTGTCGATCGACACACCACCATGGTGTCGATCGACGCGACAACCCAGAAACGAGCCTATCCTCTCGTGGCTCGAATCTGTCGCGATTCGTCGAGTCACCTGCACAATTCCAACCACAAAACACACAAAACACCAATCAAATGCATTCCATCAATCCCTATGCCCACACAAACCCACGATCACGCACTCACCTCGAAGAATCGAAATGAGAATGGGACCAACGGTTACAAAAAGACTTGTACACGACAAACCACTGGTCCAAAACCAAAACGGACGACTGTTATGGAAACTAGACAGACACAGCTACGCGTGGGTATACGGATCGCCTCCAGAATCCTTCTGGTTCGATCGGAAATCGACCCCGAAGCCGACTGATCGCAGACAACTAATATGCACAGATCCAACGAGTTCAAACGGCCATAACTCGATGAATAATCAACGAAATGACGAACCGTTTTCGCCTATATCAAGAGCAGAGATCGGAGAACTTACACACCAATTTTCACCCCAATCCGTCTCGAATAACCCAGCCGTTTGCCCTCTCAAACTTCCGAACAGAAGCTGTTCTCACTCACAAACCTCTCAAGAACAAAGCCTCTCTCTCTCAAACCTCTTCCAAATCCCTAAACTTCTGATTTCTGATCAACAAAAACGGCCAGAACACTGTTTCTGCCTTCTATATCGAAACCTAGGGTTTTCCTTAACCGGCCCACCAAACCGGATAATTAAACCGAACCTGCCGGTCTAATTTAACCACGTGTCGATCAACATACACCACCCGTGTCGATCGACATAACGCCCAAAACCCGACTTGTCCTAAGTCCAAAACACACGTGTCGATCGACACACCACCCTGTGTCGATCGATACCCACCAAAAATCCACTTTTAGGTTCACGGACGTTACAATACAGATGGGTCATGGGACGAAAGGAGTCTAGTCGCTAGGTTGGGATGGATTTTTCACCGCAAGGAGTTCCTGAATGCGAGCACTAGCTTGGTTGACCAAGGTACTCAAGCAGAGCAGTACGCTGCTTCACCACTAATTGATGAAGCTCTTGCATTGCGGATGGCTATCTCTAAGGCACGAGAGAAGGGTATATGAAGATCATTATGCACTCTGATTCACATATACTTATCAATGTGATTTTCTCCTCCAATCCAATCAAAGAAATCTTCGGGATACTACAAGACATTAAATCTTACTCTCCTCTGTTTTCGTTGATTGAATTCCGCTATGTGCCTATATCCAACAATGTACTTCATGATTCCTTCGCCGAAGGGGCAGTATAAATTTGGAACAATGTACTTCCTTAAGGGAATAAATGAATGAACGAAGTATTCAGTAACAAAAAAAAATGATTGTATCAAAAATATATGACTTAAATCCAAAAAATTAATCATAAATACTTAAGATGGCTATTTATTTTTATTATTTACAAATATGATTCATCATGATCATATTATTAGTACTTGATTTGATTGGTTCAAAAGTCGCCGTTCAAGGTATGTGTCCACCAAGCTTATTTTGTCATCTTAGCTTCTTCAACGGTTTTAACATATACAAATTTTTAATATTTAAATATGCATGACAAAGCATGGGATTTCAAATATCTATTATCTTACAAAAATGATCGTTATCGACGACCGGCGTTCGATGGCTATCTAGTTTAGCACCATCGCCGGTCGTCCCGCCTACTTGCTTCTCTTTTGGTAGTTTCAGTCTTTTTCTGGTAACCGCAGCGATTGTAAAGCATAGGCTATGGTGTTTCTAACCATGGTCACGGGTGGGTCTTGAAGTTGAAGGAGAGAACGGGGCTCCGGAACAATGGATCTACGGTGTGGTTTGTCTACAAAAGCCTTTTGTCTTTCCTTTTTATGTCCCAGATCTACTTGAGACGAATTTGTAAACATCTAAAGCTCTTGCCAATTGGTGTCTTATCTTTTTTGGTTGGAGTTTGCTTTTGTTTTTAGTCGATTTTATTATATTGTTGGGTTTGCTCTCTTGAGCTTAGTTTCAACCAGTCTAGATCTATCTGATTTAAGTTTTGCATATCAAATTTGTTTAACGGTGTTACCCAGGACAAAATTGATAAATGCAATCATGGAAGGAGATAATCTAATTTAAGAGAATTGTTGTCGTGTTATCGTAAAGGATACTGGAAGTTCGGCTGCTATTGTGGATACAGGAACACCTAATTGGTTATTTTGGACTCAGAATCAAAACCGCTTTGGTATCGCTAATATGTCATCAAAGATGTTTGTCTTCACTCTCTCTTCCCAGTGTGAAAACGACCATTAGTTTCTCTTTGCATTGTATTTGTCAAACTCTTCTTATGATGTAATATGTGTTAAATCAGTTTCAATAAAGCAAAGTGTTAAAAAAGCCTTACAAAAATGATATATATTGCACATAAATGTAATAAAGTTGAACAATTTTGATAAAACATATGTTACTGTCATTAGTTTTAATATTTGTAGGTGTAAAATTGATCAAAACGTTTGTAAATTTTATTTATTTCAATATCTTTTAAATGTAAATTTGAGCTTTAATATTCGTATAAATTACAGATCATACGACAATTAATATGAATTTGTGGGACACAACAAACGAAAACAATATATTTTCCAACAATAAATGTATAAATATTTACAATAAATGATATTTTTCATTCCTTCTGAATATCTCAAAAGTTTTGGACTTTTGATATATGTGGATGTCCAATTATTAAACAACATATACCAAAAATTTGTTATTTGCTTATTAGTAGAGAAATTCTGTGAAAGGACTGTCTCATTAATAAGTAAATAAAAAAAAGAAAACATTTCTGACAAAAAAAAAAAAATCTATAAGAAAATATTAATTTATGTTTATTATACTTCACCAAACCAAACCAACAATATATATGAAAAGAAACAACAAAAAGAAAAAATCATACGACAATAGTATTAGTACAAACAAACGTAGTAGATTGGCTGATCCAAAAAAAAAAACAAAACAAGCGTACTAGATTAATAAATTCTGATACAATACTGTTGGTGCAATGAAATATATCTATCCTTCATAACACATGCACATATATTTACCTTTGGAGCCGTGACAAGAACCACCCATAAAACCATTATTCTTACAGTGGGTGTGGCACTCAGCTTTTAGGTCTTTACCGTTTGGATCTGGACATTTTACTCCAGTTGGATTTAGTGCTGCTTTCCCGAATCCTATCCAATTTTGGAAGAGAAAAAAAAGAGTTTGGTTTACTAAAGGAAACTATATTTTTATGAATCAGACGAACACATGAACTTTTGGACTGTATAAAATATTCTAAATAAAAGTAAGAAAATGAGATGAATGATTGGTTATTTATTGTAAAGTTACTTAAAGGAAAATATGTGTCACAGATTGATCACCTGAGGATAAGAGAACGCATAGGCAAAGAACAACGAAGAAGGATGTTTTGTTATATGCCATTTTCTTATTTGAGTTTTTTTATTTTCCTTAGAGAAAAATTTATTTAGAAAAGTTTGATGTATTTTTTCTTTTAAAAATGAAGATTTCATTCTTGTTTTTATACAGCAATAGAGAACTATCTAAAAATTGCAATTAGGAAAAAGTAAAAAAAAAACAATGATATACCTGTCTTTTCTATGAGACAATTATGCTATGGCCAAAAACTAGTAATAAGTTTCATGTCTTTTGAAAAATAGGGTAAAAATACCCTAAGTTAACAAATTAGAAAAATATTATAATTTCATAAACATTTCACATAAATTTTTAGAATAAATATATATTAATGTGTTCTTAAAATTTCAATGTTTCACAAATTATGATTGGTCTTATAATGTATATGATTGTTTTTATTGACTAAAAAAATCAAAAATCTGTTGCTTTCAATTATTTTACGGGTAGAACACATTTCAATACAAAACAATCGCAAATTCGAATATATAAAGCGGATTGTAGATTCCATATAATAATTCTCCCAATAATAATAATTGTTTTCTTAAAACTTTTTTTGAAAATGCCACTTTTAAAAGGTCATTTTTCAAAAACGCCACTATTGTTATATTATTTACTCAAAATATTATTTATTGTTTTGGTTAGCTATGTTATTTTTGGTTTAATTTTTAGGGTTTAGGGTTTGTTAGGGGTCAAAATTATTTTTAAGGTTTATGATTTTAGGGTTTAGAGTTTAAAAAATATTTAATTAGTGACATTTTTTAAAAAAAATGTATTTTAAACCCTTCCATTTTTGAACTAAAATTGTATTGATTTTACTCAATAATTATTTCATCCCGTACCTAGTAGTAACATTAATGAACCACAAAGATCTACTCTAAATCATCATTAATCAATCGTTAAACTCTCCTATTCTACTAAACACATAACCAAAAGACAAGACTATATACTCACACATGACTAACGAAACAACAACAACAAAATCAATGTTAACCATGATGACAATAAAATATTAAGTTAAATGTTCGCAAATCATAACAAAACAAACAAATTCTCAAATTCAAATAACATAAACATAGGAATAAATCTTTGAAATAGGCAAAGAGAATATCAATCTTATAGGTTTTTATACCTTTAAAAAATATATTTACACAAAACTAAAAACAGATTGGATCGATCTAGTTTAAACTAGGTCGGATCTTAATTTTTTGGTAAAATTGAGTTTTATAACTATTATGTCGATATGAGACATGGATATGAGCTCTGTTTCTTTCTTTCTCGTGTAGAATTTTGGTTCCTATATTGATATAGGTGACATGGATATGAGACGTGGATATAAGCAAAACGAATTCTTCATTAATTCAATTTTTAATCCATCTTTTTAGGTTGAATTCCTTCATTCTTGCTTTCTCGTTCTCCATTTGTCAGGTACTTTCTCTTTTTACCCTAAACATGTTCCAAAGCCTCTTCTTTGTAAATTCACCATCGAACTCACATATACTGATAAAACAAATGCAAACGTGCATACAAATAGCTAAATGCAAATAAAATACCTAAATGCAAAATGTAAATTAGATTAGAAGTACGATGAAACAAATGTTATACTCCCTCCGTTTCAAAATAATTGTTATTCTGGAGTTTTTCACACAAATTAAGAAAACATATTAAAAATCTGTTTTGCTCCTAATTAATATAATGTTTTATTTGATATGAGTAATTAATAAGCTAAAAGGTAGGGATAAAAATGGAAAAATTAGTTATAAATGTGTATTGAAATTGCAGAATGACAAGTAATATGAAACAAAAAATTAAGGCTAGAATGACAACTATTTTAAAACGGAGGGAGTAAGAAGTATAATGAAAATACATCAAGATCGTCCATGTCTCTTCGGGGCCAGCAACATGTAGAAACTTGTATTCCCCAAGCGGCTAGTCGAGATATGGTTGGCAAACGGTTCATAATTGTCACCAACATCAAGAATGCATGTTTGGACGTAGCTTCCTTGAACTTGTATTTATATCTTCTTCCTTATTTGAACATATATATGATGCATCTAGACGAGAAACCAAAAGCGCAAGACAAGACATATATCAAACAGAGTTTTTTTATCATGACAAAATCTAATATAATCAATACGCATGTGCGAAGACTTTTTTAGGAAACAAATTGACATTTTTATGAGGTTATATAGTACGAGCCGACTCCACTTCGCTTTAGTGGTGTCTTATTCACGCAAGCATGCGGCTGCTAAAACCAACCACAAGACTCTTGGGCTCTTTACTTTTCAAATTTGAGTTATCTGCCCAGAAGGTGGTGGGCTAATGGTTGAAAGGACTTGGATGAGAGGGTGAAACTTCCAGCAACCCAAGTTCGATCCTCCCCATTCGATGTTATTAACACCTTGCTGGGAAGTATGTCAATTGGGCATTAATCCAATTGGTTTACCTGGTAATCAGAAATGCAGGCTAACTATCTCCAGACATTAGTTGGAAGGCACTCCAAACTCGGATCAGGCCGTGTGGTGGCCCCTTGGTGCACTCCAGCACCTCGGAGAGAAGTCCACTCCGTAGCATTTCGGTGCGTTCTTACGGGGCCAATCGGATCAGCCGATAAGATATATCAAAAAAAAAAAATTGAGTTATCTTAGGATCGATTATAAAAAAATTGTGATATGTTTATATGTCCGCATTACAAGTTACAACATCGTTATAATCCTAGCATAGAGCAACATGCTTTATTATTATTTGTAGATGGAACATCACTAAATATATTCAATTTTTAAATACTAAAATAATTTACATGGTTGTGGTTTAGTAGTAGGAGAAACTTTATGCTACAACACTTTTCCTAGGGTTGGAGCCTCCATAAAAATCAAAACCACATCTATGTGGGAAGTATGAGTTTGTGCTTCGATCCGTCCGGTAACAGGCGATTCGGCTATTATCTATCATTAGTCGGAAAGTATTCCAAACTCAAGACATACAGTGTGGTAGCCTGTTAGAGAGAAATCCACTCTATAGAACTTCGGTTCCTACCAGAACTTTTCGGATCAGCCGATAGGATATATGATAACAAAAAAAATTAATAATAAAATAGTAAAATAAATAATATTATAAGGTTTTCTTTGGTCTTGACTCTTATCCGATTTCAAAGCATAGATCGGACTATTACCATTCATAAAGTATGTGGATGATGAGTTTGCAATTTGTTTTGGGGGATTGTTTCACAAATAACCCACAATTTGGGGTCATGCAAAAGTAACCCACTTTTTCCTTCTCTTCATATTTTGCTACTTTCTCACAAATCTATCCCTACCAACTTCACATATTCACGAAAATGCCATTATATTCTGATTTTTTATTTATTTTTTAAATTCTGAAATTAGCAAAAAGACATAAAAACCAAAAGATCTCAAATATTTACCAAAATGCCTTCTTCTTCAATATTCTCAACCACCATGAACAACCAATTTAGAGTTCTAAATGCTTTTCCAACCGATTTTTAGCTCTAAATGCTGAATATTTGAGCTCATAACCTCTTAGTCTTTCATTTACTCTTTAATTTCATCCAAAAACCTCTCTAATTTTTATTTTCAAAATTCTTTCTCTCATAACCTAAAAAATTTCAAAGATTCTTGTATAACGACATCTGGGATACTTCAATACCGGTGAAATTCGAAGTTTCAAGTGGTTGATGAAACTAAAAACGAGCTTGAACGGAGAAAAAAGTAAATTTACTTGATTTTAGCCTGTTTTCAGATCTGCTTCGTGAAAGTAGACTTCAAATAGTCAACGGAGAGGTTAGATTTGCAATTGACCATTTTTGGAAATATCCAAAGTAGACTTCATATGAAGACTGCGCGTTTTCCTTTGGAAACAAAAAAACGTTTGTAAACTTCATATGAAGTCTTCTTGAAGTGAGGTTAGTTTTGCATTTGACCAAAACTTTGACTTTATAGAGCAGGCTTCATGTGAAGTCTACTGACAATAGACATCAGATGAAGTCTACTTTGTCAAAAATCGAGGTCAATTTTGCATTTGACTGAACTTTGACTTTTTTAAGTAGACTTGAAAAGAAGTTTACTCCTATAGTAGACTTCTTTTGCAGTCTACTATTTAATTAAATCGAGATTTTGGTCAAACACAAAACTAATCTTTTTTTCCAGAGTAGACTTCTTTTGCAGTCTACATAGATAGTAAACTTCTTTTGAAGTCTACTCCAAAAAGTGAAACTCTAGTCCTCTGTCTTTTGGTGTAGACTTCTTTTTTAGTCACTTTTGATTGTAAATTGAAAAAGAAGTCTACGACGCTCATACGATTTTCAGTGTATTTGCATAGACTGCAAATGAAGTCTACTCCAAAAAATCAAACTATGGTCAATTGCAAAAATAACCTAAATACTTTTGTAGACTGAAAAAAAAAACTACACTTATAAAGTCAAAGTTTTGGTCAATTGCAAAACTAACCCAAATTTGTTGTGTAGACTAAAAAGAACTCTACTTGCATATGCCATAATTGCAAAACTAACCCAACAGGTCAGACGAAGTCTACACATAATAGACTTTTTTTGTAATCTGCATTTACGATTTCACTAATAATTTATTAGGAGGTTTTTGTTTTTTTCTAAATGCGTGTTAATTATAGTACTTTTATGTCTAAAATTTGACATGTATATGTATAATATACATTTTATAAATTAATTTTCTTGTTTGATTGGTATCTAGCTCATTTATGTAGACTTATGATGAAGCCTGCTAAGAGGAAACTTTTTTTGTAGTCTACATTTATGATTCCACGAATAATGCATTTATACTTCATTTATAATGATTTTTGAGGTTTTTGTTTTGTCTAAATACGTGTTAATTATGGTGTTTTCATTTTTATAAGTTTGACATGTATATGTGTAATAGATAATCTTTAAATTAATTTTCTTGTTTGATTAGCATATGTGTAGACTGCATCCGCAGTGTACGTCCAGTACACTTCTTTTGTAGTCTGCATTTATTATTTCACTAATAATGCATTTATAATTAATTAGTAATGGCTTTTAAAGTTTTTTGTTTTTTCTAAATGCATGTTAATTATTGTGTTTTCATTTCTATAAGTTTGACATGTATATGTGTAATAAATATTTTATAAATTAATTTTCTTGTTTGATTTGAATCTAGCATATATGTAGACTTTTTTTGTAATCTGTATTTACGATAGCTAATGTGTTTTTATTTGCTTCTTTCCACATATAATGGTTTAGTTTCTGGTTGTTTATGGAGAATGGATTGTGGAAGATTTGTCATAGCAATTTGCGGTTGATAATCAGAGAGGAGGGAGAATGTTCTTCTTGCATGATGGTTGTACTGATGGTGAACTTGTTGAAATGGTTCAAAATGATTATAAGTTAGACAAAAAAACAGAGTTGGTGGAGATTAGTTATTCATTACCGGAATCAATATTGCAACAAATGGCTCCCGATACACCTCATATACATGTCACCAATGATAGACAAGTCCAAAATTTGATTAAGCTGGGTAAAACAAATGTTATACGTATTTGTTTGGTTTTTGACAAAACGTCTTAGGATGTTAATAATGTTGTGTTTTAGCTTCAAGTCATATTTTTCATGTAGAGTCATATAACTAAAGAAAGTGGTTGTTTACATTTGGTTTAACTAAAAACCATATTCGTGTGAATCGTTTCATGGCACTCTCTTTTTTTACCTCTAAAGCTTCTTACAACAATATTATATTAGTAGAAAATTTGTTAACGAGATGTTTTACTATCTTTTTGTTCATGGTTGCTTGGTTTTCTTTGTTCGCCCAATCGGAAAAAACTTGTAAATGACATGTATTATCACTACTATTATGTTTGGTGTAATTTGCTTTATTTCAGACGTTTAATTGTTGGTGGAGAGGACTATCATCGAGACTAAAATAGTTTATTTTGAAAAATAATTGTTATAAGGATTTGAATAAGGACGAATTTTTTTCCCACGGAATTGGCAAAGTTTAAAAAATGATACAACGAAGCAGTAAAAAGCAAATGCTGGATATCACTAAAATGCGCATGTCACGATCACTGCTGGGCACATTGCATACGCTGAGCACCGCCTGGGCCATTGCCTTCGTCATCATAAGCCTCTCTTTGAGCACGGAGACAACCTAGTCTCATTTGCATTGAGGATACCTATCCCGATCATTGATGGTCTCTCTTGTGCCCTTGCAATCATGACAAGCATACTGCATCTGCTGAATCATTCCAGGTCCAAACTGCCTGATCGAGACCTTCATTCACGTACCCTGACATCCACCACATGTCATTGAAGCTCCAGACTTTGAACCCTTTCTGCAATCATAAAGGAAATAGCGTCAGTGAAGAACTATTTTTAGCATCTTAGATATCCAAAATGAAAATGTGATAGGCAAGAAAGAAGCATATCAAAGGAAACTTTGCATAATTTTTAGTCAACTTCACCAGCCAATACACACATGGTAAGAGACACAATTGTGAAAGAATAAAGTACTAAGAAACTAACCCTTTACACTTTGAGGTTACGAGGAGGAGAGAGAGAGATGCCGGTAGCTAACCTTCGTAGAGGCAGCGGAGAGATCGATGGAGGTGGAAACTAATTTGGAACGTGATATATCATGGTTTTTACCCGTTTTTGACCATGATATAAGTCATTTTCCTAGAGTCGTTTTGGTATTTTTCGAGTCTTTTTGAGTCTTTATAGGTTGACGAACGATTGGAGCTTAATGGGAGCTTTTGGAGCATTTTGGAGCATCGAGGAAAAAAGAGCCGAAGTGATCAAGTCGGAGTCGAATTTTCAAGGCTGTGTCGATCGACACGAGCATGTCTGACGTGAAGATTGAAGAATTTCCTCTTCAACCCACGAAGCCCATAAGTTTACAGAAAAGCCCAGTCTGAATGTTAGACCTTATATATAGTTTTTCCTTAGGCTTTTAGGTGAATTATCGAGTTTTTAATTGAGACTTGAGAGAAAAGAGATTTGGAGAGCTTTTAGGAGATTTAAGACTTCCGGATTTCATCGTTTTCGAATCTCTGTATCACTTACTCTATCTCTTTTATGCAATTTATTTCATTCATAATGGTTACTGCATCTATGTCTGAGTAGTTTGCTTGTTAGGTTTAGGGTGATTCAATGGTTTGATGAGAAATTGATAGGATTGAAAACCTGTTAGGATTTATCTTTATGTTCTTCATCTAGATTGATTTAACTCTGATTTTAGGATTGATCGACTGAAATTGAATATCCTAGGTTGCTTTAATAGATGCGAAAGTATTATTAACAACCTGATATAATCTTAGATGAGCAAAATTATCTATTCGCAAAGAAATTTGGCTTAGTAATTTTGTGAACAATTGAACCTGAATTTAATGCTTGATTTTATTCACTAAGTTTGCAAAGAAATTTGGAATTTAGGGGGTTAGTCATAGATAATCTCTGCAACGAAAGTTGATTGGTTTTACATTCGTGTTTGAGTTCTAGAACTGCTCTTAACAAAATCCTAACCGTTTTTATCCTTGTGTCGATCGACACGATCAATTTTGATTCATTCCTGCGAATTACCCATAGCCTAACCTTTTGTCCAATTGATTACTAGAACCCTTATCATCATTCACTTTGTTTACGTTTGCTGTTTATTTTACATTCATCAATATTTACTTAGCATAATTTGAACTCTTTAATCGATTGTGTGTTTAGATTCCCTGTGGATTCGATCCCTAAGTACTACTACGATCTCTTAATTTGAGAGAATAGCTCAGGAGAAATTTGAGCATATCAAACGGTGGTCGTGTGGAGATCTAAAGAAGAGAGGCATGTTGTCTTACGCCGTTTTAAAGAGAGATAATTTCTTTTACAAAATAGGGTTTCTTCAGTAAGTTTCGTTTATATATGGTGGTAAGAAGATCCGGTTAGGTTTATAATTTTTGGTTTGGAAAACTCACATCCGGTTAGCTTAATAATTTTCAGTTTAACAGACTTCAAACGAAGGCTTCCAAACCCTAAACTCTCTACGAACCCCTAAACTCTGAGTAGATTTCGCATGAAGTCTACTCTAAAATCATAAAATTGAAAAATTTCAATTGATTATTTAAAATTTTAAATAAAACTTATATCAAACATTCAATATACTCATAATTTAACATTTAAAATTTAAAAGCATGCTTCTAACTTGTAATATCAAACCATTACCCATATTTCGGACTCGTAAATCGAAAACATACGCAAAATCGCATATATATCTAAGAAATTAACATCACCTTATAGTTAACTCAGCTTTAAAAACCGAACCTTACATTATAGTCTATACAAAGTTGTTTACTTTAAATCCTAAACCATAAGTATGAATCCCTAAACCTAAGTTATTACAACCATAAACTCATGAAATCTATAAATATCAAAAAACAATAACTACCAACATGTGACTACATCAATATCTAAACACATGGTTATGGAGAAGATTATTTGTTATCTCATATATATGTTTAGTCTTCATTTCATTACTAATATATAATTCATTTATAACCTAATTTGTCTTTGTTGGTTTAATTTGTGAAATTTATTTATTTTATACTTCACAATTGTTTATAGTTTGGTCATGAATACAAATTTTTAATCAAAATAATTTTTGTTAATTCATAAATTTAAATTTCATATATAATTAGTAAGTCGACTTCCATTGAAGTCTACAAAAGTGCAGAGTAGACTTCTCTAGTATAATGTAAACTTCTCGAGGGTTCAAACGGTAATTGTGGCTTTCGTTTTTTTTTGTCATAAATGGTGTAATTGTAATTTCACTACCTCTTGGATTATTTTTGCCATAAAAGAACTACTTTTGCATTTAAAATAAAATTGTAGATCATTTTTAACAATTTCCCATTGTTTTGGTTACTTTAATACCAATATTAACCATGCATGCAAAATAATTTATTTCCACATTTTTCAGCGATGTCTTTTTGTTTTCTAATTTCTATCCAATTCAGAAGCATAATGATAGATCTTAATCAAAAGTTTGTAAATTATATTAATATATCTTCTCAAAGCCATTAATTTGAGTTTTTATGATTTTGTTGTACCGTTTACGGTTCAACAAAGAATATTGAATCCAAAAGATTTAACTTTTTGTTGACAACCAAAATATTTAACCTTTTCATATGTATTTTGGAGTGATAAATATACTTATTTACAAGTTAAGAATCGGTATTTGTCTTAATTAGCAAACGACACTACAGGAGTAGATTATGCTTCCTTCACTTAAAGCTGCTGGACCAACAAGAATCCAAAATCAGCAAGTTGATATGTCATCCATAACTTAGATTGATGTATATATAAGCATATATTCTAACTTCACTATATATTATCAAATCAAATAAAAGAAAGAAGAAGTATTAGCAGGTGAGAATGTCTATTTACTCCGGAAAAAAGAGTAACATAACGAGGAATAAATAAGAAAAGACAAAGAATTCACAGTGACAAATCAAATCACGACAATATGATCTCAATTAGTAAAGGGTTAACTAGCTAGATAATTAAGGAAAACAACATAATTAGCTAGATGACAATGAGAAGTGAGAAACTAAAGAGACTATTTCAATTTGTGTTCATTCGGACGTTTTTGCCCTCCCACTTGCGTGTAGTGATGTGTTGGAAACCGTTACGTAATCTTGTAGCATGAAGTAAAGATTTAGTAGCTCACTGTTGCTTCTATAGGGTAGCTTTAAAGAGGTTACAAGCCACACTTTTTTACAGAGTTTCCTTTCTCTCTCTCTCTCTTATCAGACAAACCAGAAAATGATAATCCCAGGAAAGTGGTGGTGACGGAAGCAGCGACAGATCCGGTGGTGTGTGGCGGTTATTAGAAGCAGCGATATATGCAATCGAAGTAGCGATGGGTTATGATGGCACATGGCGGTCAATGGAAACACCGACGAATCCGGTTGCGCGTGACGGTCAGTGAAAGCAGCGACATCTCTGATGGAACCATCGACGGATCCGATGGAACTAGCGACGGATCTGGTGGTGTGTGGGAGTTCTCGAATCAATTGAGAAAAAGAACTATATTGTATCAACTGATATTTATTTATATAGTATATTTAGTATTAAAATTAGCTGTCTAAACTCAATGTTATCCCATCAGCATATGGAATAGCGGATAACATTTTATTTGTTCGTAATATGTATTGTTAGATGTTTAATAGGACAAAAAACCCAAACCCAAACCCTACCCAAAAATTTATACCCTAATTTTACAATAGTTAACTCAAACTCTAAACCCTAAACTCAACCCCTACCCCAAAATCTATATCCTAATTTTATAATAGTTAACTCAAACCCTAATCCTTAAATCCAAACCATAAACCAAAATCTATATTTTAATTTTTCAATAATTAACCCAACCCCTAAACCCTTGGCCCTAGTAGGTTGTCTATATTTATAATTAGTGTCCGGCTAATAACTAAAATTATTTTTTAAATATTTTACTATTCGAATACATACTTTATTATCCATATTTAATAATATTTTCCAGCTTTCTACACAAATTTATTTGTTGTATTTATAATTTATCCAGCTAATAATCTTCTTTCTGTAAATTGTTAAAAAAATAAAGCCAACTTATTATAGATTGTCCCACTATTTAAAATTTCTATCCGGCTAACAATTAAGATTATTCTTTAAATATGTTATACTATCCGGATACATGTTCTATTATTCGCATCCATCGCTGCTTTCACTAATTTATCGACGTTTACACCGGACCTGTCGCCGCTTCCACTGACTGCCACGCATCACCGGATTCATCGCTGCTTCCACTAATCCGTCTCATTGATCCGCCGCTGCTTTCACCGGATTCGTCACTACTTCCTCTGATCCGTCGCATTTTCCACTGACCGCCACACACCATCATATATGTTGCATCTTCCACTAACCGCCACACACCATATGATCTTAAGCTGCCTCTATGGATCTGATGTTGCACAACTTAATTAGTAAATTCGATGCAATCTACGGAGAATCACCGTTACAAATTTGTCGAAGTCGTAATACTCCTCTAAGACTGAAAATGTCGTTTTTCTCTCTCCACGGCGAAGGAAACTATGTCAAAAAGTTTTATATTTTTCGTTTATATTTGCTAAACAATAAATAATGATACATGTTCTTGAATATATAATGCTATATCTATAGCCTAATTTGAGTTTCAATATATGCCTAGGATCTTTTTCTGACACATCAACCTCCCCTACAAATAGTAGGCGTCGGGTTACATTCGGTTTATGAAAAATTGTACAGTACCATTGTTATCTAGCTAATTTGGCTATAATGTGTTGATACTGAGTGCAAATACCCATTAGTAAATACTGAAAAGATGGTGAAACGATATTTATTCTTATCACCATATAAAATCGAACATTGTAGTTGCTACTGAATTCGGAAATTCGGAAAATGGGCATTTTTTCTCTATTCTTTATTCTTTAATGTGGCCAATAATTGAGAATATTGGAATTAGAATTCCACAACGGACATTATTACAAATCTTTTCATTATATATTAATTTTTACTGTCGTTGTTGTGCTTGTTGGGTTGGGTTCGAATAAAAAAATATCGCCATTTTCCCATACCTTTGACATTATTATGATCATGTATGCATATATGTGCTCAACTCAAAATCATCCACAATCTATATATATATATATATATATATTGTGTGTATTTGTGTGTGTGCGTGATTCATTTTACATACATCCAAATTATGAAAATAGTAAATAGCTTATTTAGTTTACATGGATTTCTCATCAATTTGAGATGGATTTTATTTAATATAAAGATGGTTTTTATAGGGTATCTCATGAGTGTGTGTGTGATTTGTAAATGTAGATGTATGTAAGGCACTATATCAAACAAGTGTTGATTATTCTCACAATTCTTGGGCCAAATTCTTCACGGCATCTTTTGTCGTGTAGGTGTGTCTATACATGTGTGCATCTTTTTATTAGCTATCCCTTTTTCACATACTCACTCGTACACGCATTCACCCTTGCGAATATGATTAGTAAAAAGAGCACTAAGATTCATATGTACTTATGACTCTTATAGATTTACAACAAAATTATCCCAATAACTTATTTAAGAAAGAAAAATAAAACTATTTACACTAGATGACAAAGCGTTTCTTTGTATAAGAAAACCAAATGGCTTAAAACATGTTTCAAACGATTTTATATTTAACTGTTGTGGAATTCGTGATATTTATTCGTAATAGGTTTCTTTTATGGACATTTTAATTTATCAAGTGGAAGTTTTGGATGGTTATACTTCTTTTATTTAAGTGATGCGAGATGTGTGAATTCTTTTGTAGTATGTTATTTTTGTATGTGAAAAATTAATTTATCAAATGGAAGTTTTTCCATGATATATTTTCCTATATGGACATTTAATTTACATAATTTGTTTGTTACAAAAAAAAATGTTTTACTTGTTACTGACTCTAAATTTTTTTCAAATTTTGTCTTCACTCATATGGTATTGATAGGGACTTACTATTAGTCACCTATCCTAAAATCGTTTTAACTCAATCATGCTTAACCTTGAAGTTCTATTATGATGAATTACGAAAAGATAAGGGTACATTGATAACATATGTAGCCAAATATCCAAAGATCGAGATGTTACAATGATTCTTATTGGTTACTCACTCCAATTTCAAATGGCATGGAGGTCACATCATTTTATGAGGCTTGGATAATTTTCTTTATTGAAAAAGGATACCTCGACTAATTATAATAAGCCTGATATTCATTGTCTCGTAAAGACCCTGCCAAAGTCTCTAACGTAAGATGTAAATCATCATATAATCATAACTAATGGTTCTTAAGATCATGATAACTTCAAATAGATCAGTTTCACCCACTTCGCATCGTCGATGCCTAGTTTTGGGGTTTTTAGTTTTTTTTTTTTTAAATAGTAGTTTAGAGATTAGCTCTCTATAGTAGGAACATTAATTAGCATATCATAATGAAGAAGTTACTATTTGAACAAGCTGAGTTTTTTTAAAATTAGTTAATCAAGTGGATGAAAAAGGTTATCTTTTTGTCGTTCTAATGTATGTCATGAAATATAAATTCGATGCCCATAATGAAAATTCGTTTTTATATATATCTTATCTAGATATTTAGCCATTCCGGAGTTATTATATATATACATCATGTGCTTGATTTAAAATTATTTTTTTCCATGAATCATTAATTAAAATGAGACTAGGAATAAGAAATGAAATACACAAGTGAAAAGGGTTGTAATTCTTGTGAATTTGATTACCTTTGAAGTATTTTGTGAGTATACCTGAGACCGGGTGAAACAACACCGCCCGGCTCAACCGGGTTTAACCGGATATAGAAAGTGGTGGAGACCGCAATCCCACTTGGCCTATGAATATTACACTGATGATACTCTTTCTTTTGTTTTTGTTTTTTGTTTTTGGTGAATGACCGGAGATACTCTTTCTCTTGTTTGTTGTTGTTTCTTTTCTTTCTTTTTATTTTGAGAATTTTAACTAGAATTTGACTTCTTTTTTTATATTCTCTTTGATCGGGAATAACTGATACCATATTTTATATGCCAAAACATACTCAAAAAAATATTCTGAAAGTTGTGAATATTAAATTGGATGATCAAAAATCAAAAGATCTTATACATATGATATATCTAGCAGATAATTGCTAACATTAAAATATTAAATATGCTAAATTATGAAATTATTTCATATATACACATTTAGTAGGTGATCTTAGTTCTGTAATATGAAAATTCTAATTGTACGAATTTATGACTTCTAACTCAAAATCAATTGAAAATTTGTCATATTCATTATATACTATGTTATATTCAACTTCATTTTCTAAGTGGAGCATCAAAGTATTTATTTATGCATTCAATAATAGAATACATATAGATTTTCAATGTATTTTTCAGTATTTCATATATTGTTAAATGTTTCGTACTTTTCGCTCATATTTTTTTGTTTAATTAAGGATTTTTGTGTTGAAACACATACATCTCTCTAGCAAAGTTAAAATAGTTCTCAAACAGAATTTCGAGTCCTGATTTCTGAAGTGCAACGTCTTTCAAATTGCTACAACGACTAATAGAGCTATGTTAAACCTACAGCATATATGGTTTTTTAGCTCATATTTTCGGTGAAAGAATAATACTAAACTGTTGCGAGCAATTATTTTCAATACTCGACTGAATTTCTTGAGGACAATAAACTCAACTAAAAATGTATTTACAAGTTTACTACTTTACTAATGTCGGCGTGTGATTGAATCATAAGAAAATGGTTGGGTTGGGTGGATCGTCAAATATATGGGGTCAATCTAAAATTATACCTTTTCAGAAAAGAACAAAAGAAAATATTTGGAATGACTGAAATAGTTTTTGATTTTGATGAATAAGACCCTACGTGATGAGCTTGTGGCGCTGAGAAAGTATGTGTCAACTTCAATTGTAAAAGTTTTTTAAAAACAACGTCAAATAAATAACTTATAAATTTAAATTAACAGTGTAAAATTAAATTATAAGAAATCCAGCTAGATTTGCAATTTAAGTATTTTGGGTGCGAAATCTGTGAACCTTTATACAGGGAACGGGACAAAACTAGGCCATTTTCCTGGGCACGGGAATATTCGATCACTGTTTTGTTAGGTTTTAATTGATCTATAAAGTGAAGCATAATTTAATTGAAGATTTAATCATTTATACATTATTGGTACTACTATTATTATAATGTATAGTATTCTATATACTTTCAAAATTAAAATTTAAACGTAGTGGTGGGTCTAAAGTTCAATTTTAACAGATTAAATTCATCTTAGGTAATGTAACAATATAGCTCGCGGGAAAAAATAATGCTGTATATAGCTCTAAACAATGATAAAAAAATAAAATAAAGAAAAGATAAGATGAGTCTCATAAATGCAAAATAAGAGTTTGATGGTAGCTTTTAAAAAATGGAATGACAAAAGATTTATGATGCAAAGATAGTCATTAAGCCCTCATCGTAAAATATGGATCATAATCACAAAATTGTGTTTCCATCATAATTTTTGTTCATTCCGTCCAAATATGGATCAAATGTCTTTAGGGATTCCATTGCCTTATCAATAAGGACCATAACCCATTATTTCCCACTAATTGCTAATGTATTTTTTTTGTTTTAATCGTTTAAATTTATGAATTATTATTAATTATAAAAAAATTATACGGACGATTATACAACGGACAATTTTAGTTTTGACATGCGGGACTACTTCGAATGACTCGGATTTTACTACGTTGAAAATCTCCTGTAAATTTTGTCTCCATTATTTTGTATTCTCCAGGACTCGAATTTTATACTTTAAGTGTAGAAGCATTGGTAAACTGTTTTATCAAACTACTGGACTAAGAAGATTTCGACAATGTATTTGTTTGATTACTTGCTTTTTTTTTGTTTTTGCTTAATATTCTTATTTTTGCTTATTTATTTTTTAGTCTTTTGAATTGCTTATACTCTCGCTTGATTTTATTATTATTATCTTTTGAGAAAATTGATTTTTTTCTTGTGAATTTGTACCCGAGCTTGTTTAGAGGGATCAAACCATGCACTTGCTTTATTGATTAATTCCGGGTTTAAAACTGGAACCCGTCACAAAGCCAATAAATTTCCAGCATAATGAATTGACCGTCAGATGAAGATGCAACTTACGAGTCGAGAGAGAAAGATAATAATGGTTGGGGACATTATAATATTCTCTATTATATATAGGTAAATAAATATCTCTTCCCTCTTAAGTTATAAGTCTTGAGTTTGTAAGACGACGTGACAAAATTTTGTCGATCGTTACTGCTTTCGATTTAAATGTGGACTATCGCTTTTAACTATTTCGGAGAAGGCCTCGTCCAAAGAATGCCAAGGTAGGATTAATACGCTGGTCGAAAAACCCTCTCTCTTCAAAAGACGAAAAATTGGCCCATCCTTCCTCTTCGAAACCCTAGTCGGTGGTGGCCACCGTCGGCGGTTCTCATCCACCATGGCCAGAAAAAGGGGAAATCAGGACCCTTGATCATCCATACAAAGATCCCTGCTCCTCTGAAACCTGCAAAATCAAAAGTTCTTAATCCCAACTTTCCATATATAAAATCCGAATCACCTCCCAAACCTCAATAGTCTTCAAAAATGGCCATAGCTTCTTCTTCTACATCTGATATGGCTCCTATTACTATACTTGCTACAGTAGCGGAAGCCACTCCCTCGATTTCAGTCCCTCTCACTTGGTGCCAACGATTCAAAATTGGATCTAGCACGCTAAAGAAATGTGGAACTTCGTATGAGCTTGACAGTAGAGAGATTTGTGTCACAACAATACCCAACAAAGTAATAGAAGAAAGTAAGCCCATATGGAAACACTTTATGATAGGCCAGTTCTATCGCAAATCTCCTTCCTTCGAAAAGATACAAGCTGTGGTGAACCTGATGTGGAGTAAATGGCACAGGGATATCTCAGTAAGAAAGCTTGATTAAAAAAATTATTTTCCGTTCAAGATCCCAAACAACACTACGAGAGAAAGAGTTCTGAAAGAGGGAATCTGGAACATTGACGGAAGCACAATGTTCGTTGCATCTTGGAGCCCAGGAGTGAAGCCTGAGAAACCTTCTCTCAAGTTAGCTCTAGTGTGGATTGAGCTACGAAAGGCACCCTACGAGTTTTACAATACATAAGCTCTTAGTCATATTGCAAGGCTTGTGGGATATCCTATCTTCCTACATCCACAAACGCTAGCAATGACAAACTTTAAGGTTGCAAAGGTGTTCACTAAAATCAACTTGCATAAACCGGTACCTAAAATTGTTTGTGCTAAATTTGAATCAGGAGAAACAGCCAAAGTCGAAGTCTACTATCCCCATTTGCCACCTATCTATAAGATGTGCAATGAAGTTGGGCACACCGTCAAAAGATGCCCGAAGGCTTTTTCTTCTCTGTGCAAACACTGCAAGAATGCTTACCATGATCAAGAGCTATGCCCAATGAAAAGTAAGCTAAAGCAGAAAGTAAAAGACCTTGAGGTTATAAATGTGCCTAAAAGGCTAATGTCAGCAGTCATGCCAAATAAGTCGGAGTCATCAGTAGTGCCTAAGCAGGTAATGCTTTTAGCTGAAGTTGAGAAGTCTCAGTCTTTTGATCCACCTAATGCCTTGGTGTGTGTCCTTCATAAGGATAAGGGAATGCTCCTAAAGGGTAAAGAGGTTGAAAAACAGAACAGCAGTGGAAATGCAATCCCAAATGCTAGAGAACCATTGAAACTATTCTGCCTCGTTGGAGAATGAAATCAAATTATTTATCTAAAGCTCGTTAGAGAATGGAATCGAATTATTTCTCTAGGAAAGCTTATTGTAGTATGGGATCCAACGATTTTGCTGATGATATACAATAAATCCCTCCAACAAATAACGTGTGGCTTCTTCTCTTCATAAAATAAAATCAGCTTCACAATGACTTTTGTGCTTCGAATCTAAGAAATACAAGACGTGAGCTTTGGCTTCAGCTTTAGGCTTTGGCAAGTAACCCTCTTCTTCTTGGATCTCCATGGTTGGTGATATGTGACTTCAATCAAACACTAATGGCATCAAAGCACTCCCTTAGAGATGAGTTTGATAAGGTGAGTGAAGGTGGAAGAGATTTTCAATTATGTCTAAACTCGACTGGTCTATTTGATTTGCCTTTTAAACGTCATATCTACACTTGGTGAAACCATAAGACAGCTGTCACTATAGCTGAAAAACTCGATAGAATCTTGGGAAATGACTAGTAGGTTCTTTCCTTTCCAGAAGCTCAGACTTCATTTAAGGAGACATTGTTCTCTGATCATGCAATCTGCTGTATCAAACTCTCGGACCAGACACCAAAGCCAAATAAGCCTTTTAAGTTCAACATTCATCTACTGCAGCACCCTGATTTCAAATCAACAGTAGTTGAAGCTTGGAATAGTTTTTTTGTATCTTGTACCCCTATGCAGAAGGTTAGTAGAAAGATAAAGCTTCTAAAATAAATCCTAAAGAAGCTGGATCACTCTACATATTTAGGTATTTAACTAAGAATAGGTGAAGCCTTGGCTGATCTGAAAAAATCTCAGAAAATCATGCTCTCCTCGCCATCAAGGGGAAAAGTTGTGAAAGAGATGACTTGTATGAAGAAATGGAAACAGTTAGCAAAGGCTGAGAAAACTTTCTTGAGGCAAAAATCAAGGATAAAGTGGTTAAAACAATGTGACCAAAACTCGGGTTTTTTTTCATAGATGTGCAGCTGCTAGAAGAGCTATAAACAGGCTCTCTAGGACAAAATCACAAATGGTTCCCATAGCACAGATATTGATCAGATTAAAGCTACATGTAAGGATTTCTACATTGATCTCCTTGGTCCTTCAGTTTCAAAGAAGGTTTTGCTAGTGTCTGGTATAGCTTCATGAACCCATTCAAATATGATGAGGATCATAGGATAAAGCTTGAGGAAATTCACTCATGAGGAAGACAAAAAAGAGTTTTTGGCTCTCCCCTCTAATAAACCACCGGGTCCTGATGGATACTTTGGTGAGTTTTTTAAACACTATTGGGACATCATTGGAGGTGAAATCTCTAAGGCAGTTCTCAAATTCTTTGACACGGGGAAAATGGAGCCTCAATGGAATTCAACAATGATCGCTATTATTCCAAATACCACTTATGTAGAGAATGTTGCTGATTTTAGGCCAATATATTGTTTGGATGCTATCTACAAAGTGGTTACTAAGCTCTTGGCTAGAAGATTGCAAAGCTTGTAACCGGACATGATCTTAAAGAACCAAACTGCTTTTGTGAGAGGGAGGCAAATAGTGGAGAAAGTTTTACTTGCCTCTGATATGGTTCAAAGGTATAACAACCACCACATTTCCGTGAGAGGTATGCTTAAGATTGATCTCAAGAAGGCTTTTGACTCAGTGAATTGGTCATTTATACTTGATACTCTTAAGGCTACAAACTTCCCTAAGGTGTTCATCAGATGGATACAAGAATGTATCTCTACCACAAGATTTTCAGTGGCAATTAATGGAGAATTGTGTGGGTACTTCAGGTACTAGGGGAATAAGACAAGAGGATCCACTATCCTCCCCCCTTTTTGTTTGTGATTGGTATGGATGTCATTTCTCGGCTGCTAGACCTTAGATTTACATGAGGTCTTATAGGAGCTCACCCAGAAGCATCTAACCCAAAGGTTTCTCACCTAGTCTTTGCTCATGATATAATGGTCTTCTTCGATGATACTCAGCAATCCCTACAAGCTATTGTGAATTTGTTAAACTACTTCACCTCTATATCTTGTCTTACAATGAACATAAGCAAGACTTCTCTTTTCTTGACAGTCTGTTCCCATTCAGAAAAGACTTCCACGTCTTCAACCTTTGGTTTCCCTTTGGGTACCTTACCGGTCAGATACCTCAGATTTCCATTACTTCCTAGGAAACTGTCTAAGCTGGACAATGCTTCTTTGATTGAAAAGGTCAAGGCTAGGCTACACTCATGGACTTCCAAATACTTATCTTTCGCTAGAAGAACACAACTAATCTCCTCTGTTATTCAAAGTATTATGGCGTATTGGTGTGAAGCATTTATCATACCAAAAAGATGCATCAAATAGATTAACAAGTTGTGTAAAAAGTTCTTATGGTCTGGGGACCCAAGCTCTTCATCAATAAAAGCCAAGGTAAAATGGATCCATGTTTGCTCACTTAAAGCCTCTGGTGGTCTCGGCCTGAGAGCTTAGCAACTTGGAATAAGATCTTTGGTTTGAAGTTGATTTGGAAACTTTTTTCAAACTCATGTTCTCTGTGGGTGGCTTGATGCAAACGGAACAAAATCAAGATGAAATCTTTCTGGAGTATTAGTGAGAAAAGTGGTGGTACTTAAACGTGGGTACAAATACTTAAGCTCAGATCTCTGGCCAAGGATTTCATCTCTTGTAAGGTTGGGAATGGGAATGATTGCTTTTTTTGGTATGACATATGGACAGCTACTCCCCTATATTGGCCAGAATGAACCTGCAATCTATGGGATCCCTATAGATTTTAAAGTTTTAGTGTGGTAACTTCGATAGCGTGGAATATAAGAGGAACCTGCTGTGAAAACATGGTAACCCTTCTCTCACACTTGACAGCAGTTCAAATTTTGGATGAGGCAAAAGATGAGTACAAGTGCAAAGATGGATCTGGTCCCTACAAAGACAAGTTCAGGTTTTCCTTGGTAAAGCACCAAATTGAGAACTTTTCTCTGGAAGTGGATTGGCATAAAGAGGTATGGCTTTTACGAGACATCCCATGTTTTCATTTTGTGGTTGGCTGATCTAGATAGATTGACAACTACATTTAAACTGGCTCAATGGGGAGTAATTGAGGATAGAACATGTGTCTTACGTGATATATGATGAAACTAGGGAGCATCTGATGTTGAACTGCCCATATAGTCAAGAAGTGTGGAGATTAGGCTTAAAAAGGCTTAATGCTCCTTATATGGGGTTTGGAACTTGGCCGGTTTTCCAGAGATGGTTGAAGAGACCATATCCTACAGTGGCTGAAAACAATCATATACTCGCTGTGGAAACAAAGGAACGACATAATCTTTGGAAACAATTTTATCCCAACAAAAGCTCTTTTGAAAATAAATGATAGAAGGGTCTGAGACACTTGCATAGCCCGAAAAGACAAAACAAGTTTCAAAGACTGCTTAGGTTTGTGGATTTGAGGTAACTAACTTTAATCGTAAGCTGTTGGGGTCGGATTTCACCCGCTCAACGTTGAAGTCCAAAATTATGCATGCGCAGCGCGTAGACGCACTATCGCATTAACGTACAAGATATTATGCGATTCTCCTAATTCATTTTCTAACAAGAAGATGAAGCAATCCTCATTTCCTAAGTCTTCGCCGTCCAAGAAAAGAGCCTTCTGAGTCCTCTGTACTCGCAGCAGAAGTCATGAACGCAGTACCAGAGAAGTCACAATGCCAGCGAGGTCACAGCGCCAGCTACGTCACGCCGCCAACGATGTCACGCTGCCAGCGACGTCGCGCAGCCAGCGATATTGCGCTGCCAGCGATGTCGTCGCGCTGCCAGCAACGTCGCGCTGCCACCAACGTCGTCGCGCTGCCAGCGATGTCGTAGCTGCCAGCAACGTCGCGCTGCCAGCGATGTCGTAGCTGCCAGCAACGTCGCGCTGCCAGCGATGTTGTCGCTGCCCGCGATGACATTGGATATCACAAAGGCCAGAAGGTTCCCTGCACTAAGAGCCCGGTCAGGTTACGAAACCCACTTCGACACAACCGACATAAAGAAAAAGGAATCCGCGAAGACTTAGGAAAAGTTAAGATTATCTCTTAGGAAAAGGCTTAGCGACTTAGGAGACTATATATATTAATGTGCAAACCCTTAGAAGGGTATCCGTAACTTTGTTCACAAAACCATTGACAGCAATAACATACATCTCTTTGCTTATCATCGTTTTCGTAAATAACCTAGAAATCTCTGCTTCCTCTCGAAACTCTTACAAATCTAATTGTGTTAGTCTTGGCTCCCACATAAGCTACCTTATTTTCCTCTTTGCCCTATGCTTTGTGCAATTTTTCTTTCTCTTGTAAGTTACGTGTAAAAGAAAACACTACTAAAATTTTTTGAAAAAAAACACATAAATAAATGTTAAAAAATAAATAAATTAATTATTACACCATCATGATAAAGTATGGACGTTTTTAAATAGGGAAGTTTACTAAAAAAACCTTGAAAAGTTGGTTTTTGACCAAAATGATGCTCATCTTTGAATATTGATCAAACAACTTTTTGTACCCGTTTTATCCTTATTTGCTTTTAAGACAAAAAACATATTTACGAAACTACCATTAATGAGGCAGCAAAGATTATTCCGCCAAAAGCGAATAAGTTTACCCTTCATGTGATGGTAGATTTATTTTACGATCAGTAGATTTATTAAGTGGTTGGTAGACCTAATTCAAATCCGTAGATTTAATCGACGAACGATAGAGTTAATATTTGGTAGACTTATTGTGTAGACTTATTTTTATTTAGTGGTAAAGATGTTTTGGAGTGATAGACTTAAAGCCAATAGTGGTAGATTTATTTTTGAGTGATAGACTTATTAGTCGAATGATAGATTTATCTCGGTAGACTTATTATTGAGTGGTAGATTTATTTGTATGTGATGGTAGATTAATTACTCGTGGTAGATTTAAATTCCTCGATGGTAGGCTTAAATTCATGGTTGGTAAACTTAATTTTGTGATCGATAGACTTATTGATGGTTCGCGCAATCGTAGACTTATTTATAGTTGTAGTAGATTTATAATATGTGGTAGACTTATTTATAGTAATGGTAGAGTTAATTTTGTGATCGGTAGACTTATTGATGGTTCGCGCAATCGTAGACTTATTTATAGTAGTGGTAAATTCATAATAAGTGGTAGACTTATTTATAGTAGTGGTAAAGTAATCGTAATTTATGGTTCATCTTCTCCACACGATCCAGCTTCTCTCAAACCCTAACTATGGCCGCCAACCACCTTTTAGCTCGTTCCTACTATATTTTAACTTGTTTTCAACTAGATTTAGCCTAAAATTAGTAGATCTAACATCATATATCCTTTTTCTAACCAACAATCAAAAGACTTAAAAAAAAAATTTCAGCTTTTACCTAAATCTTGGCGGCACACTTCTGTCGAGCGCGTATCCGGCAAAACCGCAACCTCCGCGGCTGCGATTTCGAACAAAAATATTATCTAAACTTAGATTTTTTTTAAATAAATTCATAATAGTATTTTTGTAATAAAAAATATTTTGATTCTAATGTTTTCTAAAAATTTTATTAGATTTTTTATTTGTTTGAAAATTGTTTCAGTAATTAGATAACTTTTTAGTAACTACCCTTTTTAAATAAGTCTTTAGTAAATTATAAAACAAAAAAAAAACAAAAACACACGCGTAATGAAAAAAGAAGTTTAAGGAACACGGAGTTAGTTAAGGAGCAGTTGTGTTGTGTTAGTAAATAAAGGGACCCCACGAGCTGTGGCCTTCTCCTGCTCGGTCCAAACATAGCCGACCCACCTCTTTCGGTGCGAAGCAACTCACGATGTGTTTATATAACACGTGGCTAACCATATATTCCCCAAATTCATTTAAAAACAATTATTTCTCTTTTCTTCCTTTTAAAGTTATAATATACATTTTGGTTATTGAAAGTTGAAATGGGGACGGTCGTACTCGTAGTTATTCCCTCTGCCCCATCTCTCTCGCTCTCAGACTCGCTGTTTTTCATTATGTGTATAATATATGTGTATATATATATATTTCACTTTTTATTTATATTTTAATTTTGTGGAAATTTAAATGTGGAAAAGAAATAAACAAACCCCACTTAAAAAGAGTGGTGAAACTTGAAATTCTATTAGGATTGAAAAATTATCGACAATATAATATGAATGAGAATGACCAATCTTTTTTAAACAAAGCTGTTTTCGTTCTAATATACATGTCAATATTATTTCAATGTATTTTCAATAATTAAATTATAAAGAGTACTGCTGACCAAAAATTTTAAAAGTGACACTGTTTTCCGTATGATAGGTTTATTTTAAAATTAGATTCTTTAATATTTTAATATTTATTTACTTTTCGATGAAAAATTCTTTTGAGCTGTGCATGGTGTGATTCTGTCATCTAGAAGACCAAAGTTGCCCAACATGTTGATCTAATTAAAAACTACTTGGATACTAGTTAGGATACACAACCTTAAATACTAATTTGTTTCCCCCCCCCCCCCCCCCCCCCCCCCCCCCCTTTTTTTTTTTATGTCGTAGTGTCATATTCTCAATTTCATCAAATTAATACGTCACGTTGAAAACCCTTACAAACATAATAAATATATGTTGACATAAGAAGACATAATAAATATCCTTACTCTTGTTTATTAAGACAATTATAACTAGAAATGTGAAAATACAGGGGTCAATCCAACCGACCCAAATCATCTGAATTTGAAATTTCTTTATAATTATAAATATATAATGTCCAATAAATTATACAGGTTGGTCCATATATATAGTTAAAATGATATTTGAATTATAACTCCTTTAATATTTCATATGTATTAAGCCAACTGCAAACACCTACTTATAAAACGAAGTGTCAGAAATTGTCAAATTGATATATCAACATATACATATGGCATTTGCTATAGTATGAATAACTAGGACGTAGTACAAAACAATATAATGATTTATGGAATGGAGAAATACGACTCTCAGTCCATAATCTTCTAGTACGTATAATTTTCTTAGGAATTATGTTTGAATTCATTTTTGAAATTTTGTAATTAAACCAAAAATTAATAATTTTTAAGTAATTATACGTTTTTCGTTTTTCTCTCTCTTTTACAACTCATAGTATATAAAATTAGTGAATATATTATAATGGAATTTATTTATTCAATAGAAATTAAATTTATTTGGTTACAGAAGCAATCCAATTTTTTTTTTTTTTTTTTTGGAAAGTGAGAATTTAATTTTAGTTTAACTAAAAAAAATAGAATTTAAATCATCGTGATATAACCAAAACTGAACTGAATGTTTGCATAGTCAGTCACAAGAGAATTTGGATTTGCATTCGTTTTTATTTTATCATTTTTGTCCCCAATTATTACTATAATTAATTTATAAGATATTTTAGTGATAAATATAGGTGCGCATGGTGTATAAAATCCGTGAAGGATTTGGGAAGGAAAATAAAGCACTTTAGATGCTTGATTCGACTATCATATGTGATGGTTCGATGGATCTAGAAATAGCTCAACCACAAAAAAGGGAGATTCTTTACTTAGCTAGATTTTAATGCCTTTTGAGCTGATGATTTGAAAGAGATTTGGTTGGTACCAAGTTGTTTAAGAATATTAATAGCAACATTGATATCCAGCAGTGGTTAAAGGCTAGCTAGCATATAATTGATTGATTTTTTTCAGTTTGACAAAAATTTAACGCCTAACTTACTTTTTCTTATATAAGATTCGAATGTTGAATAGTCCCCTATTATTTTCGGGTGGTGGAATGAGTAGGTGATTTGCGTATACGATAAAAAATAAGTGAAACCATTATGGAAAGTTCTCTTTATTTTTTATTTTTTGCTAAAAGAAAAGTTCTCTTTATTGTATATAGTATGTAACGCACGTGAAACAAAAATTGGATTTTGGTTGGGTGTGTCGATCGACAAAGGTGTGTATGTCGATCGACACGGGTGTTTGGACTTGTGAGGAGTCGGATTCTTGGTGGTGTGTCGATCGACACAGGTGGTGTGTGTCGATCGACACGAGTTGAAATTGGACCGACCGGTTTGGTTCCAATTGTCCGGTTCGGCGGACTGGTTAGGAAAACCCTAGGGTTGGAGTATAAAAGCCTTTAGCCGTGTTTCTGGTCGGATTTTGGCAGAAACTAGAGAGAAAAACATAGATTTGGTGTTCTTGAGTGTTGGGGAGATTCTTGTTTGTTCTTGGGCATTGGAGGCTTGATTTTGGGTGTGGGGTTCATGTTCTGCTCGATTGTTGGGGATTTCCGAATTGGAGGCTGTGTTCACCGCGTTCTTCGCGTTCTTCGTGAAACCTCATTCTTTTTCTTCCCGAAATCGAGGTGAGTGCGTGACCGTAGGCTTACATAAGTGTAAGGAATGGGTAGAATGCGATTGCTTGTTGGATTTCGTGTGTTCTATGAATGAAATTGTGCATGAGACTCGATGAATCGCGATGGATTCGAACCATGAGAGGATAGGCTCGTTTCTGGGTTCTGCGATGTCGTGTCGATCGACACCAGGGTGGTGTGTCGATCGACACCGGGCTGTATGTCGATCGACACCTAGTGGTTGTGTCGATCGACATAGGCTGTGTATCGATCGACACCTAGAGGTTGCGTCGATCGACACGGAGTTCCTGGATTGGTTCGTGTTTGATTGTGTCGTGAATGCTTGTGTATGCTCATCCTGGTATTGTATCTATTGTTTATGCTTGTGTTTAAATAGCTAGTAGACGGGATGACCGCGTTGTTGAGTATTTGTGATAATACTCACGCAACTCTTTTTGCCATGTGTTGCAGGTAAAGAGAAAATATGATCTTGGAATCATGGCCGGGAAGAGGAGATGATCTAGTGTCTCGTCTGAGTGGTTGTAGCGTTAGAATTGCTAGGTTGCTAGTAGATTCTAAAATTGTTGTCATTGGATTATTCTGGAATTGATTGAATTGAGTATTGCTCTTATTAAATTGAACGGTTTAGGAAATTAATAAAGTATGAGATTTATTGATTTGGATGTATTGTTGATTTTTAATTGTTTCCGTGTTGCTTATGTTGGCCCAGTTGAGGATTATGATCGGTGATGATCATAATCTGAAGGGAAATTTTTTAAATTTTTGGGTCGGGTCGTTTCATTTTGGTATCAGAGCCTTTATGATTCTAGGGCGGATGATTGATTGACTTATTGTGTGAATAGTTGATTGATTGCGGTGTGGGTATGGAGTCCTAGATCATCTCTTCCGAGCCTTCAATGAGATTCCACGGTATGTGTTATTTGATTTTCTATTTTTCTAGTACTTAGTAGTCTGCTGGTGAGTGCAGAGTGATGGCTAGAGGTGCTAGAGGCAGAGGTCGTGGGGGCCGTGGAGGCCGAGGTGGCCGTGGTGGGCGCGGGCGAAAACTTGTGAGTGAGTCAGATGCCGCGAGTGTGGCCCAGGAGACCACGCAGGAGCCTGTGGCGGACTCGCAGGCGTTTCAGGAGGGGTTTGTGGGTGAGACTGCTACGAGTGCCAGTGTGAGGGCTGGTGGGGCTAGTATGGGTCCCGAGGTAGCTGGTGGTGCGGGGGGTCCGAGTGGGGGTCCTGCCGCAGGTGCAGCCCAGGACCGAGATGATCGCTTGGCGGGTTCGCTGGAGTTGATTCTGGAGCGGTTACCAAGTGGGATACCGGCTCTGGGTCAGACTCCAGGAGTGCAACCAGTACTGGCTGGTGATTAGCCGGTAGTGGCTGGGGTTCAGCCGGGAGTGGCTGGTGTGCAGCCGGATGTGGCGGTTGCGGAGGAGCTTTCATCCTACCTGAGGATGATGGAGCAGATGCAGAGGATTGGCACTGGGTTTTTCTCGGGTGGTGCCAAGCCTGAGGAGGCCGATGAGTGGCGGCGGAGGTTGGTGCGTTAACTTTCGCTCTATCAGGTGTCTAGAAGGATACCGGATCAATCTGACGATTCACTATCTGGATGGTGACGCACATCTCTGGTGGAGAGGTGTTGAGGCTAGGAGGGTACAGGCCGAGATGGTCTGGGAGGATTTCTTGGCTGAGTTTAATGCCAAGTATTTCCTGCAGGAGGCGATGGACCCGATGGAGTCAAGGTTTCTGAACCTGGCTCAGGGAGATCGGACTGTGAGGGAGTTCGATTTGGAGTTCAGTCGACTCATGGTGCATGCTGGTAGGAGCATGGAGGGCGAGCAGGCCCAGGTGAGGAGGTTCTTTGGGGGACCTCGAGCTGAGTTGAGGACTCGCTGCATGGCGAGTAAGTTCTCCACGAGGACGGAGCTGGTTGAGACTGCTACGGCGATTGAGGAGGATCTCAGAGAGCAGGCTGTGGTGGTTAGTCCACCGGTGCAGCAGCAGCAGCAGACGGGTTTGAGCAGGGGCGGCAAGCCTGCTCAGGGTCAGAAGAGCCAGTGGGAGAGCACTTCAGGAGCCAGTCAGGGTAGTTCAAGATGCTACGGGTGTGGTGGTATAGGCCACAAGGTGGCGGACTGTCCAAAGAGGAGAGAGGATCGGGTGGCTCAGGTGTGCTATCACTGCAGGGAGCCGGGAAATATCAAGCCCAAGTGTTCTAAGCTACAGCAGATGGCGGTGGCTGCAGTGCAGCCGTTGGCGGTCCAGCCTTTGGCTCAGATTGTGGCGACGCCGCGGGTTTTCACGTCGGCAGAGGCGGGCGGTTCTAGCGCCGGACCGATCACAGTTATAATTTCAAATTTGTTTTTTGTAAACTTTTTTGGTGATTGAATTTAGTCTGTTTGGAAATTATGTGTGTCTGCGCTAGAGTGTCGGGCCTTAAAGCACATGGGATTTGTGCAGGGACCTTAGTTGTTGGCGGTTGTGAGTCCCACGTGTTGTTTGATTCGGGAGCTACGAATAGCTTCATTACTCCGAATTGTGCGGAGGGCAGCGGGATCCAGAGCGATTCCGGAGAGCAGCCGGAAGTAGTTAAGATTGCTGGAGGCAGGTCGTTGGCTACTCTCGGGCGGGCTCGAGGTGTGGATGTTTTGGTGGCGGGAGAGTTGATGCCAACAGATTTGGTCATTAGTCCGGTGGAGCTATACGATGTCATCCTGGGTATGGATTGGTTGGATCGGTACAGGGCTTACCTGAATTGTCATCGAGGACGTGTGGTGTTTGAGCGAGAGACAGGGAGGTTGTTGTTTCAGGGTGTGAGACCTACTTCCGGGAGTCTTATGATTTCAGCGATACAGGCCAAGCAGTTGATTGAGAAGGGATGTGAAGCGTATCTGGGGACGATAGTAATGCCGGAGACTGTTGGAGAGGTTGCAGTTGGGGATATTCGGGTTGTTCGGGATTTCTAGGATGTGTTTCAGTCGTTATTGGGATTGCCACTGGCACGGTCGGATCTATTTACGATTGAGTTGGAGCCTGGGACGACTCCTATATCTAAGGCGCCTTACCGTATGGCTCCAGCAGAGATGGCAGAGCTGAAGAAGCAGTTGGATGATTTGTTGGGGAATGGTTTCATCCGGCCTAGTGTTTCACCGTGGGGAGCGCCGGTGTTATTCGTGAAGAAGAAGGATGGGAGTTTCCAGTTGTGCATCGATTACCGGGGGCTTAACCGAGTCACTGTAAAGAACAAGTATCCTCTGCCGCGCATTGATGAGGGGCTAATTGGTTCTCCAAGATTGATTTGGCTTCGGGATACCATCAAGATTCCGATTGATGAGGCAGATGTTAGGAAGACGGCCTTTCGAACGAGATACGGACATTATGAGTTTTTGGTGATGTCGTTCGGGTTAACGAATTCGCCAGCAGCGTTCATGCGATTGATGAACGGAGTGTTCCAGGAGTATCTGGATGTGTTCGTAATCATTTTCATAGATGATATTTTGGTGTATTCGAGGAGTCCAGAGGAGCACGAGGTCCATTTCTGGTTAGTTCTGGAGAAGCTGCGGGAGCAGAAGCTGTATGCGAAATTGAGTAAGTGCAGTTTCTAGCAGCGAGAGATGAGCTTTCTTGGCCACGTTGTGTCTGCAGAGGAAGTTTTTGTAGATCCGGCTAAAATTGAGGCTATCAGAGGTTGGCCTAGACCGAGGAGTGCCACTGAGATCAGGAGTTTTCTTGGGTTGGCGGGGTATGACCGGAGGTTCGTCAAGGGGTTTGCGAGTCTGGCGCAGTCGATGACAAAGTTGACAGGGAAGGAGGTCCCTTTTGTATGGTCTTCAGCTTGCGAGGAGAGTTTTAGGAAGCTGAAGGAGATGCTGACTAGTACACCTGTTTTGGCGTTACCCAAGCCGGGTGAGCCTTACGTAGTATATACTGATGCTTCAGGAGTTGTTCTACGTTGTGTGCTGATGCAACATGGAAAGGTTATTGCATATGCTTCGAGGCAGTTGAGGAAGCACGAGTGCAACTACCCTACCCACGATTTGGAGTTGGCTGTGGTGATATCCGCCCTTAAGATTTGGAGGACTTATCTGTATGGCGGGAAGGTGCATGTATTCCAGACCATAAGAGTCTGAAGTATTTCTTCACTCAGCCAGAGCTGAACCAGAGACAGAGGCGCTGGATGGAGTTAGTTGTGGACTATGACGTGGAGATTGGGTACCATCCGGGTAAGGCTAATCTGGTTGCAGATGCGTTGAGTCGGAAGATGGTTCCTTCAGATCAAGAGCGGGACATGGAGGCTCTGGTGAGCGAGATCAGTACCTTGAGGTTGTGTGTGATCTCACAGGAGCCGTTGGGGTTAGAGGCAGCTAACCAGGCAGATTTGTTGAGCATGATTCGAGTTGCTCAAGAGAAGGATCAGGGATTGATTGATGCTTCTAAGGCAGCCGGTTCAGAGTATGTGGTCTAAGCGAGTAGGATGATACTGGTGAACGGGCAGGTTTGTGTACCCAAAGATGAGGATCTGAGGTAGGAGATCCTGAGGGAGGCTGATTCGAGCATGTTATCTATTCATCCGGGAGCGACCAAGATGTATCGTGACCTGAAGCGGTATTATCACTGGGTCGGGATGAAGAGGGATGTGGATATGAGTTGTATGTATTTTTCGTTTACGTTGTAATGATTATACTTTTCAGGATTTAATAAGATGAGTTGCCTTATTAAATGTATTATAAGATGTGAGTTCTTATATTTTTATGACTAGTGGGGTCATGTGATGGCTAGGAATGGAAGTTCTATGCGGCTTAGAGCTTGTTCATGTTCTAGGTGTGGCTAGAAATGTGCTTGTTCATGTTCTAAGAGTGGCTAGAAATGGAAACTCTATACGAGTTAGAACTTGTCTATTCCTAGGGAGAGTCTGGAATAGAGGTTTTATGGTGGTTAGAACTTGTCTATTCCAGGGGCTCTAGTGGAAACACCTAGTGGGGGTTGTTTCGGATGACCTAGTGGGGTCATGAATGTGATGATATTCTGGGTGGGGGATGTCATGATAGAGCCACGGAGGTGATTCCGGTTGACAGGTGCTTATGATGCGCGTTCAGAGTATTGCTCCAGGGGACGGGTGGGTTTCCTGCATACTTGAGGGATGGAGGTTCTCTCCAGGGGACGGGTGGGTTCCCTGCATATACTCGAGAGTTGGTAGTTCTATCTAGAGGACGGGTGGGTTCCCTACATGTACTTTGAGGGATGTTGGTTCTCTCCAGGGGATGGGTGGGTTCCCTGCACACGTAGCTCAAGGGGTGACGATCCTGTGAGTGGGTGTGGTGTATATGTATATGAGTTATGAGTATGAGTTATGAGCAGTAGCGTCTAAGCATGGTCGTGAGTATGAGACTGGATGAACTTCGAGGATCGGGAGTGGATCTCAGGTGGTGCTGACCGGGTTGGGGATCAGGATTGCAGCCATGGGAGACGGTGCAATGGGGCTAGTGTGAGCCTAGTAGAGCTCGAGGATCAAGTGTGATCACGAGTGGTGTCGGCCGAGGGCCAGGAGTGTGTGGTGGATGTCGAGTCTAGGGTTTTTGCTTACGTTTAAAACTTTGTTCGGACAATCCTGGTAGCATATGTAGCGCTGTTGGTCATACATGTTCTTGTTTGATTGTTGTGCGATCATTTGGTCCAATTTAGGGTCAACGGTTGGTCGTGCATGTTCTTGTTTGATTGTTGGGCGATCGATCGGGCAACCCTAATCCGGACTAGGGGACGTTGTATTGTTGATGTTTCCGGGAGAATTTGGTCGGGTTTTAGGCGGGAGTGTTAGCCTTAGTGAGACAGAGTCACGTGATTCGAGGTCAAATCCGTGTTAGTGGGAGAGAATTGTAATGCCCGTAAACCAAAAAGTAGATTTTGGTTGGGTATGTCGATCGACAGAGGTGTGTATGTCGATCGACACGGGTGTTTGGACTTGTGAGGAGTCGGATTCTTGGTGGTGTGTCGATCGACACAGGTGGTGTGTGTCGATCGACACGAGTTGAAATTGGACCGACCGGTTTGGTTCGAATTGTCCGGTTCGGCGGACTGGTTAGGGAAACCCTAGGGTTGGAGTATAAAATCCTTCAGCCGTGTTTCAAGTCGGGTTTTGGCAGAAACTAGAGAGAAAAACAGAGATTTGGTGTTCTTGAGTGTTGGGGAGATTCCTGTTTGTTCTTGGGCATTGGAGGCTTGATTTTTGGTGTGGGGTTCGTGTTCTGCTCGATTGTTGGTGATTTCCGGATTGGAGGCTGTGTTCATCGCGTTCTTCGTGAAACCTCATTCTTTTTCTTCCCAAAATCGAGGTGAGTGTGTGACCGTAGGCTTACATAAGTGTAAGGAATGGGTAGGATGCGATTGCTTGTTGGATTTCGTGTGTTCTGTGAATGAAATTGTGCATGAGACTCGATGAATCGCGATGGATTCGAGCCATGAGAGGATAGGCTCATTTCTAGGTTCTGTGATGTCGTATCGATCGACACCAGGGTGGTGTGTCGATCGACACCGGGCTGTATGTCGATCGACACCTAGTGGTTGTGTCGATCGACACGGGCTGTGTATCGATCGACACCTAGAGGTTGCGTGATCGACTCGGAGTTCCTGGATTGGTTCGTGTTTGATTGTGTCGTGAATGCTTGTGTATGCTCATCCTGGTATTGTATCTATTGTTTATGCTTGTGTTTAAATAGTCTGTAGACGGAATGACCGCGTCGCTGAGTATTTGTGATAATACTCACGCAACTCTTTTTGCCATATGTTGCAGGTAAAGAGAAAATGTGATTGTGGAATCATTGCTGGGAAGAGGAGATGATCTAGTGTCTCGTCTGAGTGGTTGTAGCGTTAGAATTGCTAGGTTGCTAGTAGATTATGAAATTGTTGTCATTGGATTATTCTTGAATTGATTGAATTGAATATTGTTCTTATTGAATTGAACGGTTTAGGGAATTAATAAAATATGAGATTTATTGATTTGGATGTATTGTTGATTTTTAATTGTTTCTGCGTTACTTATGTTGGCACAATTGAGGATTATGATCGGTGATGATCATAATTTGAAGGGAAAATTTTTAAATTTTTGGGTCGAGTCGTTTCATATTATTTTGTCAATATATTATTATTTTCGTATAGAATATCTAACAAGATTGTTTTTCACTAGATTCATATTCACGTGTCGATTTAATCCAGCGTAACATATGAATATAGATCTAACCATGTACACAAGTCTATTAATATTAACCCCATACACTGGTTGATGTACTTGAGACAAATTGAGAGATATGCAAGCCTCTTAAATGAAAAATTAGATTTTTGTTTCGTGTCAAACGTGGAATTATAATATTTGAAAATAAAAAATTTATTTTTTGTAATATAAAGAAAAAAGTAAAAACAAAAAGATCAAATGTATATTTTCTATATAGATAACTATATTTAATTTTACAAATTTTAATCTGCATGACATTTATATTAAAATGTAAACGTTTTTAATGTAAATCGAATACGTTTTAGATTTTAGGTTTTCAAACTTATTTGAGCTCACCAAACCCAAAAAAATATCGCATTAGTATGTAAATCTTCTTACATAACAAATTTCAAAGAAATAATATAAAGTGAAAATGATGATTTCGAAAGTCAACCTTTAATGTTTATTTGTAAAATTGTACGTTTATAACAAAAACGCAACTTTAGTTAGAATAATATGGCTACAATTAAACGATATACAAGAAAATAATTGTATGATCAATCACATATAGTAAAAATGGACATAATACAAATTTTATAAAGTAATTAAGATTATTAATTGATTCATCATTAAAACATTATGTTATATAACATTTAAATATTAAAATGTTATATTTTTAGTTGGATTTAAATTAGTAACATATGTACATGTGGGTTCATGTTAAAAAATTAATGGAAATATGTAGAGATTTCCAACATAGCATATAGAATTAATTGAAATATTTTGATTGGTTAATTTGATTAATGTGTCCCTTAAAATCTTCATTGAGTTAGACATGAGACTTTTTTACTTAATGTCTCCTCAATTAATATATAGAAGATTTTAAGATCAATGTATATTACTAAAACCTAGAGCAATGCAAGATCTTGAACTGTTTGTTGTCTTTTTCTAAAGCAATGTAAGATTTGTTCATTTAATCATTTTGTTCTACCGATATACTCTATTTATCTATTTATAAGTGATGTTTAGGTTATTGCACACCAAACCACCACCACCATCAATCTCCTTCCTCAACTACCACCGCCAATCTCCATGGTTTCCGAAACCTCCTCTGCCGCGTTTGCTATCTGAGAAGCCATGCTTCTCACTCTCGAGACTCCGCTAACATTTACCCGAAGTCCCATCTCACCAGTGGTGCATGGTTTGGAGTGGTGTCGCATGTCACGTTTCTCTCATGGATTTTTCTCCCTGCCGATTAGACCCTTACCGCCAGTGAACATTTCTCTCTTAACGCCATAGCATCCGTCCTCAGAGTGGTGACGAGGAATCTATCCTCGACCTCACCTCTTCCGAAGCCACCAGATCCGTGTCTTTCGGAGCTGCGTGAGTCCTCACAACCGTCGGAGCCACCAGATCCGTAGGATTTTCAACTTAGTTTGGTTCTCCGATCTTCGGATTGTAATCTTCTCGCTCATTTGAAGCTGTGGAGATGTCTCAACGTTTCTCATCTTAGCTACTACCTACTGCTATATGCAGTCCTTTCTCCCCAATATTGGGATCTCAATATCTTGTCTAAAACTCATGATCTAGCCCCCTTGGATATTGTCCTCCCACGTGCTCTGCGAGTTAGGTACGAGTAAAAATTATTGTTGTGGTTATCAGGAATCATGTTTGTTTGCTTGGTGATGGTCGATTGAATTTAGTAGAAACTGATTTTCGGCAATTGTTTTCACTCTTTCGTCTGATTGTTTTGCTCTCTGGTCATTGCAAATGTTTCTCACCCTTACCTTGTATTGAAGTTATTACTAGCTCGAGTCTAGTTTTTGTTGATGTCACAGATTTATTCTCGGTCTCTCTTATTGCTTCGGCCTTTGGGCGGTCACTTGCAACGTTAGGCAATCCCAACGCAGGAACATCGGTGTAACAACCGCGAACCAAATTGAGGATTTTGGTGCGTGCGTCAATCGACACAAGGGGTGTGTGTCGACCGACGTAAGGTTAAATTGAACCGGTTGGTTTGATTTAAATCGTTAGTTTGCGGACTGGTTTAGGGAAAATCCTAGGGCTCCCTTATATATAGGTTGTGGCCGCATTTTTGGTGGTTGATAGTTTCCAGAGAGTTTTCACAGAGGATTGAGTATTGTGAAGGAATCATCGTTGATTTTCCTTGAATTCCCGATCCTGAAAGCTTGCTCTTTGATCTATGAGACTAGTGGATCCGTGTTCTTTGTGGTTGAGAAAGGAAACTCGGGTTGGAGATTCGTTCTTCGCGTTCTTTGGTGTAGTTCTTCCTTTTTCCTTTCCAGAACCAAGGTGAGTGTTTGACCATGGCTTATCTGGGTAAAAAATTGATAGGATGTGGTTGTTTGTGTTGTTGTGTGGATTCGTGCTTGTATTGGTGATCTTTGTGCAGGGGATCGTTGTGATGCGTTCGAGAATCGATCCATGAGAGGATAGGTTCGATTCCTGGACATTGCATCGGTGCGTCGATCGACTCACGATGTGTGCGTTGATTGACACACGAGCAGTGCATCGATCGACACAGCAGTGCATCGATCGACACTGGGGTTGTGTGTCGATCGACGCACGTGCTGTTGTACTGTTTCTCGTGTGATTGTTCATGTTTTGCATTGTTGTTTGCTCATCCTGATATTGTATCTTTTGCTTATGCATGTGTGTATAGCCAAGTAGATGGGATGACCGTCTCAATGAGTATTTGTGATAATACTCACGCATCTCTTTTAACCATGTGATGCAGGTAGAGACAAAGTGTGATCGTGGAATCATTGTCGGGAAGAGGAGATAATCTAGTGTCTCGGTTTATTGGATGTTGTTGTTAGAATTGCTAGGTTGCTAGTAAATTCTAGAAGTATTATTTATCGTTATTGGTTATTAATTTGAATTGGAATTGGTTTAGTGTTTCAATAAAGTATGATAGTTATTGAATGGTGTTGTTTGGTTAATTGATTGTTGAGTTCCACATATTGTGTTTTGACCGTTGAGAATTATTATTTATGATAATAATAATCCGAGTTTGTAAAATTTTAAATTTCTACGGGTCGGGTCGTTTCAGTTTGGTATCAGAGCCCTTATAGTTCTAGGACGGGTGCACTTGATTGATTGATTATGTGAGTTAGTCGATTGATTGTTGTGTGGGTTTGGAGTGCTAGATCATATTCTCCGAGCCTTCAATGAGATTCCACGGTATGTGTTGTTTTATATTTCTGTTTTCTAGTATGCTTAGTGTTCTGTTGGGTAGTGGAGAGTGAGATGGCTAGATATACTAGAGGCAGAGGTCGTGGGGCCGTGGAGGCCGAGGTGGTCGTGGTAGGTGTGAGCGCGGGCAGAGACTTGAGAGTGAGTGTGTCGTCGCGAGTGTTGCCCAAGAGACCACGCAGGAGTAAGTGGCTGATTCGTAGGCGTATCAGAAGGGGTTCTTGGGTGTGGCCACAGCGAGTTCCAGTGTGAGGACTGGTGGGACTGGTGAGGGTCCCAATGTGGTTGGCGGTGCGGTGGGCCCGGGTGGGGGTGATGCCGCATGTGTAGTCCAGGACCGAGATAATCGTCTGGCGGGTCTGCTACAGTTGATCATGGAGCAGTTACCGGGTGGGGTGCTGGCTCAGGGTCAGGCTCCGGAAGCGCAGTCGGGTATGGCTGGTGTGCAGCCGGGTGTGGCTGGTGTGCAGCCGGGTAGGGCTGGGGTGCAGCCGGGTGTGGCGGTTGCAGAGGAGCTCCCATCCTATCTTAAGATGATGGACCAGATGCAGAGGATTGGCACGGAATTTTTCTTGGGAGGTGCCAAGGTTGAGAAGGACGATGAGTGGCAGCTTAGACTGGAGCGTAACTTTTTCTCTATCCGGTGTCCAGAAGGATATCGGGTTGATATGGCGGTTCATTACCTAGAGGGTGATGCGCATCTCGGGTGGAGAGGTGTTGAGGCTAGGAGGGTGCAGGTAGAGATGGCCTAGGATGACTTCTTGGCAGAGTTTAATGCCAAATATTTCCTGTAGGAGGCGGTAGATCGGTTGGAGTTGAGGTTTCTGGAGTTTACTTAGGGAGACGAGTCACTGAGGGAGTTTGACGCAGAGTTCACTCGACTCCTAGTTCATGCGGGTATAGGTATGGAGGGCGAGCAGGCATAGGTGAAGAGGTTCTTGAAGGGACTTCGATCGGATTTGAAGACTCGCTGTAGAGTGAGTAGGTTCTCCACGAGGGCAGAGTTGGTTGAGATTGCTGCGGTGATTGAGGATGACCTGAGGGAGCAGGCGGTGGTGGTTAGTCCACCTGTTCAGCAGAGGAGGTCACAGCAGTGGGTAGGTACGAGCAAGGGCGGCAAACCTGCGCAAGGACAGAAGAGGAAGTGGGAGAGCACTTCCGGACCGAGTTAGAGTGGTCAGAGTGGTTCGGGATACTTTGGGTGCGGAAGCACGGATCATCGAGTGGTGAACTATCCGAAGAGGAGCGAGCCTCGGGTGTGTTTTCACCGCAGAGAGCCGGGACACATCAAGCCGAGATATCCCAAGTTGTAGCAGATGGCGGTGGCGGCAATACAGCCAGTGGCTCAGATTGCAGTGGCACCGCAAGTGTTCACTTCGGTGGAGACGGGTGGATCTAGCGCCAGACCATTCACAGGTAACTTCAAACTTGACTTGTTGAACTTCTAATGTGGTCGAATTTAGTTTGTTTTGGAATTTATGAGTTTGTGCTAGAATGTTAGGGTTCTTAGGCACATGGGATTTGTACATGGACCTTAGTAGTGGGCAGTTGTGAGTCCCATGTGCTGTTTGATTTTGGTGCTATGAATTGCTTTATTACTCCGGAGTGTGCGGAGGGCAGTGGTATACGAAGTGATTCCGGTGAGTATCCGGAAGTAGTTAAGATTGCTGGTGGCAAGTCTTTAGCTACTCTTGGGTGGGCTCGAGGCGTGGACATTCAGGTGGCGGGCGAGTTTATGCCAGCTGATCTGATTATTAGTCCGATGAAGCTGTACGATGTCATTCTAGTATGGATTGGCTGGATCGATGTTGAGTTTATCTGGATTGTCATCGGGGACGAGTTGTGTTTGAGCGAGAGGCGGGGAGGTTGGTTTATCAGGGAGTGAGGCCGACTTCCGAGAGCTTCGTGATTTCAGCGTTTCAGGCTGAGCAGCTGATTGAGAAGAGCTGCGAGGCGTATTTGGCGACAATATGATGTCAGAGGTTGTTGGAGAGGTTGCAGTTGGGGATATTTGAGTTGTTCAGGACTTCCAGGATGTTTTCCAGTCGTTGCAGGGGTTACCGCCGTCTCGGTCTGATCTTTTTATGATTGAGTTGGAGCCTGGGACGACTCCCATATCTAAGGCACCATACCGTATGGCTCCAACAGAGATGGTAGAGCTGAAGAACCACTTGGATGATCTTTTGGGGAAAGGATTTATCCGACCTAGTAATTCACCGTGGGTAGCGCCGGTGTTGTTTGTGAAGAAGAAAGATGGGAGTTTCCGGTTATGCATTGATTACCGGGGAATAAACCGAGTCACTGTGAAGAACAAGTATCCTTTACCGTGGATTGATTAGTTATTGGATCAATTGCAAGGGGTTACTTGGTTCTCTTAGATCGATTTGGCTTCGGGTTACCATCAAATTCCTATCGATGAGACGGATGTTAGGAAGACTGCTTTCAGGATGAGGTATGGACATTATGAGTTCGCGGTGATGCCTTTCGGGTTGACGAATGCACCAGCGGCGTTCATGATGCTGATGAATGGGGTCTTCCAGGAGTATTAGGACGAGTTTGTGATCATCTTCATGGATGATATTTTGGTGTATTCGAAGAGTCCTGAGGAGCACGAGGTTCATTCAAGAGTGGTTCTGAAGAAGCTGCGGGATCAGAAGTCGTACGCGAAGTTGAGTAAGTGCAGTTTCTGCCAGTAAGAGTTGAATTTTCTCGGTCACGTGGTTTCTGCAGATGGGATTTTTGTAGATCCGGCAAAGATAGAGGCTATCAGAGGATGGCCTAGACCGAGGAATGCCACAGAGATCAGGAGTTTTCTCGGGTTGGCGGGTTACTACAGGAGGTTCGTCAAGGGTTTTGCGAGTATGGCGTAGTCGATGACGAAGTTGACGAGGAAGGATGTCCCTTTTGTGTGGTCTTCAGCTTGCGAGGAGAGTTTCGAGCAGATGAAGAAGATGTTGACTAGTACACCAGTACTGGCATTGCCGGAGCTGGGCGAGCCATACGTGGTGTAATCAGATACTTCAGGAGTTGGTGTAGGTTGTGTGCTGATGCAGCAGGGAAAGGTAATTGTATATGGTTCGAAGCAGTTGAGGAGGCACGAGTGCAACTACCCTACTCATGATTTGGAGTTGGTTGCGGTGAGTTTTGCTCTAAAGATTTGGAGATCTTATCTTTATGATGGAAAGGTTTAGGTGTTCACAAACCATAAAAGCCTGAAGTATTTCTTTACGCAGCCGGAGCTGAACCAGAGGCACAGGCGATGGATGGAGTTGGTAGCAGATTACGATCTGGAGATTGCTTACCATTCGGGAAAGGCAAATCCGGTTGCAGATGCGTTGAGAAGGAAGAGAGTTATATCGGCTCAGAAACTGGATATGGAGGCATTGGTGAGTGAGATTGGCACTTTGAGGTTGTGCGTTATCTTATAGGAGCCATTGGGGTTAGAGGCAGCTAACCAGGCAGATATACTGAGCAGGATTCGAGCAACTCAGGAGATGGATAAGGGGTTGATTGATGCTTCTAAGGTTAAAGGTTATGAGTATCTGGTCTCTACGAATGAGACAATACTTGTGAACGGGTGGGCTTGTGTACCCAAGGATGAGGATCTGAGGCAAAAGATTCTCAGGGAGGCTCATTCTAGCATTTTGTCTATTCATCCGGGGGTGACCAAAATGTACTGGATCTGAAGCGGTATTATCACTGGGTCGGGATAAAGAGAGATGTCGCTATCTGGGTTGCAGCGTACAATATGTGCCAGTTAGTGAAGGTTGAGCATCAGGTTCCGAGCGGGTTATTGCAGAGTTTACCTATTCTAGAGTGGAAGTGGGATATGGTTATCATGGACTTTGTGACTGGGTTGCAAGTGTCGCGGATTTATGATGCTATCTGGGTGATTGTGGATCGTCTGACTATGTCAGCACATTTTCTTGCCATTAAGAAGACCAATGGAGCAGCGATATTGGCTATGAAGTATGTGCGGGAGATAGTGAGGCTGCACGGGGTGCCAGCGAGTATCGTGTCAAACAGGGATTCGAGGTTTACTTCAGAGTTCTTGAGGGCATTCCAGGCTGAGATATGCACTAAGGTGCATATGAGTACAGCTTATCATCCTCAGACGGATAGGTAGTCTGAAAGGACGATTCAGACACTTGAGAATTTGTTGAGGATGTGTGTGCTAGATTACGGTATTCATTGGGCGGATCACCTAAACCTGGTAGAGTTTGCGTATAACAACATCTATTAGGTGAGTATTGGGATGGCTCCATATGAGGCTCTGTATGGGAGGCCATGTCATACACAATTATGCTGGACTCAAGTGGGAGAGAAGAGCATGTTTGGTGCAGATTTTGTTCAGGAGACGACGGAGAAGATCCGTGTCTTGAACCTGAACATGAAGGAGGTTGAGGATTGGCAGAAGAGTTATGCCGACAAGAGGAGAAACAATAGAGTTTGAGCTGGGAGATCTGGTGTATCTCAAGGCAGTGATATTGAGGGGTTCTAACAGATCCATTTTGCAGAATAAGCTAAGTCCGAGGTTTATGGTCCGTTCAAGGTTGTGGAACGGGTTAGACTGGTAGCTTATCGGTTGGAGTTACCTCAGAGTATAAAGACTTTTCATAAGGTCTTCCATGTTTCGATGCTGAGGAAGTGTCTGCATGAGTCTGAGGAGGTGTTGGCTAGGATTCCGGAGGATCTTCCGCCCAACATAACATTAGAGGCAAAACCTGTGGGGATTCTCGAGAGGAGAGTCAAGGTATTGCGCCGGAAAGAAACCATTATTGAGAGTCTTGTGGGATTGTGGCGGTGTTGAGGAGGAGACTTGGGAACCATAGGCTGTGATGAAAGCAAAGTTTTTGAAGTGGTTCGAGAAGCAAGCTGAGGCTTGAGTTATCTTTTCTGGTTTTTAGTTTCAGTGATAGCATGTTGCTATGAGTTTTGATGTATTTTCGTTTGGTGATGTAACGAATTATACATTATTGAGATTTATAAGATGTGTTTTTTTTTATTAAATGTGTTAATAGGACAGGGGTTCTTATGATATAATGGGTGTGTCATGAGGTTGGAGTGGAAAGTCCAGAGATAGAGATTCTATGTGAGTTAGAACTTGTCTATTTTCTGAAGAGCTAGAGATAGAAGTTCTTTGTGAGTTAGGACTTGTCTATCTTCTAGAGAGACTAGGAATAGAAGTTCTATGTGAGTTAGGACTTGTCTATTGCCTAGGGATGGCCAGGAATAGAAGTTTTATGTGTGAGTTAGAACTTGTCTATTCCTGGGGAGAGTCTGGAAATAGAAGTTTTATGTGAGTTAGAACTGTCTATTTTCCGGGAGACACCCTAGTGATTGGGTTGTTTCGGATGACCTAGAGATTGGTCATGGTTGTGATGATATTCTAGGATAAGGGATGTCATAATGGAACCACAGAAGGTGATTTTAGTCGACAGGTGCTTATGATGCACGTTGCAGAGTTGATTGCTCGAGGGAAAGTGAGGTTCTCTCTAGGGGATAGTGATTTCTCCTGCATATACTTGAGGGGACAGTGAGATTCTCTCTAGGGGATAATGAATTCTCCTGCATATACTCGAGGGGACAGTGAGGTTCTCTCCAGGGGACAGTTAGGTTCCTTGCATGCCGATAGCTTGACGGACTATGTGTTCCAAGAGTGGGAGGGGCATAAAGCATACCGATAACCTGATGGACGGCAGTCCTGAAGGTGGGAGGGTATGATATACACCAAGAGCTCAAAGGGTGACGATCCTGAGAGTGGAAGGAGTGTATATATATATGAGTTATGAGCAATAATGTTTGAAACGTGATTTGTAAGTGTGAGACTAGATGAGCTTCAGGGATCGGGTGTTGAACTCAGGTGGTGCTGGCCGGGTGAGGTCAGGGGTGTGATATGAGAGGGTGTTGGCCGGATTGGGTCAGAGTGTTGATATCGGGTGGTGCTGGCCGGGTTTGGGTCAGGATTGTAGCCGTAGTGAGACATTGTTGCGTGATTCGAGGTCGAATCTGTGTTAGTGGGGGAGAGTTGTAACGACCGCGAACCAAATTGAGGATTTTGGTGTGTGCGTCGATCGACACAAGGGGTGTGTGTCGATCGACGGAAAGTTAAATTGAACCGGTTGGCTCGATTTAAGTTGTCGGTTTGCGGACTGGTTTAGGGGAAACCCTAGGGCTCCCCTATATATATATGTTGTGGCCGCATTTTTGGTGGTTGAGAGTTTCCAGAAAGTTTCCAAAGAGTTTTCAGAGATGATTGAGTGTTGTGAAGGAATCATCGTTGATTTTCCTTGAATTTTTTATCCTGAAAGCTTGCTCTTTGATCTGTGTTCTTCGTGGTTGAGAAAGGAAACCCGGGTTGGAGATCCGTTCTTTGCGTTCTTCTCTGTAGTTCTTCCTTTTTCTTTTCCAGAACCAAGGTGAGTGCTTGACCATGGCTTATCTGAGTAAAGTAATTGATATGATGCGGTTGTTTGTGTTGTTGTGTGCATTCGTGCTTGTATTGGTGATCTTTGTGTAGCGGATCATTATGATGCGTTCGGGAATCGATCCATGAGAGGATAGGTTCAATTCCTAGACATTGTGTCGGTGCATCGATCAACACACGAGGTGTGCGTCGATCGACACACGAGCAGTGCATTGATCGACACCGGGGTTGTGTGTCGATCGACGCATGTGCTGTTGTACTATTTTTCGTGTGATTATTCGTGTTGTGCATTGTTGTTTCCTCATCCTGGTATTGTATCTTTTTCTTATGTATGTGTGTATAGCTAAGTAGATGGGATGACCGTCTCACTGAGTATTTGTGATAATACTCACGTATCTCTTTTAACCATGTGATGCAGGTAGAGACAAAGTGTGATCGTGGAATCATGGCCGGGAAGAGGAGATGATCTAGTGTCTCGGTTTATTGGATGTTGTTGTTAGAATTGCTAGGTTGCTAGTAAATTCTGGAAGTGTTGTTTATAGTTATTGGTTATTGATTTGAATTGGAATTGGTTTAGTGTTTCAATAAAATATGAGATTTATTGAATGGTATATATATCTTTGTTCCATGGAAACTGCACACCAATTATTGCACACCAATTAATAAATCATTTAACTTTTAATTTTTGTTTGTAATAAAACAAAAACATAAATTATTATCTACCTAAACAAAATTTAACCAATAAATTTTTTTCTTTTAGAATTCAAACAATAAAAAAATCAATTTATTTTGTATTGAATAACGAAAACTAAACATTATAACTATGATTAGGTTTTCTTTACCACCATTGAGTGCAATGATATACTAGTAGATGATACCTAAAATGTTTGTAGAAATGGAATTTAAATTGATGGTACGTAAAATGGCCAAAAAAATCTGTTTCGCAATTAAGTTTGTACTAATTTTTTAAGGCTAAATCTTGTTAGTTTTTGAAATATGATTGATCAACGTGATTCTACCGTTACATAGAAATATAAAATTTAATTTTAATTAAACTTAACCTCAACTGTTTAATTTTAATATTAGTAAATTGTGCACGCACAGTTCATTATAATATTTATTTTGTAAGTTCGTCATCGTCTAGTTAGATTATCAATCGGTGGTAAAATACTTTCGTTATGCTGTTGAAAAAAATGTATTAGTGGTTGTTTTTCGCTTTATAAACTTAATTATAAAATTTTAATATCATTTCTTATTGAAACCACTACGAGATTATTACTGACAAAATTTCAATTCTTCATCTCTTGTTTTATTGTCTTCGTTTACCGGCATCTACTATCATCTCTAATTTTACGGTTTCATTAGATATCTTACAACAAAAATTCTTTTTTTTCCGATCCAGTTCCTTTTACCTACTTTTTTGAAAACTCATTAATTACCGTACCACTATTTGTTATACATCACTCGATTCAAATTCAATATCTATACTTATTTTATACAAAACTGAACGAAAGATTAGTTTAATAGTATGTAGATTATGATCTCCAATTGGCTTTTAGACTAACTCTCAATTCAACTACTCGATTTTGATAACTTCAGCTTATCACATAGATTAAGACCTTTGAAAGAAAAAAACGAAACGAAACGAAACGAGATACGTAACTTAGTCACTGTATGTTTATATGAACATTTGTGTGGAGAAAGGCCAAAGAACACAAAAATTGCATGCATGCCAAAAAAGAAAAAAATTATTACTTTTCGGAGACGAAGAAGAAAAGTCAGAAAGAGGAAGAGACTTTTGTCCGTTATCCGTTACTTTATTAAGACACAACAGTCAAATGTAGTGTGAACGAAGTCTCACAGCGGACCCCACTCTTTAGTTTGACTAATGAGTCATTAACGGAGTCTTAACCGTTTTCTTATCGTTTTGTTTATCTACGAGTGCACGTAAACTTCTCCGTTGTTCGAGGCGCGTGAATTTCACTCTTCGCATTGGTGACGTGTCTTTCTCTAACAAAAAAAACAAATTCGTTAATTATTCTTTTCGACCGACCATTCCGGTTCTTTATTTATTTTTCTTTTAATTAATTATCAGAGATTATATTTGATCTCCCTTTGGTTATGATTGTAGAGTATAGTTTTTTTTTTTTTTTTTTAACCTCGAGAGTTCTAAACTTTTGGCTAATAATTTTATGTATTAAAAAGGGTTTGAACCTGAGACATAGAGAAACTAAACTTTTTGTATTACTACTAGACCACAACACTTTTAGTGAGTTTGGTGTTTGCTTCTCTTTAGTTACTATCAGTCCCGTGTCAAGACATTGATGTGGGATAAAAAATGGGTCCCTTTTCAATATTTTTTTTAACGATTGTTTTATATAATATGATTATATATATGAAGAAACAGAGAAGTGGTGAGTGAAGAGATTGAGGAAAAAGAGTTTACCGGTTGTGGAAAAAAAAAATGAACAGATGGAGAAGCTAGGAAAAGAATCAAATTCGATTTTAGTTTGTCATCGCTTTGTTGGTCTCGAATTTGGATGTTAGTTAGGGTTTAATAAATAATAAACAATAAAACTGAAAAAAAAAATATTGAACCAAAATTAGTGATATCTAATTTCAAATTTGGGATATGGAAATATAATAGACCTAACTAAACTAAACTGAGACAAAATCACCACTATACTATAGCTAATTTTCATAAATTTAAGACTTAAAATTTATAGGCAAATGCCTTACCTCTAGGCACGAACCTGATTACTATCTTATTATAAATGTATACATACATTTTAAACTAAAGTTGAATTACACACTGTCTTGTGACTTTGACTCATCTCAAAATTCATTAGTAAATTTGTTGGAAATATATGTGTTTTTCTATGGACAGAAAATTTTCAACAGTTTGAAAAAAAATCATTCAAATTAGTATGATAAAAAATACAGCATTGGGAATATCATATTAAGAGTTAAAAATAGAGGAGAATACTTATAAACTGAAAAACTAAACGACGTAATATTTTGTCAACTGAAAAATAAAACATTTGATACTCTCTCTGTTTCTATAAAAAATGTCATTTTAATTATATTCACACAAAATATAAAAGTATTAACAGATTTACTATATCCCTAATTAATACACTAAATAAATTTTTCTTTCTAATTAATACATTAAAATCAAAACTAAAATTTTATTTAAAATTCTGCATTGAAAATATAAAACGTCATTCTTATGAAATAAAGTTATAGAATAATATTATTTGTGAAACGGAGAGAATATAAGTTAAATACATATAAATAATCAAATACAATCCTAACTCTAGTTATTTTAGGAATAACATATTTCTATAAAGGATAGACTTACACGATTGGATGTGAATTACTACATAAGCATAAACATTAATGATATAAACCAAAAGGAAAGCAAAAGAAAATGTTGAATTCAATAAATAATATACTATTGAAAGAGGAGAATGACCGTTAATGAATATTACTCTCTTTGTTTCTAAAAGATAAATATTTTACAAAAAACTTGTTTCACAATGATAATTTTTTATGTTTTCTATATATTTTTATTATTAAATGATAAAATATTGTAAATTTTTTTAGAAAAATTGAAATAGTATTGGCCTTAAGTTTTTGAAAACTGTTTACAGAGGTCAATGAGAAAATAAGTTGTCTCTCTTTCTCCTTTATTCCTTTAATGTCACAAGGTTGTCGATCCCTAGAACTGATCAACACCACGTCACTCAAAATCTCTGATTTGTTATTTAATGAATTATCTATAACTTTTCCTCAAACTATTTATTCTTTTATCTTTCGGTCAAATTATATTTTCAAGTTAATAAATCCAGTGATCTTTTGGAGTATAATTTATTCTTTACGTTTTCCCTACTTTGGAGTATTTTTCTTGTTCAATGGGGTTGACAGAAACATGTAATTCCTGTTTGTGATTCTGAATAGGATAATCTATTAAATTGAACTAAATCGTAACAAATTTATTGTGAAAAACATAAGTTTTTTCTTACTTCCAAAATAATATTACAATGTTTCAATCTTCTGTAAATTACATAAAAAAATTTCACCTTTTGTTTACCGATTTGTTATATCGAAAGAATGGTAACATTTAGAGAGGGATGTATTCGATATACCATTTCGAATGATTTAATATGATTTGTCAAATCCTATATTATTAGATCATGAATTTAAAAAACTTTTTTAAAATCTAGTGTTATTGAACTAGTGATTTGAAAAATACATTCAAATCCACTACTATTGAAAACATATGAACAATTTGTTTTTTTAATGATTTCAAGGGATTTAAGAAAGATTAGAGAGGATTTATTTGTTAAAAATATAAAGAGCCAAATCTCATAGTTTTAAGTGAGATTGTAGAGAATTCACACAAAATCACTAAAATCATCTAAAATCTCATTAAAATTCAAATTCCCTTTAATTAGTAATTTTAGATAGCGGATCTGAGTCCACCATAGCCACCAACCTCGAGGCATGTTAATCAAGTAAAGTATTTGTTAACTTTTAATTCATTTTCAAACAAAGATTATCATGGTCTCGTGATTTATATGTTGACCCTTCTCATATAATAAAGTTTTTAAGAAATGAAGAAATAAAAGAGAAAGATGAGGCGCAAAACACATGTTGCCGAGTCATTATCGACTATGGGTGCATAATGATGGAACAAAGCACAAAACTTATAAGCAAACTAACTACAACCTTCTTTTGGGGTCCCAATACCCGACCCTAATGTTTTGGAATTAATAAAGCTACGAGCATTTACCAAAACTAAAAGTACAAGGCCATTTTAGTTTTTCATTTGAAACTATATTATACTAATAAAACGTGTGTTCATACTAATTAATTTCACACACAGTTACTTTATATTGTTATAATGATGGAACATGAAATCATATGCATATGAACTGCAATGATACAGTCTCCACTTTGTTTTGTGGGAGACATTTACCGGATTTTGCTAAATTGGCTTTTCCTCTTTTGAGTTGGGTTATTGTTAGTGGCTGCAATTTTCTTTTGATTTATCGAAAAAATCTGTTATTCTTTGTAAACGGACAAACAAATAGATAGCCATGTATGTGGATGTACAAGTTATTTACTATATGATTTCCTCACAAGACTCTATGGGAATAGCCACTAATAATCACATCACAAGGTTTCATTGATTTACAAGGCAGATCTGTTATTCCAAATCTCAATCTACATCATATTTGACACCATAAAAAAAACACAAGTTACTATACAATTCATCTCGAGATAAATTAACGAACAAACAAAAATCATAGTTTTTACCATTAGCTAAAGGCTTTGATTAGTAGTCCTTACCGCAACAATAAGGGATCTACCGCTTCTTTTGTTAACGATTAAAAAATAGATGATGAAAAGAATCCAATATATATTTAACTAAGTGGTAGTAGGCTAGTGGTTTTTACTTGAGAAAAGAATTGCTCTGTGGATTTATACCAAGGTTCAATCCCCTCAAGCGCGAAATTATCAATATACTCCCATTTGACTAGTCGAAGTGGTGCCACACTTTCGGCTCATTAAAAAATCTGATGAGTGAGCTACTCGATGGTTACATTCATCCTAGAAAGATTAGTCAGGTGGTAAAAGCCCGGATTATCCTCTGGTATACAAAAAAAACCAATATTTGTTATTTATGGTAATTTCAAATAGTATGATTTTTAGAATAAATTAATTAATCATATGTATAGCTTCAAAATTAATTACTTGGGGGAAAATATTTGAATAATTAATGTTTAAACATTTCTATTTTTCACACTGTAAATTAAGGCAAAACACACATACATTTACAATCACATATTTTATTACTAGGAGCGAGACTTCAAAGATACTTCTTATGTATCATAATACTCCTTCTATATCAGAATAGATGATTTTTAAGGATTTATCACACAAATTAAGAAAACTTTTAATTTTTTAATTTTTTCAAATTAAAACATCATTTATCATGCAATCAAATACAGTTCAACCAATAAAAAATTAATTTGCAGAATATAAATAGTCAAATTAAATAAAAATATATTTATATATATATTGAAATTTGAAAAGATCATCTAATTTGAGACAAAAAAAATTCTCTAATTTAAATTAGAGGGAGTAGATGATCTTTTAGAGATTTTTTATTTATTTTAAATTCGATGATTTTTTAATGTAAAATTAATTGTGTTTTTGTAGGTTTAGACTATTTGAATTATGCAGATTATTTTTGTTTATTAGTTGAATTGTTTTGGAATTGATGAGAAAACATGTTTTATATTGAAAAAGTAGAAAATTAAATAATTTTTTAATTTGTGTGTAGAAACCTTAAACATCAAATAATTAATATAGAGGAGTAAAGGAATAATCGAGAAACGTGTGATCGTAATATCTTAATAGGACCCAGATATGCTTATCTTCATTTAAATCTGGATCAAAGCATATGTCAAACTGTCTTCACAATTTAAGACAACCTCCTTTATTATTTTTGCAAAACTATATTGAGTTTATTTAAATAACTTTTGTGAAATTCTTTTGTTTAGGTGATTGCCAAATGGTATATAATTCTGTGTTTTTATTCTCTCCACACTAAGTAACTTAAATATTTTTGAAGCACATAAATTATTTATTTAAAAGAAAATGGTGGATATATGCATACATAAAATAGCACACAATTATATATGGAATCAATTACAAAAATATTAATTTTGGTGTCTTTATTTTCAAAAATGCTAACATAGATTGTTCATTTAAAAAAATACTATTAACTATGAAATTTTAAACCATAAAAAATTCTAAATTTTTAAAAAGATATTAATTCCTAACAAACCTTAAACCCTCCAAACTAAATGTTAATACAAAATAGTTAACTCAAACCTAGATGATATTTTGAGTAAATGATATAATTTTAGTGGTATTTTTGAAAAAATTTCAAAAATTTGATATTTTGAAAAGTGATATTTCAAAAATAACGTTTTGAGAATTTTCAATATATATGTATTTCAAGGCATCTAATACATTTCGTTAAAGTATGATTCAAAAAATTATTACAAAAATAATATTGCTTACTTGGTTCTTAATCACAATAAGATAGTATAAATTAACAGTATAGAAAAATTGAAAAAGTGGTTAAAACCAAAAGTATACATTGAAAAGTGGTTGTAAAATCGTTTAATAGTCTAAACACTTCATCTATATATATATATGATGTTTGTAATATAATATAAGTTAGGGAAAGTTGCAAAAAATGACCTTCAAATTGATTTGAAATACAAGGGTAACCCACATATCTCATGTTTGAGAAAAATAATTCAAAATGATAGTGAAATTACAAATATATATTTTATGACCAAACAAAATACGGAGGCCATAATGACTGTTTTAATCCTAACGAAATCTGCTACATAATATAGAGGTCTACCATAAGACTTCCGCCAGAAATCCAACTCGTAGACTCCATGTGAAATCTACTTTTGTGGTTTAGTAGACTACCAAAGCAGTCTACTATATAATTATATTTTAAATTTATAAATTAACAAAAAATACTTTGATAAAAAAATTTTGATCGATGACCCAACTATAAACAATTATGAATTATGAAAAATAAAATTTCACAAAATTTCACAAATTAAACCTACTTAGACAAATTAGGTTATGAATTAAATACATACTATACTAAAGAAATAGTTACCAAATACGGTACTTCATAACATTTGCTTGGATATTGATGTGGTGACATTTTGGTAGTTATTATTGTTTGATATTTATAGTTTCATGAGTTTATTTATGGTTGTAGTGGTTTAGTTTTAGGAATTAGATTTTTATTTATGGTTTAGGGATTGGATGGTATAGGGTTTAGTTATACAAATCGTAGTGTAGTGTTTGAGTTTTAGAGTTAAATTTACTATAAGGTGATGTTAAATTTTGAGTTAAGTACATTATTTGGCGTATATGTCCGAGCTACAAGTATGAAATATGGGTAATAGTTAGACATTTATAGGTTGCAAACATGTTTTCACACTTATGATTAGAGTTAGGGTTCATCATTTTTATAACTAAACTGTCAAATTTGCGTAAAAGTGTTAGCTTGTGAATATATTATACGTTTTGAATGTTTGGAATAAGTTTTGGTATAGGGTTTCGAATAATCATTGAAAATAATCGATTTAGGTTTCCAGATAGTAGACTTCGTATACTTAGAGTTTAGGTTTCGTTGCCGATTTAACAGACTTCTAAACCAGAAATTTTAACCTAACCGGATATGTTTAACCTTCATATATAAACGAAAATTAAAGTTGTTTGATATTTAGTAGCTATTGTTGTTATTGTTGTTTGATATTTATAAGTTTCATGAGTTTATAATTGTAATGGCTTAGGTTTAAGGATTCATATTTATGGTTTAAGGTTTAAAGTAAACAATTTTGTAGAGATTATAGTGTAGAGTTTGATTTTTGAAGTTGAGTCAACTATAATATGTTAAATTTTGACTCATGTATGTCATTTTGTGTATGTCCCCGAGTTACAAGTCTAAAATATGGATAATAGTTTGATATTATATGTTGGAAACATGTTTTTACATTTAGGGTTAGATTTAGGGTTCATAATTTTTATCTTTAAAATGTTAAATTGTGAATATTTTAAACGTTTTGAATTTTTGATATTAGTTTTATTTAAAGTTTTGAATAATCTATTGAAAATAATCGATTTAGGTTTTTGGATAGTAGATTTCAATAGAACTCTGTGCCAATTGGTAGACTTCAGGTGAAGTCTACATTACGTTTAGGGTTTAGTTTAGAGTTTAGGGTTTGGTAAAATTCAAACGAAGTCTAACAAAACCGAAAATTATTAACCTAATCGGAAATTTTAACCTCCTATATAAACAAAGCTTACTCTAACCTAACCCTAATTTTGTTGGGGAAAAAAAACTCTCGACGCTTCTCTCTCAAATTGCGCTGTTTTTTTCTCTCTCGTTGAGATCTTCCTCTTCAATCATTTGTCTCTATCTAACAACAAAGTGAAATGGTGGAGTTCTCTAGGGATGAACGGTGGCTCAGGTGGTGGTCGAAGGCTGTCGATGTAGTTGCGGTGGGCGTTTTGCGGTGGATCTTGGTGAATCTCCGCGCTTTCTTCTTACTGCTTCACCGCACGGCGAGATAGCCTCTGATCTGGCCTTACCTTCATCAATTGGAGAAATCAGTGGCTCGGCGAGATAGCTGCAACAATGTTTTTTATGGTTCGGTTTGGGATTGGAGCTTAGGCTTGGGTTTGAGTTGTGTTAGATTCGGGTTGTGGCGACGGTTTGGGGATGTATTTCTATTTGCTTCTATGAAATGTAGAAATGGGGATTTAGGTGTTTTCTTTACTTAGACTCTTGAAAACCCAAAAACCAAATTTAGATAGTTTTTTTGGATGAAATTGGAGAGAAAATTGGTAAGGAAAAAGTTATGAGCTCACAAATGAAGTTCTTATTCACAAAAAATTAGTTTGTGAGGCATTTAGAACTTGATTTAGGTTATTCATGGTGGTTAAAAATATTGATGATAATGGCATTTTCGTAAATAAGTTGATATATTTGGGTGTTTATTTGTGTGTTTTGAATATCTGATTTAAAAAAAAAAAATCAAATATAATGGCATTTGCGTAAATAATTCGAATTCTATGGTTGATTTGATAAAATTTTAATGAGAGAGAAAATGGGGTGTAAAAATGCAATTGACCACAAAATTGAAGTTATTTCAATAACTTTCCCTATAAGTTACTAGATGAAGGACCCGCATAAATGCGGGTTTGTGATTTAATCTTCAATAAAAAATAAAATATTTAATTGTGGTGAACAAAATTAGATCATCTGTCAACATAAATAAAATTAAAGTAAAAATGTTACTGCAAAACTATTGATCGAGAAGAATATTATTTATTTATTAATTTTAAATTTTTTTATTATTTGATTTATAACTAAAATTTATCACATCTTTGAAATTATTAGTCTTTCTTAATCCTATTTAAATTTGATAAAATTTTCTTACTTTTAATCTTATTTTAATATTCAAATATCTACTTTGAAAATGTTAATGAATTATTTCTCATATTTATATTTGAAATATTTTACTCTTGAATATTTTGTAGTTTGCAAAAATCAAAGACGAAAAGACAAAATTAGATCACTCCATTTAAATAATAAAATAAAATTGAAAACGTTATTACAAAATCGTTTATATAGAAGACTATCAAATATTTATCTATTGTATTCTTATAATTTATTTTTATATTGTTTGATTTTCAACTAAATTTATCACATATATTCAAATAGTTAAATATTTCTAATCCTATTTAAAGTAGGATTACATTTTAATATTTACCAAATCAAGATATTATTATTTTTAAATAAATTTTTGAAATGTGGCTAAATCTAATTTAAAAAATATTTTATACTTATATAAATCTAACCGATTGATTCAAACATAACTCGATAAGATTAAGTACCTTGTATAAAAATCCAAATTTTACTTTTACCATTTTAGTAATTATTAAACATAAAAAAAACTAAGCAAAAAGTGGAAAAATAAATTACTACACTTCATATCAATGTTGTCAAAAAAAAAAAATTGAGTTAGAATGAATCATATTAAGCTCAAAAAACTAATATATATTATCGTATTCTATTTCACATATCGAAAAATATAATAATTTATCTTTTCTAATGAAAAGCCAAAACAAATAAGTTTTATGAAAAGTATTATCGAAGTTTTAAATTGCGTTGAATGGAGAAAACATAAAAGTATATAAATAAATATGAAAATTTGGATATTTAAACTTAAATCTATTCAAACTATTATAAGATCTTAATAGGAAAATATATTTGATTTATTGTTTTATCTATTCTATTTAAAATTAAAATATCTAATTGATAAATACAGCTAAATAAGTTTTTATTTTAAAATGTTATTTGACATGTGGCAAAATCTAATTGGAATTTTTTTAACGTGTCAAAATCTAATCGATTAGCTAACACATATTACGATCTTGTTAATTGTCATGTTTGACGTGTTACACTTTATATAATAAGATAATTAGCCTTATGTCTATAAATAATAAAATAATAATAGTTTATTAAAAATAATACAACACCGAAAATTATTCCAGTGCCACTCGCTCGGATCGAAATTCGAAAGTTATATTCTCTTTTCTCTTTACCTAATATAAAAATCACCAAAATAAATTCAATCCGAATATTATCAACATAGTATATGCCCTTACATATTATTTCTGACTTTTCTCTATCCGAATTTTCCGTCTCATGATATTTTGTTCCCAATAATTCCATTTAATTTAATTATTCTTATAATACAATTGGAAAAAAAGAGAGAGTAAAGTGTCATAGAGAATCGAAGGTCCATATCAGTAGATAGTAAAGTGAAATCACGATAAGAATTAAGTTCCAAAAACAGAAATTAATATGACGCTAAAAAAAACCCCAGAAAATTTAATGTAAGAAAGACACGTGTCACCACTCAACCCTACACTAAAGAGAGCTTTTTCTTCTTCTTTTTTTCTATGCTCTCTAAACTATCTTCTCTTGTCTCCTCTTCGGATAATCCTATCCTTCTCTCCCTATAAATACATCTCCACTCTTCCTCTTCCTCCACCATCACAACCACCGGAAAACAATCACCGGAAAAACCCCTTCTCACACAAAGTATTCTTTTTCTTTGTCTACTTCTGATCATAAATATGGTCGGTCACCAAATGGAGAAATCTGCCAACGGTGCGTCAGCGTTGGAGACGCAGACGGCTGAGTTGGATCAGCCGGCTCAGCTCCGAAAGATCATATCGGTGGCTTCGATAGCCGCGGGTGTACAGTTCGGTTGGGCTTTACAATTATCTCTATTGACACCATACGTGCAACTACTCGGAATCCCTCATAAATGGGCTTCTCTGATTTGGCTATGTGGTCCAGTCTCCGGTATGCTTGTTCAGCCCATCGTGGGTTACTACAGTGACTGTTGCACCTCTAGATTCGGCCGTCGTCGTCCTTTCATCATCGCCGGAGCCTGTTTAGTCACCGTTGCTGTTTTCCTTATCGGTTACGCCGCCGATATAGGTCACAGCATGGGTGATAAGCTCAACAAACCGCCGAGAACGCGAGCTATCGGGATTTTTGCTCTCGGGTTCTGGATTCTAGACGTGGCTAACAACACCTTACAAGGACCATGCCGAGCTTTCTTGGCTGATTTATCCGCGGGGAACGCCAAGAAAACGAGGACCGCGAACGCGTTTTTCTCGTTTTTCATGGCGGTTGGAAACGTTTTGGGTTACGCGGCGGGATCTTACAGGAATCTCTACAAAGTTGTCCCTTTCACCATGACCGAGTCGTGCGATCTTTACTGCGCGAACCTCAAAACGTGTTTTTTCCTCTCCATAACGCTTCTCCTCTTAGTTACCGTTGTTTCTCTCTGTTACGTGGAGGAGAAGCAATGGTTCCCGGAGCCAACCGCAGACGGGAAAACCTCGAACGTTCCGTTTTTCGGAGAGATTTTCGGTGCTTTCAAGGAATTGAAAAGACCGATGTGGATGCTTCTCATAGTCACTGCACTAAACTGGATCGCTTGGTTCCCTTTCCTCCTCTTCGACACTGATTGGATGGGTCGTGAGGTGTACGGAGGAAACTCAGACGCAACCGCAACCGCAAACGCTAAAAAGCTTTACAACGACGGAGTCAGAGCTGGTGCGTTAGGGCTTATGCTAAACGCGATCGTTCTTGGTTTCATGTCTCTTGGTGTTGAATGGGTTGGTCGGAAAATAGGAGGAGCCAAAAGGCTTTGGGGAGTTGTTAACTTCATCCTCGCCATTTGCTTGGCCATGACGGTTGTTGTCACGAAACAGGCGGAGAATCACCGGCGAGATCACGGCGGAGCTAAAACCGGACCGCCTGGTAACGTCACTGCCGGTGCTTTAACTCTCTTTGCTGTTCTCGGTATTCCTCAAGCTGTAAGTCTCTCTCTCCCTCTCTCTGTTTTTTTTCTTTCTTTTTTTAATCCATCCGGTAATTAGTATTATTTTTTATATTACTATACTACTTAAGATTACCGTTAAACAAGAAAGAAAGAAATGAATTAATAACACGTTATTTTGACCAGATTTTTTTTCAATTTATTAATTGCAGATTACGTTCAGTATTCCTTTTGCACTAGCTTCCATATTTTCAACCAATTCCGGTGCCGGCCAAGGTAATTTTTTTTTTTAATGTGTAATTACCCTTTTTGTTTTGGATAATATAAGTCTACAATCTTCTTAAAGTGTTGAGACCTAAAAAAAGCTATAAGCATTTAATACGTACAGATTCGTAATTTAATAACTTATTGAGATGATTTTATAAGTTATCGATATTAATATATATGGGTTTCATTGACCATACCGAATATACCCATATTTACAAAACTCAATCTCTCTACCACTTTACGAACTTTAAAAAAATAATTTTAAGACTAAAGATTTGTATTATTCATTTCACAGGACTTTCTCTAGGTGTTCTGAATCTGGCAATTGTTGTCCCACAGGTAAGAACGTTTTAAATCAGTTTTGTTTATTTAATTTAATTTTTTTTTCTCATGGCTTATATATATATATATTTTATTTTTTTGAAAAAGACTGATATTTTTTTTTTGAATGATTAAAACGTATAGATGGTGGTATCTGTGGGAGGTGGACCATTTGACGAACTCTTCGGTGGTGGAAACATTCCAGCGTTTGTGTTAGGAGCGATTGCGGCGGCGGTGAGTGGTGTATTGGCGTTAACGGTGTTACCTTCGCCACCGCCGGATGCTCCTGTGTTCAAAACTGGGGCTGTGGGATTTCATTAAAAAAGATTTAATAATGTTTGATTCGCTCTTTTTTCTCTCATAAAACAGTAGTGTTATTGTGCAAATCCTACATAAAAGAAAAAAAAAAGGAAATTAAAACTCCTTGGGTTGGTTTGTATTTTACCTAAACCCACTATGTTCCTTTTTCTGTAACTGAATTTTAATTTGGAGTATATTTTACTTTTTGTTACCTTCAAGGCTTCAATATTACGACTTCATTGTTTCGGTAGTACCTTATAATAATAATCTACAAAAAATATAAAATGACCTAGGAATTTCATAATCATGGATTTGATTATTTATTTCACGAAAAAATGTACATTCTTAAGAATATTGAGAAATTTTAAAAAATGCCACTTTTCAAATGTTACTTTACAAAAATGTCATACTTTTGAAATCTTTGAAAAAGTACCACTTTTTGAAAATTATTTTTTCTTTATATGATTTATGTTTGGGTTAACTATGTTTTATTATGGTTTAGTTTTGAGTGTTTAGGAGGGTTTATGGGTCAAAACATTTTTTTAGGGTTTAGAATTTTAAGATATAGGCTTTATAAATCTATAATTAGTGGCATTTTTGCAAATAAATACCCATAAGTGACATTTTTGCAAATATGCATACAAAAAGTCATTACATTCATTTTTAAATAGTATGTTTAATTTTTGAAAAATACACTAATTATGTTTGGAAATTAAAAAAATACATTTTATTTTTCTATTTTTGAAAAATACCTTTTTAAATAGTTGAAAATTCTATTTTATCCATAAATTGATATAGTTTTTTTTGAAAAGTGTCATACATAAAATTTGACATCAACCAAAATACTTTATAGTGGGTACCTTAGTTCTAGCTTCTTCAGATAATACATCAGCTACAAAATTTGTACTTCTCCTAACAAATATAAAGCTGAAAATTGTATCTAAAATGGGCTAATAAAGTTGGAATTTGGGTTGATAAAAAACCAGATACAGTTTCAAGAGTTGAGTTGGAATCTTGAAATACAATGTTTTGTGAAATTTTTAGTTTTGTGTTTGTAAATGGGCCAAAAGATTTTTTTTTTTTTTTTTAACATAATGAGTATTATATTGTGTCTTCCTGAAAAAATAGAGTATCTCTTGGAGACTGCTCCAAATGTTTTGTTAATAGTTTTTAAAAATGTGCACATCAGTATTTCAATTTTATTTTTTAATACACATAAACAAAGTATTCGGAAGGCCAAAACCGGAAAATTGAAGAGCAACGTGGGGCCTTATCTTCTTCTTCTTCTTCATTTTTTGTTGGTTCTGTATTATCTTCATCGATTTTTTCAGACTTTGAGTGAGAGCAATCTTCCCATCAGAAACCTTTATGATCGAATCAAACATGCTTCTCCATACAATATCTCCTTCTTCTCCTCCTTTTCACAGTTTCTATCTCCACCACCATCCTCAGATTCTCCCTTCTTCTTCTGGGTCCCTTAAGTTCCCTCCCCACAAGCTCTCTCTTCAGGTAAACACTCCACGTTGCTTCTCTGCTTTTCAATTTCAGGGTTTAGTGCGAATTTAGTGTAGAATCGAATGAGTTTGTTTCAGTGTTGATGAACTTTGCTAATCTTCCTCCATGTTGTGGATGAAGGCAGATACATGGAAGGACTTTGGCCATTAGATCTTTTCATGGTACCCTCACCTCTTCCTTCCCTGCCTTAAAGTTTCATACTTTATCCATCAAAATTAGTGCTTTTGAGTCGTAGGTTTTGATTTGATTTCACCAGATTGATGATGGTAGTAGCTTCAGGTGTCTTTGTTTTCTCACTGTATTGTGGATCTTCTTTTATAAATCTGCAGAGTTTTCTGCTAGAAGTTTACCGGTTTTGAGCAACGTTTCTTTGAAGAAGCTAACAAGCAAAGGAGCTACCTTTCTGCTTGGTCAGAGCTTGTTGATGGTTTCTGCTAACCCACAGTTAGCAGCAGCCGCAGAAACCATAAAGCCCGAACCGGTTTACGAAGTTGGAGAGTTATTCGAACTTAGTATTCAGCTTTCTTACTTGCTGTTACTACTTGGGTTGCTCGGAGTCGGTACTTTCTATGTTATCCGTCAAGTTCTTGTGCGTAGAGAACTTGACCTCTCTGCTAAAGAGTTACAGGTATTGAATTCAAAACATGAGTTACAGGAATGTTTATCTCATGGATTGATTTTGGAAACCTGATGAATCTGGATCTTGTGAACATTATTAGATTGACCTCAAGTAGCCATTCTTGCTCAACCAATTGTTAATTTGATCGACTCTGTGTTCGATGGTTTTTGTATTTTTGTTTGAATAATCTGAAGGAGCAAGTTAGGAGCGGCGATGCAAGTTCAACTGAGCTTTTTGAGCTCGGTGCAGTGATGCTGAGACGGAAATTTTATCCTGCAGCCAACAAGTTCTTGCTTCAAGCCATCCAGAAATGGGACGGTGACGATCAAGATCTTGCCCAGGTAACAAAAAATTTATACACACGCACGCGCACACTGTATCCTGCAAGTGGAAAAGCCAATTGACACTATGAAATACAATTCGCAAGACAGGTCTACAACGCTCTTGGGGTGAGTTATGTCCGAGAGGAGAAACTGGACAAAGGAATCGCTCAGTTTGAAATGGCGGTGAAGCTGCAGCCTGGTTATGTAACGGCTTGGAACAACCTTGGGGATGCTTATGAGAAGAAAAAAGAGCTGCCTTTGGCGTTAAAAGCTTTTGAAGAGGTTTTGTTGTTTGATCCGAACAATAAGGTTGCTCGGCCTCGACGAGACGCCTTGAAGGATCGCGTTAAGCTCTACAAAGGTGTTGTGGCGGTTAAGTCTAAGAAACGGTGACGCAAAAGCAAAGACACGGACTCGAACCAAGAACCGTTCGTCTCTCTCCCTCTTGCTGTTTTTTTTGTTTGATAATTTGTAAGGACATTTTATGTTAATAGGAAAAATGGAACTTGTTTTTTGTTAGTGGAAATGGAATGCATCTGAACTTATAAAACCACTCATCTTATTATTGGGAATTGATACAGAGTTTTGAGTTGAGTAGTGAAAACAATAATGAAGATATAAGCTCACACAAAGATACAAAAGAAGAAGCATACATAATTATAGAAGATAAGAGATTTTGAAAGTGTTTAAGGACACTTGAGCTTATTGCCATGTGTACGGAGAGTGGCGTAGCAAGGACATGCTGCTGTGTTACCGGAAGTTCCAGGCGGTACACACTGACACTTAGCACAGCAACTTCCACACGCTCTCTTACACACTTTCTTCCTCGACGTCTCTCTGCATCTCCTTGCGCACGCATACCCACAATCTGCAAAAAAAATTGGATCCTCTCATTAAACCAAACAAGAATGAAAATACAGAGGATAAGAAGAGTGTTACTAACCGAGTCTTGGACGATGGTATGTTCTCTTAAACGCCGCCGTTTGGTTCTCGTCGTTCGACTGAATCTATTAGCAAGAAGGGAGGAAAAAAGAAAGCAGAATTTTACTCTCTGGAAAGTTTGTTTTAATAATATGTTTGTAGAATCACTTTTACCTGAGAAGAAACAGAGGAAGTTTCAGAGTTGGTGTATGAAGAGACCTCTCCAAGTACCTGTGAAGAATCACACATAAAATTTTCAGTGTTTTTTTGTTTGAAGAGAAGCTTGTTTTGAAGAAAGTGGGTTTGAATAGTACTTATTACCTGAGAAACCAGAAGAAGAGAGATGAGCATAACAAAAGCCATTACTTTCATCTTCTTAGTTAGCTAGTGTCTTTAGAGTACTTATTTTGAAGTAGCTAGTATGTGAATGATTCTTTATATAGACACATTTTACCCTTTTTTTTTTCTTGAAAAAAAGGCGAGAAAAATCTCCCGTGTGGATAGATATCACATGCATGCATAAAACTTTCATCGCTGGACTAAACATAAATCACAGATTTTAGATTGTGTTTTGCTGTAAAGTGTTGGAGTTTGATGCAATATTTAGTTTTGATTGGTGCTCTTTTGTTTTTTTTGGAGCACATATGCAATAGTATGCAAGGAAGAGGAAGACAATTCAAACCAAATATGTGTGCGAGTTCACTGACTTGTCGTCACTCGTGTGGAGACAAATGTACTAAATCTGCCATAGAAAGAGACAAAAATGGATACTTTGGAAGTTAGTGTCTTAATGATTTCTTTGCCATTAGAGTGGTTACAGCTGTCTCTTAGTTCAGACAGAGAGACTGAGAGAGAAAGATAGATAGATATTGAAGGAAACGCATACGCAATATTGTTAGAAATGCCATTTTATCTTCGATCTCCCATTGATCTAATAGTTGATAATCTGTTTCGAACTTATTTGTCAATGATATCGAATAATTATTTAGGTCATGATTGTTTTTTTTGTGTGTTGTGTTGGCGTTTTCATGTTATATAGATTAAAATATTATTTAGTATAGAAACAGAAACACAATCGTAATTTAAGTTTATCTTTGTTCCCAACAATTGGTAGGTTCTCTCTATACCCGACATTTTAAATCATAGAAAGAGAATAGTAGTTTCATGCATTTAAAAATCTAAAAAGATAAGTTAATATATTTTGACCAAAAAAAAAGAAGTTAATATACATTTGTTTTGCTAAATCTCCAATTCAAACTTTATTTTTTTGAAGTTTTAGAGTGTTTATCTCCGTTAGTAAACTTCAAATTCAATTTCAAAAAAAATTATATTATACAGTATAATCTTAAATGTTAATTATAACTAATTAAATCATAAAAGATTAGGATGGTGTCTAAGATACTATACAGATCTTATTACTTTTGGCATGAAAAGATATCGACGAGGCATCTCAGCACTTCATGTTGAGTTTGCGGGTTGTTTTGAGCGATAGAGTGTCTAAATGAGAGGAGATTCTTCTCAGTGCAGATTGAGACGGACAGTGCAAACCTGATTTCTATAACTACGCACAAAGCCTGCTTTGAGATTTATGGGCCTTAAGCCAAATATTTTTTTAAGAGGTTTTATAGATATATTTTCAATTTGGGAGCTTCTTTTGCAAAAAAAAAATTAGGGGGTCAATTTTTAATATTAATGAATCTAAAAATTTTTGGAGCCCAAAGCCCATATCTCGTGGATCTGTCCTAAGGGCCAGTCCTGACTATCTTTCAGTGCGAAGCTTGACTGGTTTATTATGCTAAGACAATCCTTTGTATTTTTTAGTTTAGTTCAAATCCCACAAAATAGTAATGTCCGGGCTGACTCCCTTGCAAAGGGAGCTCGAGCTTGTAAGGGAGTCGAGCATGAGGTTATGTATTTTTCTTTGTAAGTAAGATAATTTCCGTTTGGGGTTACCCGTGAGAAAAATTCATCCAATCGGTAACACTTGATTTAATATATGGTGATTGTTGAAAAAAAAAACTAATTAAATCATAAAAGTTTCACAAATAACTATATAACATACATTAAAAATATTACAACCAATATTTATTAATAAATCGTTACATTATAATATAAAATTACATATAAATAAACAAAAAACACAGATAAACAAAATTATAAATTACGAGTAAACTATTAAATTACATAATAAAAATATTTCCGTAATGCTTTTTAATGCATTTCGAAGTGATAATGAACCTCTTTATTTTTTGTTTCTAGATTACAATTTTCTTTTTTTGTAATCGGATATTTTAATTTATTCTTTGTAAATGGTTGCCTTTGACGATCTTGCATTTCCAATATTCGTTCATTTTTAGTTATTATCTTATGCATTATAATACACGCGTCGTTGTATTATGTAATATTTTTTTGAGGAAAGTGAGGTCCAACGAAACTACATTGTCCCAGAAATTGGTGAGGCCCAACAAGTGGTATCCTTTAGTGGGTTCGTTTCTTTTTTTTTATCAACAACAAATTAACAAGAAGAGTATACATACGAAATATCATACATGTAACAATAGGCGTTGCGCGTTAGGTTATCAACTTTGACATTGCTGCTCTGAGGGGTCTACGATAAAGAGAAGTGAATGAACACTTCTTTGCTCCGGTTCAAATATTCCAACTGAATTGCAACTGCCAATCAATTTTGTGGATTAACCACCATCTTGATTAGGTCGTTGCAATATATGAAAAAGGCGTACAATTGTTTTCACATTGTGAGCAAACTGCATTGACTCAAATAAGAGCTTCTAATTCAGCATAAGGGGGAAATAGATTTCGTCTAAAAATTTCTTGCGTTTAAAAGATCTATATATGCAAGAAAAAAGTAAATCCATCTCACTCTTGAAAACACCTATGTATCTTGCGAGGATCCGTCAACAAAACACCAAGACCCACAACTATCTTTCCAAACTTCACTGTGTCCATTTAGAATACAAAAATATTATCATTCTTTAATCTTTCCCAACTATTTTTACTTTGAATATTTTTTTGACCGTTGTACTTTTGGTACCATTATCGTATAAAATTCTATATAATTCATGTAGGCTAGAAATTTTTTAATTATTTTAAAATATGATCCAATTTAATTAGAAATCAAATAATAAAATAAACAGAATAAAAAGTATCGCTTATACTTTTTGATTAGTGGTTTTACATCAACGTTATTAATGTTATTTTATTTAACTTTCATAGATGATCTGATTTTGATTTCTAATTTTTCATTTTTTTCACAGATTATAAAATATTAAATTATAAATTTGTATATATACAGATCTTAAATCAAAATTCAAGAGAAAAAAATCAAACAAATTTGATCTCTAGTAGAAACACAATCCTAGTTATCTCTGAAGGCTTTATTTTTTGGATTTAAAACACCCACTTTTGTGATTAAGAAATTGATAATCCAAGTTAAAAAAAAGATATATGATTTGTATAAATTTGGTCGATATGTTACCATCCGAGTTCAAACCCGATATAATGAATGTTGTTGAAAAAATAAATTATGGTCGTTATTTAGATTTTTGATATAAATAAATGAAAGTTCTGACTTTGTTGTTTTTGTCAAATGTGAATGGTAGATTGATTAAAACACTGTTTAACATACTCTGTATATAAAAGAGTTTGCCCTAGTAAAACTCTCTCGGGCACATGATACGAGGACACCGCTTCTGAAGAGCATCACGAGTCAATTGCTAAAATGGTGTTGAGAACCCATCTCAAAATCTCAAATGGTGTTGTTAAAATTAGATATTTTTTTATTAATAAAAAACCAAGTAAAACTCAGTTTTGCCCTCTATCATTCAAATTATTTACCATAAAAACCTATCAATCTCTCTTTCTGAGTCCACTATCTTCTTCTTCTGCCATGGAAATTAGACTGAGCAAGGAGACTCTCTTTTCTGAGTCACTATCTTCTTCTTCTGCCATGCGTCGTTCTCGTCTCGTCGTCCAATTTTTCTCCGACGCTGCACTCTCTAACGCCTCCACTACTTCTTCTCCCATCGTCGCCATGTCCTATCGCTCTCCGGTAAGGTTTTCCTCCGCCATTTCTTTTGATACGATTTCACCTTTTGCTTTTGCTTTTATGGAAGATTGGGTTTGGTCTCTTACTGAGCAGTACAGAGGTGGCCTAGGGAGAGGCCGAGTCGGGAGAAGTTTCTCCGATCGTCCGTATAACGACGGAGGAAGAGATCAGTTCGTCACCGGAGACTCGCATTTCCAATCAGTACATGACGCCAATCGCGAATTCCGCCATGGGAACAGAGGCTCCTCCTCCTCGAATCTTGATCCTCGTCATCCAGTTCAATGGCAACAATTTCATCAACCTAATCATTATCCGCCGTCGAATCAAAGCTACGCGGCTTGCCCTCCTTCTCCGTTCTATCATCAGAACAAGATATCTCGACCGCCTCCGCAGCGGAGCTTCCGTCAACGACCACGGTCAAAATCGTCGAATTATCGAGAATGGGAATATGCAAAAACGGCACCGTCTCCTGGGTCCGGTAACTTTCTCTTTGCACTTCAAACGTCACAGTTTCTCTCTGTTTTTTTTTAGGATTTTGATTTGTTTTCATTATTTCCTGCAGAGAAGTTTGTTGTTCTATCGTATAACATTTTGGCGGATTACCTTGAAAATGATCACTGGATAACTCTCTACTTTCACATACCGAGGAATATGTTGAGTTGGGGATGGAGAAAGAGCAAAATAGTGTTCGAGCTTGGCCTTTGGTCTGCAGATATAATGTGCCTACAGGTTATAGTTTCTGCAATTGTTTATGTATCTAGGAGAGAAAGCATTTTTGCTTTCTTCCTTAACATCATGTACCGAATGTATCAACTAGAGGAGGAGTTAAAACCCCGGGGGTATAGTGGCATTTGGAAGGTACGTATATGTTCTAAGAATTGGCATCACCTGCATCAACTATTTTTGTTTAAAAATGGTGGTCTTGAGTTTGTATTCTCGGTAATGCTGTTGACGGCTGTGCAATATTTTGGCGATCAAATAGGTTTGATTCCCTTGTCCTTCCTTGTGTGGTTCTATGTGGAATTTTCTTTTGGGATCTCATTGTTATCGTATTAGATTCAAGTTGCTTCACGAGGAAAGCATTCAGTTTAATCAAATTGGTCTCCGGGATAATGTTGCTCAGATATGTGTGCTTGAGGTAATATGGATACTTTTTGTTAATAGGGACTTATATAACTCTGCCTCTTTTGCCTAAATTAAATTTGCTCTGTGTAGACACTGTCGAATTCTGAAAGGTAACCTAATAAAATACACTTTCATCACTCTTCAGTGGTTTTCGACTTTCGTTATGGAATATACTTTATGGTTGGGTTGAAACTTAATGACTCTTTTTTTTTTAAATATTTAATTAAACTTAATGACATTTTTTTTTTGTAAGGTCAGCCGAGTCAACCGATGCCGGGAACTCCGGCAATCACGCCAATTATGAAGAAGAAATTGAAGAGATGGATTGAGAGGGCTAAAACTCCTAGGCCAAAGAGGGAAAACAAGCCTTCAGCTGCGATGAAGACCCCTTATGTTCCTAAGTGACTTTATAAACTATTTATTTTATGTTGAATTTATGTTGAATTTTATTAACTTGATTTTATGTTGAATTTTATTTTCGGTCCAACTAGAAATATTGGTATAACTAGGATAAAACAAATTACTTGAATTTGTGTTGAATTTATGTTGAATTTTATTAATATGAATTTATGTTGAATTTTATTAATATGAATTTATGTTGAATTTTTTTTTTGGTTCAACTAGAAATACTGGTACAACTAGCAGAAAACAAATGAGCATTAATGAATTAAACACGTGCTAGCCGACAATTAATTACAAAACGTGCGCCGCCTTTTAATGGTCACGTGCGCCGCCTTTTCCTTTTGTAGTTGTACCAGTATTGTAGTTGTACTATTTTCTGCTAGTTGTACTTTGGGTGTTTTTTAGGTTTAATTAGTAGTACCATACTTTATATTGAAATTTTTTAGTAGTACTTCGAACATTTACTATATAAACTACATTAACCATAATCCCAGACCATAAAATTTATAAAAAAATACAATTTTAAGTCATTAGTCATGTTAGTGTGGTTAAGTTTTGAAAACAAACCTTAGAAGTATAAGGCATTTCATGTACACATTAGATGATCATGTAACCAATTTCAAAAAATTTAATTTATTTATGTAGTTTATGTAAATTATGATGTTTTAATGGCCAATTTGATGTGGAATAATGTTTACAAATGTAAGTTTACATCATTTCACTAACAATACATCTAATCGGTAATAATAGAACGACTAGTACTACTGTATGCGTACTACTAGGACTACTGTATTGGTACGACTAGTCCAAATAGAACTACTTCAACCGTAATAATAGGACTACTAGGACCACTGTGGAGGGTAGTACTAGGACCAATGGGACTACTTGGTAGGTACTTCTACGACTACTAGTACTACTGTGCGGGTAATACTAGGACAAATGGGACTACTTCCCTGATACATGCGAACTAGTTTTTTCCAACCTGTTCTTACAAACACAAATAGGTCTTACACATACGAAACAAGTTAAAAGTTACACAAAACACAAATAATCATACGCATCCCGAGCTCTCACCTCCATCGGATGGTCCTGAACTCTTCTTCTTTTTATGAGGTTCTCCAACGGATGGTACTTAAAATATTTACTATAGAAACTACATTTAACATAATCTCATGCCATAAAATTTTTAAAAAGACTATTTTCACTCATTGGTCATGTTAGTGTGGTTAAGTTTTTAAAACAAACCTTAGAAGTATAAGGCATTTCATGTACACATAAGATGATCATGTAACCAATTCCAAAATTCAAATTTACTTATGTAGTTTATGTAAAAGTCAGATGTTTTAATGGCCTATTTAGTATGGAAAAATGTTTACAAATGTAATTTTACATCATTTTTTGTAACAATACAGTTAATGGGTAATATTAGGACGACTAGTACTACTTGAATAGTAGGACAACTAGAACTACTGGATTGGTAATATTAGGACAACTAGGACTACTTGTGTGGTAATATTAGGACTACTTGGACTACTTTATTGGTAATATTAAGACGAATAGTACTACTTCAATGGTAATAGTAGGACAACTATAACTACTTGTTTCCTGACACATGTGAACTACTTATTTGAACATGTTGTACCCAAAAATACCTCTCATAAACACAAATAAGTCTTACAAAGGTACTACAACACAAATAACATCCGCAAGAATCTTTTAGGATTTTTATGATGGACTTTTAGAATGCACAATCAATGGAATGTAACTTAACTGAAGCTTTGTCGTAGCTGTATATATTATAATCTTCCTACATATTCTATCAACCAACCGAGAATAGTGACATCCGAGTGTCTCCAACAGTTGAGAATCTAGTCACTTATTTTTTACCTTTCTTTTTCTCATAAGACACATTCAACTTGTATCTCCTGTAAAATATCCCAAGTAGAATTATGAGATACTGAATAAATAAACCATTGCTTAATCCAGTAACATTTGGAGCAAAAACCATGAATATTAGTCTCCACATCTGAGTTTTGTATGTACAACCCTAATTAGTTGTACCATTTATACTAGTCGTACCTCTAAACAAGTTGTAATAGTTATACGAGTTGTACTAATATCTAGTTGTACCATTTGGACCAATTATTCGAATTGTACTAGTTAAAATATTATAAATATTATAAGTAGAAATATTAAGATCTTTCTGATTTCATCGCACCAGTTACAAAGTTATACTATTTATACTAATCGTACCATTTCTACTACTATTAGTTGTACTACGAGACACTAAAACCAGTTGTACCGATTTTAGTATTGTGCCACTAAAATCAGTAGTACTAGTAGTATGAGTTGTATTATAAATCAGTAGTACTAGTAGTACTGCGCCAGCTGTTTGGTCACGTGTCCTTTTTTTTCTTTTAAATTGTTTTATTAAAAATTTAAATAAAAAAAAGGAAGGAGTTAAGATTCATTAAGGGTATAAATGGTTTTTCATATTTATCAACACCATGTAGAACAATTGAGCTCCATTGAGATTATTCTCCTTCTTCTAAACACCATTTGAGAATTTGATCCAGAGCATCACCTCCAACATGGACCACCGCCTTTTCTCCACTGCCGGCCGTTTCTCCACAGCAGGAAGCTCGGCATAACTGAAGCATCGCCTTCATTGCTCTCCGCCGGTTCAGCTTTTCCAGTGAGAAGTTTGCTCTCGAAGAAGAACTTCTGGCGTGTTTTCGATCTAGCCACTGCATCATGTCAATGGTGACAAGAACTCTCCTCTCGGTGGTCGTCGCTCTTCCGAAACCACTCGACCACTTGTGCTCCTTCTCGCCATGGCCAGATCCGGGGCTGCCGGTGAAAGATCAGGAAACGCCTCCAGATCTGCCTGATCCTTCGGACCCACCGGATCTTGATTACCTTATGTAGCTGCTTCCTTTTCCGGCCACGACAGTCCTCCAAACATCTCCGATGCCTAACTCAAAGTTCCATATGACCACCTCGCGCCACCGTGGCTCTACCGGTGGCTCTTATACGAGCAAGATTCCACCTTCTTCCCAGTCTCCGGCTTCCACTTTTTCTCCACCGACTGCAAGACCCTCCCCCTCGCCGAGATCTCAGGTTGATCTATATGGCCAAGCAAACTCACGCTCATCTCACATCTTCGAAGATCTTTATCGTCGACTCTGTCCATGAGAGACTGTGTTTCAATCATTTGGCCGAGCTTTTCCGATGAAGACTTACCGCTATATGAGACCCTCACCTTCGCTACTCCTGAGATCGGTGAACCTCTCACCGTCCCTTCCGTTTTCCCTCTCGTCACCACCGCTGAGTTATTGGGTCAAGTGGGCCTAGCCCATGAGGGTGATTTTTGTGGGTCTGTTGTGGCCCAGCAATTTCCCCTGCAAATTTGGTATATGACCATTCACGATTTATCCTTGCAAAGTTGTACCGCTTTTCTTGGCGATTTAGGCATGCTATTACAGAGCTTATTAAAATCTTTGTCGTCCAAATCGAGACTGGAGAGACCAATTCGCCTTCACTATGCTTCATTCCATCACTCGTGGAGATTCATATCTCCAAGTATGAGAGGGTCAAAGTTTTCTGGATTATCAAATCCTGTAATTTGCGAGCTCGATATCTTGTCTTTTGAGAGAAGATCAAAGTTTTCTAGATTCTTAAATCCTGTAATTTACTTCCGGTGGAAAAGTTCAATTCCACCTTCTTCCATCTCTTTGAGACTGGTCGAATCTTCTTCCCTTTCTTGGAGAGTGGTCGAATTCCCGAGCTCTATGCCGGGATCTTCAAAGTCACATTGGAAAGTGATCAACCTGAGACTCTCCGGCTTTGCCGCGAAGACTCTCTTGACGCATCCGAGGCATGCTTTGGATGCGCTGTCCATCTTCTGCGATCATCTATTTGCTCTATGTTTTATTGCATTTCAATTATGTTGTAATAATGTTGGAGGATGCTCAATTCCTTCCCGTTGTACTTTGATCAGTTAAATGAATGAAGTAAATTTGTTGACAAAAAAAGAAGAAGGTAGATTGATTATATATATACTAAATAAAGTACCCGCACATATGCGGATTTATGATAAAATATTTTATAATCCGTAAAAAATAAAATTTGGAAAAGCAAAAGCCAAAATTAAATCACCCATGAAATTAAATAACATAAGATTCAAAACGTTGATAGTACTAAATAAATTTAACAGTTAACTTTTTATCTTAATTTTTTTTATTTGATTTCCAATTAAATTTAATCACGTCTTTTTAAAATAATTAGTTTTTTTATTCATGGTTGAAGTACTTTAGTTTTTACCACTTTTTTAAAAAATCTTGTTTTGAATAAAAGACCAAAAACCAAAAAGGGATAATTGCAAAAATATCATTTTTGGTGTGTCACTTTGCAAAAAAGGCCACATTGGGTTGTTCATTTGCAAAAATATCACAAATTATGGATTTTTAAAGCCTAAATCTTAAAATTCTAAACACTTAAAAATGCTTTAAATCCTCAAAACTAAACTCTAATACAACATAGTTAATCTAAATATAAATAATATAATGAATAAATAATTTTTAAAAAGTGACATTTTTGCAAAGATTTTGAAAAAGTGGCATTTTTTAAAGTAGCACTTGAAAAATGTCATTTCTTAAAATTTCTCAAAAGTCAAAACCAATTATAGAGAAGCCTCACCGTTATTAAGATGTTTTATTTTTTTTAGTATATTATTTTGTTTTCAATTTAATTTATCACATATTTCCAAATAATTTGTTTTTTTATTCCTAATTGAATTCAAATTTTTTTTTATCTATCTACTCATATATATATTTTCCAAAATCCTAATGCAAATTTTAATTGTAAATTTTAATAATATTTCCTTCACATAATTGATTCTCAAATTTTGCATGAAACAAATGATGCACATATTTTTCCACGTTAAAATTAAATTAATTGTAGTTAGACATTAATCAAGTAATTAGTAATACATTAATACTTGAAACTTTTACTGATATAAAATAAAAATACGCTAACATTTTCATCAAGTAATAGAAAGTCAATTCCTATCATCTCATTATTTTTCATAAAATTTCTCGTCTCCCACTTTCTGATATGACGTATTATTATACGATGATAAACATGTTATTTATTTAACTGGTCTAATGTTAAATAAAATTTTTTTTTGGTTGAATAGTCATTGATGTAATGATATCTAGGGGTGGGACGGATTCGGATATCCTGGAATTTTAGGGTATCCGGATCCGGATCCGTGGTAAAATATCCGGATCTGGATCTGTGGCCTCCGGATATCCAGACTTTAGATATCCGACCATAAATCTGGATAACCGTGGATATCCGGATCCGAAATTAATATTAAAAAAAATTAAAATAATTAATAAATAAATAAATATATATTAAAAACAACTATTAGTTAATATTTGAATGATATTTTTCATAATAAATATAATATATTATAAAAAGAACTAAAATCAATATATATATATATATATTTATATAAATAGCTTAATATATATAAAATATATATGTTTTTAATATATTTAATACTTCCGGATCCGGATCCGGATATCCGGGCCTTAAAATTTTGCTATCTGGATCCGGATCCTTTTTTACGGATCATAAATTTTACTATCCTTATCCGGTTTCGGCCTTCCCAAAAATCTTAATTTTTGGAGCCGATCCGAACGGATAACGGATCGGATCTCGGATCCCGGATAATAATTTCACCCCTAATGATATCTATGTTGTAAATAAAAAAAAAAAATTGAGATAGAGAATTTTTTTATTAATCTCACAACTAAAATAGATTGTCGTAATCTATCTCACCTATCGAAAAAGTGAGTAATCGATGTTATTTTCTAATAAAAAAGCTGAAATAAAATATTATAATCCATGAAGATTTGGGTATGTAAACCTAAGTCTATTTAAACTCAAAAAAAATTTGTATACATGTATTAATTAATATATCTAAGATTTGGATAAATGTTGATTTTAATTATGCACTTGATAAATACAAATATATAAGTTTTTTAAAAAATAAGATTTATATGATATATATGGCAAAATCCAATTAATTTTTTTAACACGTGTCAAAATCTAATACTAATACGTGTCACGATCTTGTTAATTACAATATTTGACGCATCAAGATTTATATAATAAGATTCTTAAATCATTTTTAAATCTAAATAGATTTGGTATTATAAAATGTCTTAAAATATTAATATGAATGTTCAAATGTTAAAAAGAAAAAATATATATGTATATATACACTTATTAAAAATTGTCTATTATGATTTTTAATACAAAATCATAAAAGATTGTTACAATCAATATGTACTTTAAAAATCATTAATTAAATATTACCAAATTTTAAGTTCTATTGCTAACTTATGATTCAACTAAAATTATAGATAGTCAATCCAAATGCCCCTCAAACCGAGTTGTTACCGTTTGGATTTGTGAACGTGGTGACGATGAGTCTTGTTGCTCTGGTCCTCCTTATATTACACATTTTCATTGTTTCATGTGTAGATGCAGGCCAAGTCGTTTTGATGGATTCCAACATCACTAGGGCTTTCGACGACATGGAAGCTGATTTCTGTGAGCTTTGCCTCGATTCTTTGTCGATTTTGCTTGCACTTACGGCTTTTCAGTCTTCATTACCTTTTTTTGTCGTCTACTACTCACACACATTATTGAACTTGGGTTGTTACACAACAACGGTCCTGAGATAAACTACTAAGCGTTGCCACTCTTTTCATAACTTTGTCTCCACTTCTATGTTCAAATGTCCATTGGTTTTTATATAATTTTCCTTCAGGGTGTTAATGATTTTATACTTGTTTTCGGATAAGAGGGTTTGAAAGTTGAAACAGAGAGATTATGAATCTGTTTGTTTGGATTTTGGTGAGTAGTCATATGATACTTGTTAAAATTGCTGATGATGATAAAAGTTTTGTGTTTCAGCTCCATTAGTGAATGCTACGGTAGAAACCGGAGTCCTTTACGTGGCTGAGCCTCTCGATGCTTGCGAAAACTTGAGGAATAAACCAGGGCAAAGCTCTATCGGTACTTCCAGCTTTGTGTTGATCGTAAGAGGAGGCTGCAGTTTTGAGTACAAAGTCAGAAACGCGCAAAGAAGGGGTTTCAAGGCTGCCATTGTCCATGACAATATGGACCACAACATCTTGATAACAAGTAAAATACTTAAGTCTATACCAAACAAGTCTCAAATCTCCAATCGATGCTACAAATCTTGATTTTGGGATTATTTTCAGTGGGGGGAGACCCAAACGGTATAAAGATTCAAGCGGTTTTTGTGACAAAAGCAACTGGAGAAGCGCTCAAGAACTATGCAGGTTTGACCAAAACGGAAGTCATGTTGGTCCCTAGTTTAGAGGACTCGGTGTGGTCATCGTTTGCTACCAAAGCATTGATGTTGTCGCTGGCCACTTTCGTTGTTCTGGCCACTTGTGTCTTCGTCTATAGGCGTTGCATAACACACATCAACGCTACATCAAAATTCCATGGGATGAGCCGTAGAATGGTGAAAGCAATGCCGAGTGTTACATTCATTTGTGCAAAAGCAAAAGAAGACAACACAACTTCTTTCTCTTGCGCTATCTGCCTCGAAGATTACAGTGTTGGGGACAAGCTCAGGGTTCTACCTTGCAGTCACAGTTGAGTAATTACGTTCAAAACTCCCTCTCGGCTTCGTTAGAACAATAAACTAATGATTCTATCATCCTTCTGGTGTTATCAGAGTTTCATGCCGCTTGCGTAGACTCGTGGTTGACATCATGGAGAACATTTTGTCCAGTGTGTAAACGGGATGCGAGAACAAGCACAGATGAGGCACAAGCTTCAGAGAGCACACCGCTTCTCAGATCTTCCATAGCAGCATCATCCGTAGTGCTTATAGATACTCCTGTGGGATCCTCACTCTCTTTCTCTTCAGGGCACATAAGCTCGTCCTACATTCAACAATCTTTCAGGTCTTCCTCTCATCACAGCCGATCTTCCCCAATAAATGTCAGCCGTATCTCTGCGGATCTCAGGGAACAAACCTCCCCATTGAATTCGTCATCGCAGAGATCATACATCACATGCATGGGCGCTTTGCACTCACCATGCCGGCCTAGCCCAAGCAATGCGTCGCCTGGATTAGTCCAATCAACAAAGCATCAGTTCCGTCCCCTGCTATGCAGTGAATCAGCAGGTATGTTATCTCCTTTCGCCTCTGCACACTCACTTGGAGAGTGTTAGACCAAGCTTCCAGCAGAAACCATTGAAGAATCTGCCTCTCTAAGTCCAGTTTGGTTCATGTAGGATTCTTCTGCTTTTGATGTTAGGTCTACACATCAGACCCTCATACAGCTAGTTTCAATGATATGTAATATACCTGTCATGTTGGTTTTGTTCTTCAACTTTTTTAGTTTGAATTTGTTCTGTTACGACCAGTAACATACAGCTCAACTACCAAAGACAAATTAGAAAAGTCACATGAGACACAATTTTGATCTTTGTCTGCTATTATATCATCAGCCAGGATATGAGCCTATGGTTGATTAAAACTTTGAGATATCTGCCTATGATTTGACTAACCTACAACGTCAAATGGATTTAATGATTACACAGCAGAACGAGCCACCGAATTCTAAAGTCACTCTGTTCGTTGTCGTTTTGCTTTTATTTCTCTCATCCAATCCTTGCATTCCTCTGCGGAGCCATTGGGATAAGCTAGCTGCCATGTGAGAATTTTTTGTTGCTGCAAAACAGAGCAATCGCCGTTATGTATAAGAGACAAGCAATCAACTATTCAATTGTGAGAGAGTTTGATCGCGCATCTTTGGGATCTAGCCAAGTTTGACGACTGGCATTGCGACCAACAAGTTCAAAAAGCCATACAAAAAAAAGCAAATAATACTAGATATTACATGAAGGTGATTAGTCACAACAAAAGACAAACCTCGGATTATATGGTGATCTAAGAAACAGAGGCATAAAAGAGCATTTTACTAGATCTAAGTTCAGTTTCGACTGAGAAAAGTTTTTTTTGTTCTTTCTATTATGGTTCCTTGGCAGAGAAATAGGACGAGAAAAAAAGTTCTGAATTCTGATAGATTAAGAATTGGGGATTCATTAAATGAAATGAAGCCTTACCCATTCACGGATGAGGGATCCGCTAATATCTGCAATTTGCATGATCTCCCTGCCATTCACCAGAGGCTTCACATCCCAGATGTTATCAAGACCTGTAATGTTAATAAAAAAAACACTGTTACGTATGTGGAATGGTCCCCCAGGCACATTGACAGATGCAGCTCGAATGATGGGATGCTTTACTCTTCCACCCTACTTATGCATCGCTAATGAAAATCAGAAAGATCACCCAAAAACAAGAATTGGAAAATCAGCTGTTGTGTTCATATGATTTTCTTAGTTCTACTTTTGTGAGGCTGTTAATCACAGAATCGCAGGGAGCCTTGGTAACTAGTCACAGCCTAACTTCTTCTGCCTCCTCTTGGAAATATCTATCTTTAATGCTACCATTAATTAAACATAGTAACGCTTACCCAGTTCACAAATGGTGTCCTCAATTTTTAGGTAAATTTCTCGCATCTTGTCCAGTTGGAAATCCAGATGCCCAATTTCTTGACCTTCGTTCATGCCGTCAACCGTACACAACAACAAAGATGTTAAGAGTGCAACACGCCAGAAGCCTTTGATATCTCTAAGAAGAAACCCTGGAATAGTATCAAAACAAACCATTTTAGTTATATACATGTGGTAGGGTATACTATGTTCACTAAACACTCGTACTTTAAAAGATTATAGAGAAGATGATCAAAAGTTATAAGCTATCATATTAGTTAAATTAATCAATAATCTATAAAATTAGAACTCTTATGATATCAGATTACTGTACGAGTAAAAAAAAGAAATCACTAATTTTATCTCTAACATCGATTAACTGGAATAAGTTAGTGATTTTATTTTTCGCAAGTTAGTATAATACAATACCCTAGAGGCGCTATAGAGGAGTACCTGCGAGTACTCTTATTTTTGAAGTTGCTGGGACTTCTGGATCATTAAGAGAGATGGACTTCCAGTGCTCAAGAACATCAGTGGCCCAATCAAGCTTGTCCTGTTGTAAGTCATTCTTCAATTGAAGGGGATGAATCAATGATAGGAATCTCTCCGTGGTACGATGTATATTCATAACCTGGAAAAGATATAGTTCGTTATCACAATAGTGATGCATCTGTTAAGCCGTAAAGCAGTCAAACTTAAAAAGGCATGGTAAAACGAGATACTGCTCTTGAACAGAACCACATCTAATGCAACTCAAAGCTCTGATATTACCAATTTAATTGGTTTTTTCACTATTACCAAGTATCGCCCCATATTTACTGCAATTAAGGCCTAAGATATTGAACATTAATAATCAGAGCTCACAGTTTCAGCGTCACTGGTCTTCCGCTTCATGGAGAATTTGAAGATGTGGCTGACAACAGGAATCTGAAAAAGAGCTCAAGTTTGAATTGTTTAGACTGCCAAACTCAGATTTATTTAACTTAAGAAAAGATGGCAAAAGTTCAAATACATAAGGAACTACAGTACCGATTTGCGCTTATCGTCTTTGTAAATGGTTTTCCTAAAGGGGAGAAACAGAGCAGCATACAGAGCAAGCCTTCTTTGTTCACCCTAAAACCAAACCATAACACACCAATTAAATCCTAATGTCTTAAAAAAGATAGGGGAACTCAGTGACTCAGTCTTTAGCAATTCAACAAATAGCGATCGCGACAGAACTCACACTGAACTTTCCTAACCCAGGTGTTTGAATGAGGCTCCACATAGCTTCCAAGTAGGATTGGCAGAGGCTAAGATAGCGAGACATGTGAGTGATTTTTGCAAAATATGAATAGCAATGTCACAGAACCAGATTTGATAAGTTCCCGTGTGTTAAGAGTAGTAGAAATGAGATAAACCTGCCACAATTCTCCGACGGTGAAGGCTCAGATGAAGAGGGAAAGGCGAAGACAACTCTAAACAGTTTCAAATCAGAAAGATACGTTACTGCTGAAACTGGTCCATTCCCAGATATCATCAAATCAATCTGCACCAAGAAATCAACTTCAGTAACAATAAACCCTAAAAAGAGAAGTTGCCAGAGAAATCAGCTATATCCAGCAAGCAGGACGTGCAGATACATACTTCATTCCCAATCCGCTCTCTGCTAATTTTTTCTCCAAGAGCTACCCTTACTTCCTCACTTGAAGCAGCTTGTTTTAGTTCTTCATCCAGAGTAAAACCAAATCTTGCACCTGTTATGGCAGTAGATTAGCCAGGACAGACAAAACGACAACCACAGAGCTCAAATGAAATCTGAGATGGGAAATGTACAGGCATAACATGAGAAAAAAGGTACCAAAGCGAATAGCCCGGAGAACTCGCAAAGGATCATCCAGAAACGTAGCTTTCGCAGGCAATGGTGTAACAATTCGTCCAGACTTGAGGTCATCGATGCCTGCGGTTTTATCAGTTGATATAAACTACTATTTTGAACATCACAGGAAATGAATGGTGGGAAGAGTAGGATGCACTAACCTCTTTCTGTAAGATCTTCTACTGAGCCAGTGTTAATGTTGTAGAACAAGCTGTCAAATTTAAGAAATCAAAAAAACGTCACAACATGCATTAGGTGATAGAGAGATCATAGTTATGCTACTTTTTGTTCCTGATGAAGATGAGAGTACCTATTTATGGTTAAGTCTCTCCTATAAGCATCCTGTTTTGCGGTGCCAAATTTCTGTAATAAAGCAGAGAAATAAAAACTTAAAAAAACTAAGCAGCACAAGCACATAGGTTGTGTTATGCATACGTAGCAGATAAATATCTTCAAACTACATAGAGAATTAACAAGGAGCAGTACCATTGTAGGAATACGACTATTTTCTGTGTATTCTTCACATCTCAAATTTACAAAATCTATCCATTGATCATAAAGGCGCATCCTTGCAGTCTCCAAGTGTTTGGATTGGTCAGGATTCCTGAAAGAAGCCAACATTAACAACAATAACTATAGCGTATCAGAATTAGACCTGGCGGGGGAAAGCTTGTGTAAATCAAACATGAAAAGTTAAAGACCTTTCAATAATAGTGTCGCCTTGTACTTGTTCGTCTCTAGAAGATAAATATTCCTTGACCTTATCAAGAAACGCACTTCCCGACATATTGTCAATCGCTATGTCGATATCATCACTATCTTTCCCTAGAAGCTGTAAACAAAGATAATAGGTAACATACATTCTTCGTTGTATCAACACTCAAGACAGAAATTTCCAGTATGCAAAGTCAAATCCTCCTAGTCCACCCAATACTGTACAAGCACGTTCCAAAAAATCTCCAATTCCTCTTTGGGACCTTTCTAGTTTAGGGTTGAGGATCTAAAAACGGGATACTGAAATCGAAACAGTACCTTATCGCGCACCCATCCACCGGCGACACGAAGCTGAGTATCGAGGTTGCAAAAGCGGAGAGTACCGAGAAGCCGGTCGAAGATTTCTCGCTCTTTCTCAGTGAGGTCAATCTTCTGCTTCAACTGAATTGAGGAAATCGATTGCTTCTCCATCATCGCCTTCGTCGAGAACCAGAAACAAGACAGACCAGGCGAAATCCTGGAAACGGGAAGAAGCGATGAACAAGGGCTAAACGCGACGGGGCTAGGGTTACGGTAACGACAAGGGGAAATCGGAAGATTTATAATAGTATTGATGGGAAGAGAAAGTCTCATTGTTTTTTAATGGCGCGTTTTTCTTCTGCGGCGATTTACTGCAGCGTCTGAAACGGCCGAGTGTATGGGCCAGGTCAGTTTCGTATAAGGCCTCATAAAAGCCCAATTTTCTTCGCAATTTCTTATAGAGGGAATTCATTTTTAAACGTCGTAAAAATTACTTTCTTTTTCTTTTGTTTCCTCGATCGTGTCTCTTTGCATCAAACAAAGCGTCTTCTTTCTAAACAAGAGACTCCTTACACTCGATTATCGTCTCTTGCATCAAACAAAAACGTCTTTTCAACAAAGTCTCATCATATTGATCCAATTAAAAAGCTCTCTCCATCCATTGTGTTCGTTGTTTCTCGTCACAAACGTCGTACGGTACACACCAATCTCTTAATCATTCTTTATCCTTGCTTTCTCTTTATTATCTCATGATCACAGTTGAATTGCCGAAATCAATTCAGTTCATTCAACCGGATAAGTCTCTCTTTTCTTCACCATTCTTCCCTATTTAATCTCTGTTATAATCTGTAATTCAATATGGTTTCTGAACATGTCAAAACATCGAGAGAAAGTTGCAGAATTCTCAAGTTTTCGTAACTTCATTTTTTAGTTTGTTTTTACCGAACAGAATAACATACAATTCGTTTCAGAACCCAAAAAACTATATTTGTATGGATTTTGAGTTTTAATAGCAGTGTGTTGTTTTAAGCTATTGGATTAAAATTGTGATGGTTTGTTTGGTTTGATTGATTCAACATTGGTGTATTGGGATTTGGGAGGAATTGTAGGGGTTATTGTTTGCATCATGTTTGCGGGGATAAGTTTTTCTTAATAATTTTTTATTCCAAAACTGTTAGTCATTAAAATCTAATTTTATGTTTTTAAATAGGTGTTTTTAAAAATCTAAATTGCAACTAAAATCATATATATAAAATAGACACATGTCTAATGTACTTTTCGTACGGATATAATTAATCATGTCACTGTGACCGCTTTAGGTTGTTACAACATCTAAACGATATTATAATTATGAACATTATGCCACTTATACCATACTAATAAATTATTAATCTATTAATCAATTTTTCAGATCTAATTTTAAAAATCAGTATTTATATATACTTTTCATTAGTATTTTTTTTTGAACCAACTGTTTAAAATTATTCATTAACATTTTTTTTTGTTAAAAAACTATTCACTAATATTATACCATCATTTTTTTGGAATTTAAAGGAGACTAAACCCTAACATGGGAGTCTAAACCCTCATAAATGCATGTAACTACTGAAAACAATACATAAATTCTAAACTCTAGTATCAAAGTGTAAATTTGGATACAAAAATGTAAATTTGATATCTTCATAAAACAACTTGATCGATGAGCTTACACTTGAATTTATGCGGTTTTGTCTCTAGTTTAATGTTTAAATATAAATAATAAGATTTTTTTTTCAAAAATATTATGTTTTGTCTTTTCCTTCGGTGGAGCATCTCGTCTTTACTCTCTTTATGCTAATTGTTTGGATTGGATTAAGATCTTTCGTACGGGATCATATATGTCCACCATAAAACCTTTAACTATCATACCGAATAGTTGTAGAGTTCCGAGTAGAAGTTTAGTCCTCTTGTAAATTAGATAAACGGCTAATTAATTTTAATCACGAAAGTTTAACAAAAATCTCTTAATTGTCAGTTAATGTTAATTTTGTATAAGTAACTATCATCATAATTTTGGAGATATAAAATTAAGTGTGCAATCACATTTCACCAAATCACATTTTGTGGTTGTTTAATAAAAACTTTGAATAATTACATGCATAGTTATATTTATATATATGCCATAAACTTAGCTTACATGTTTAACAATATTATTAGATTAGTTCTTTTTATAAATTTATCCTACCGATTATAACGTATTAACAAAAAAGTTATAACCATAAATAACATAATTATGAAAGAACAAAAAGCCGGAATTTAAATTATGATTATAAACCCTAAGTGTGGGAGCCTTAACCCTCAAAAACTAAAAAAACTATAGTTTGATACAGTTCAGATACAGTAAAATTTAAGTTGTACATAACGTTTTTAAAAAAAAATATAGTTTATTTTAGTATGTATTAAGTGTGTAGTATTCGGTTAGCTTTGGAATATGCTTTCATGATCATGTCAGACATCTCTTTCTCATACAACTCTATATAATGATTTTATCTCATTCGTGCCTATCATTTTTTTCTCTACAACTTTATAATCAACTTCCATGGATACACTATTTTTAATTTTACACAAACTCAAGAGTTCCAATTAATACTTTGAATCCTTGACTCTTAATATACTACTTATAATTTTTTTACGATGATGTAAACATTATTATTTTTCTAAAAACATTAAATTCAAACGTGTATACGAATACTATGTCCATTAGAGTAGACAATAACATACTTTAAAAATTATAAATAACACAATTAATATATAATATCATATATTTAATCGCATTAAACCAAACATGAGTTAAAAAATTAAAATAAATAACATCAAACATAATAAAATAATTATCTTTAAAAGAAATGATAATCGATCCAATGAGTAAAAAGGAAAAAAAAAAAATCAAATAAAAACGTTAATGTTAATAAGATGTGTTATTATCTTTATAATCAGATGCGCATAAGTAAAAGTCTCTTGGACAGCATGCATGTCTCTGATATAAACATATAATGAAATAAACAGTTCTTCTTTGTGGCACAAACTCGTTTCGTCATGCAAACTCAACATAATGACACTTTTAGGTTATATGATTTCGTTTGTGAAAAAAAAATTTCCGATCATTTTGTGCTCCTAAGATTTGCAGAAAGAAAAATTTGTTTAGTTTAAATCTTAATTCCAATTGGCAAAACGAATCATATAGTTTTCACTATTCACACGTAAGTTTCTGATAAAGCTACTTCCAACTTTTATTTGAAATACTTTTAAAAAAAATTGATGGTTGACTATGAAAAACATCGATAATATTAAGGGATATCGTAAAATTTATGTTGCTTCACCGCTTCGATCAAACGGACAACAACATAGTATAACCAGCACTCAGATAAGGAAAACTCGTGGTCAAGGCAAGAAAGTCGAACTCTTCATCAAGTTCGGTGATAGAAAAATTTGGTTTGTGTGTAACGTTGCAAAAAGAAAGAAATTTTAATCCGATTGGTTTTTAATGAAAATTGCTAAAATAATCATGGTATGGTTACTACAACAGTAAAAAATATGTTATTATTGATATTCGTTGTATTCTATTGACTATATATGTTTGATAATTTATAGATATACCATTTAAATTTTTAGCAAATTTAAAACTTCTAAATATTACTGTGTGATTCTAAACAATCATAAATTAATAAGAGAGTTTTAACCCTCACACATTGAATAGAAATACAATTTTGATTCAGTTCGACTGTAGAAAACTTCGGTTCGTATGTAACGTTGCAAAAAGAAAAAGTTTTAATTCGATTTGAATGATTTTTTGTGAAAATTACTACAACAATCATGGTATGGTTCTTACAAACAATAAAAGAAAATGTTGAAATCTTATACTTGTTTATTTCTAATGATTTCTTTTTTTTTTTTAATTTATTGATATACTATTTATATTTTTAGCAAATTAAAAGGTTCTACACCATAAGTTTCCTATAGAACAGAAGCAAGTTTCCTATACTAACTTACAACATGCACGATTGTTTCAACACTATAAGTGTGTACAATATAACCATGTGCTTAACTCATAACGCAGACCATAGCTCGAGCTACCACTGTTGTATCAGTCAGTAAGTTTCTTTATCACCAAAAAGAGCAAATTAGTGTATATGATTTATCGATTTCATATAATATAAGTTTATAGGATGCAGAATAGAATGGTCGGATTACCTGAATTTTTAGAACAATACAATATACACATGATTCTCTGCTGTTTTATATATTTTACAGCCTCATATGTTGTCTCTTCATCAACCAAATATGATTAGTCCAATTTTATACCAGTCTTTTCTGTAGAGCACCGCTTTGAATTACTTCGTTAATATAATCTTCCAATATTCCAAGAAAAGACAGAGGAGGCTCAAACTAGTTTCAAAAACATTGTTCTATTGAAGTGACAATAGAACAATAGAACATACACATGAATAATGGAGTTAATGATAGAAGTACGTGACTTACATTTATCTTAGTGCAACATAAGAGTTGAGTTCCTTAATATGTCACATAAATCACTCGAAATATCAATAGACAGATTTTGCAAAAGACCTAGAAACCAAACTAAATGCTAGCAAAACTAACGGCAAAGACGTAAGTTTAAGGGGGTGGTTAAGAATGCTGGAATTTAACTGAATCCAAGAGAATTATAAATTCTATCTAATTCTTACGTTATTGGATTCATACAAATACACAAATTAACAGTCAGATTTTAGTGACCACGTTCTAGTATGAAAGAAGGAAAAAGAATAAGATAAAAGAAAAAACATACATACGGTAGAACAAACCCAGCGATGAAACATATGGAACAAAATATATAATAAAAATACATCGTTTATACTACAGAGAAATTTAGTTAACAACCATAATATCAATCCCATACATGAATAACAATTGATAAATTTACAATCAAATGCATATATACGATGAAGTAAAAACAAAATCCTATAAACAACCAAACAAACACTTTATCAAAAAAAAAAAAAAAAAAAAAAAAGCCCAAACAAACTTGACAAACATGAAAGCTTATCATACCTCAATGACGATACTAAAAGCTACAAAACATGAAAATATTAAGGCTAAAAGAGCACAACCATATCGCAAAACAAACTCTAGGACGTCCTAGGACGTCGGAAATCGGGAATCCGTTGGTTTATTCCGACAGATTTTTGATGGACGTTTTTCCGACGGATTTTCGACAGACGTTTTTCCGACGAATTTTTTTCCGACGGACATTTTTCCGACGAAAATTGTTCTTTAATTATTTTAAAATTTTATTAAATATTAAACTTATTATATATAATTAAAATACTAATTAATAATTAGATAAAATGAGAAATTTCATTAAAATTATTTTTAGATAAAAGGAAATGTATTTTAGAAATTCAATACAAAATTAATTTTTTTTTAAAACTAATAAAATTAAAATTAAACATCTCCAAATTTTGTCTTCATTGCTTCCATCCACTTATTGTTCTGCTCCAACATACGGGCATACTCCATCATTTGCCGGGAATTAGCCTCAATCATATGCTTGTTTTCTTCATTTTGCTCCTTAACCATCAAATCCTGCTCCAAGATCTGTTCGTTTGTCTTCTGTAATTCTTTGATCTGAACATCTTTTTGTTTGAGTTCTTCAACGATTTGCGGATCGGTGGGATAGAGAATCGAAAAAACCTTCGTTTTTTGGGACATTTTGTTGCCAAACCCGAAAAGACGACTCTTGCTGCTTGGAGTGGTCTACAAGTTAAATAATAAAATTAAAGTTAAATAATAAAATTGAGTACTAAGTTTATAAACTTAAAAACATATGTTAATAAAATTGATTACTAAAACTTACATCAATAACCATTTGGTTGATTTCTTCGTGAGTCAATAGATTTGAAGTTGAAGATCCATCTTGAGAGAGTTGGGTTTGGCGGACCTCCTTCTGCGAATTCACTAACCCAATGACCTCAGCTGCGACACCGTCTCGAATTTGGCCCGTCTTCTTGTTGGTATGAGTATCCTCCATGAAGAACAAATGATCGACCGGCTCGCCACCATTTTGTTCAATCTATAATATGAAGTTAGAAATATATTTTGAATTTTAAAATTAATAAAGAAAATAATAAAAACAAAAAACATACCAATTGTTGTTCACGGGATAAAAAGCTTGTAGCTCCGGCATTGTGGACCGCTATACCCTTTCCTTTCCGCTCGCTCTGTCGGTTGTTCGAGTTTGTTGTAGATGTTGCTTGAGTGTCCGGCTACATCCAGTATATCTTCAACCCTTCAAAAACATCTTGGTGCACTCCCTTTGGTTGCTCCCCTGCTACCCATTTTTGCTTCCATTGGTTGACGTTGCGTGAATATTGGGTATTAGCATACTTATGGAAAGATTCTTCAACCATAGGTGTAATTTCGGGAATCCAAGTAAACTCTTGCTAGGAAAAAATAAAGAAAAAGATAAAGTACTATTTATAATAAAAATTAAAATTTTATGCAAAATAATAGAAGTAAGTACTAATCGCGAATTGTCGAAACCACATCTCACGGTCTTCTTGGGGCATATCATAGTATATTGGATATGATTTCTTCAAAAGCCCGTGAAGCATCTTTTAAAACGGACTTGCTAATCCCATTATGGGAATACCCAAACCTAAAAAGAAAATTAGAAAAAATTAAATAATTAAATTGAAATGAAATTTAAAAAATACCAATTTATTTTACTTACCATTTAGCGTCATCAACAAGTTGAGGGTGAAACTTCGTTAAAAGCTCCCGACCGAGTTGTGCGACCAACTCTTGAACGGTCATTCTAACGAGACGAAGCATAGATGGAGATGTCTCGGACTCATGAACGGAAGGAGAGGGTATTTGACCCGAAGATCTTGAAGCTCTACGACTTTGAGTAGAACGACTACGTGTACGTTGAAAAGCGTCGTATTCGTCGTTCCTTACAAAAAAAAATAAAAAATTAGAAACAATATTTATAATAAATAAAAATAATATAATAAAATTCTAAAAAATTAGAAACAATATTTATCAACCATATTAACCGCATATATAACATGTTTTGAAAATTTATAACTAATAAAATAAATCAAATAAATTTATAAAAAACAAAATAAATCAAAAAAATTTATAAAAACAAAATAAATCAAATAAATTTATAAAAAACAAAATAAATTTAGAAATCAAATAAACGAAATAAATTTATAAATCAAATAAATTTATAAAACGAAATAAATTTATAAATCAAATAAAACGAAATAAATCAGATTAATTTATAAAAAACGAAATAAATTTATAAATCAAATAAATTTATAAAAACGAAATAAATTTATAAAATTGAAATAAAAGAAAAAACAGAGTAAAAGAAAAAGAAAATAATTGACCGAAGAAAAAACAATCACAGACACAGACACGATAATTGACCGAAGAAAAAGAAAACAATTGACCGAAGAAAAAGAAAATAATTGACCGGAGAAAATAATTCAAGAAAAAGACCCCAAAAAGAAGAACAAATCTCGGCTGATGCAAAAACTTTTGAATATTGAAATCAACAAAAGAACTAATTATTAGTTAATCGACGACTAATAGTCTAATACTACTAGTAAATAACAATCAATCAAAGATTCTTAGACATAAAGAAAAAGGACATGGACGATAAAGGAAAAAACCGAGACAACAATGGAACACAGAGACAAAGCAAAACTCATTACTTTTTTTTTTCCCATTTCTACCAAAATTATTATTTAACCTTTACCAAAACCAAATCTGAAACTAAACATGTAACATAGGAACACAATCTAATTCTCCAAATCAAATAAAAAAAATCTACAAGTAAATCTAATTTTTCTATCTAACCACCTAATCAATCAAAAAAATTCTAAAAACTAAATATTAAGCTAAAATGGAATGAAAACATACATTTTTTTGGAAAAAATGGAGAGACAAGTCGGAGCAACTATGGAGGAATCGCGATTGAGTTTTTAGAGAGAGAAAGCAAATGGGCGAAATGGAGAAGAAGAAGCAGATTGGGTTTTTTTATAGCGAAATTTTCGACGGATATTTTCCCTCGGAAATCCGTTAGAAACCAAAAAAATTGGAAGTTGGGCGAGTACTTTTTGGGAATTTGAGCGGGTAATTTTCGTGCCGTCAGAAATTTTCAACTGATTTCCGACGGACATAATATTTTGCATGCCTTTTGATTGGCAATCAACACCATTATTACAGAAAATTCCATTGAAAATCCGTCGAAAATTTCCGACGGTTTTCCGACAGAGTGTATATTTTATTAATTTTTTGGTCAAATCATTAATTATAAATTTTCGACGGATTTCTGATGGACACGATCAAGCCGTGTACAATTAGAAAATGTGAATTAGAAAATGTGAAAAAAATAAACTCATACGATCTAAAAACATTGTACAATAAGGTTTTATGAACTAAAACACTTGAACTTATTAAGAATCTCCAAAAAATCAATATTTTACATTTTCAAAGTTTGAAATCTCTAAAATGTTCATAAAAGTATGTGACATGTTATAATTAAGTAGAAATTATTTACAAATGATATTTGATTCATAAAAAACTTTTTTATTCACATTTAATTCTTAATATTTAAGTTTAAGAGTTCAAATTCATTTTAAGTAATTTTGTTAAAATTTTATAATTTTATACCCTAAGTGGTCGGAAATCCGTCAGAAATTTCAGACGGATTTCCAAGAGAAACTTGTAGGTCATCGGAAATTCGTCAGAAATTTTCGACGGATTTCCGACGATCTACGTAATTAATTATTATTTAATCTAAATTTTAAATTACAAAATTACTAACAAAATTACTAACAAAATTAAAATGAAATTAATTTTTCTAATCCTAAATAATATTTAATACTTGGTAGAAAGAGTTATATAATTAAAATAACAACAATATAATTAAGTATAAAAAACTAATCCAAGTCCAACGATGAATAATCTGATGGAATTGAATCTGTATCGTCATCAAATTCTCCAATTTCTTCTTCTGATTCTGAATGCACCACGACCTTTTCAAATTCGGTGAAGTCAATGACAATGTCAATGTCAAGTGAACTCTCAATCGAACCCTTGTTACCACTTCCGCTTGGTTGGAGTGGATCATGCTTAGAAACACCATATACTCTTCCTCTTGGGTTTATTGAAGTCACTGTGATCCAAGGGTCTTCACGCTTCTTAATTCGAGGATAGCAAATATAGCAGACCTATAATTCAATATAAGAAATTAAATATTGGGAGATAAAAATTTAGTTGCTATAGCTTATGTTAACTAATTTCAAATATATCTGATCAGCCTCTGAAGCAAGGATGAATGGATCATAATTCTGAAGTCTCCTTCTGGAATGTACCGATGTAACTCCAAATTCGTCCGTTCGTATACCTCGCCCCAGGGAAGGATCATACCAATCGCAATTAAATGCAACACACTTTAACCCAATCATTAGTACACATTTTCACCAGATTGAGAAGAAACACCATAATCTAAAATCGTCCTTGAACTCCCATCTTGATGAATTTTAAAAGCATAACCTCGTGTGGCGTATCTCGGATATGATCTGACATCATATATTGGTCCACTTGCTACCTCTATTAACCATGATGGAAATGATTGTCCTCTAAACTCGCCTGTCGAAACCTAATAAATGTGAAAAATAATTATAATTATAATTATTTTAATTTGAAATTTGGTTAACATATGTAAATATTAATAAAAAAATTATTTAAAACTTACATGAAATTGCAACCATTCCGCAAACTCGCTCTGTTTGACAATATGAAGATCATCCTCTGTGGATTATGGATAATGAGTACGAATTTGAGCCATGTAAATCCTTTAAATATTAAACACATAAAAATGTTAGTTTATATAAAATTAATAATCAAAAATTATTATTAAATATTTCAAACTCTTGAATTTCATCGCAGTTTGTGAGAATATACATATGCAAGTGATTATATTCGTCTTCTGTTAGTCTCCGCTTCTTCGATTTTCCACTTAGTCTTCCGATCTGTGTGAACATGTCTGGGACATACACGGGATAATTTGGTCTTTCACCTCCATCATCATGTCGAGAAGGTCCTATGCTTTTGGTACAGACTTGTGGAGGAAAATAGTATTCAGCAAAGGTTGAGGTTTCTTCATTTGTGCTCTGTGCGACGATAGATCCTTCGACTTTGCTTAAATTTTTTACTTTTTTCTTGAGATGATACATATACTGCTCAAAAGGATACATCCATCGGTACTGAACTGGGCCACCTAGTGCTGCTTCTCGTGGGAGATGGATTGGAAGATGTTCCGTTACATCAAAAAAAGATGGTGGGAAAATCTTCTCCAAATTGCAAAGGATAATCGGTATATTTTCCTGAAGATTGCGAATACCGTCCCATGTAAGTGATTTCGTGCATATATCCCGGAAGAAAGTACCAATTCCTACATAATTATTACAGAAAAACACAAAAATTATAAAAATTAATAAAATTATGAATATATATTTCAAAATATATTTAAGAATTATTTTAAATAATAACATATAAAATAAATTTAATTATTTAAATCTGCATCTAAAAAATTAATAGAAATTAATAATTATACCTGCAATTGCTTGATGTACTATACGAGGTAGAAGTCCGGAAAATGCAAATGGTAAGGCGTTGCATTACAACGTGACAATCATGACTTTTCATCCCAGTAAATTTGTCTTCGCCTCGATCAACACAATTCCGCAGATTTGATGTGTACCCATCTGGGAATTTGACGGAATGCATAATTCAAGTGAAGAATTCTTCTTTTGAAAGCTTATCTAGTCGGTAATTGGGTATTGGACCTTTGCCGTCCTGAAGAATATGAAGATGACTTCGAGAACAAATATCAACCAAATCCAACCTAGGCTTCAAATTGTCTTTCGTCTTCCCTTGAAATTTAGAAGAGTGCTCATGATATTGTCAAAGAAGTTCTTCTCAATATGCATGACATCAAGATTATGCCTTAAAAGATGGTCCTTCCAATATGGCAAATCCCAAAAAATACTCTTCTTGTGCCAGTTGTGATACTCGCCACAACCTAGTATTGGAGTATGTCCATTACCCCCGACCAAGTCATCGTTCGTCCACTCCGCACCAAAATCTCTTAACTGATCCAGTAAATATGTGACACTTAATTCTAGGGGGGGGGGGACCATCAAACACTTTCTTTTTCTTTGTAAATCATGATACACTCTCGCGATATGGATGCCCATTCGGTAGAAATCTCCTGTGACAATCAAACCATGATGTTTTCTTTCCGTGCTTCAATTGAAATGCATCAGTGTTGTCCGAGCAATACGGACACGCTAACTTTCCATGAGTTGTCCATCCCGATGGTGGCAAGTTATAAGGTGTCACGATTACTGGCCATAACAAATATTGCCTCCCATGCTTCCCAAATGGGTTGAAACCATCTGTACACAAACCAAGGTAGACATTTCTCCTCTCATAAGCAAAATCTGGATACAATGACTGAAAATGTTTCCAAGCTTCTGCATCAGAAGGATGCGTAATCTCACCCTCTTTTGTAGTATGTTCTGTATGACATCTCATTGGACCTGTTGTCCGTTCAGATTGAAATAACTTCTTCAGCCTCTCTGATAACGGTAAATACCACATTCTTTTATAAGGAACTGGAACTATACCACTACTTTTCTGATACCGTGGTTGGCGACAATAGCGACATTGCAAAAGATTCTCGTCTTCTCTCCAGTATATCATATGATTGTCAATACAAACATTTATCACTTGATACGACAAGCCAAGATCAGATACCAACGTTTGTACCTCGTAGTATGATGCGGGTGAGAGATTATCTTCATGTAATATATCTTTCACAAACTCTGCTATCGCATCTACACACTCCTCCGACAAGTTCCAATCCGTCTTTATGGTCATTAATCGACTAGCAGATGATAAAGTCGAATGACCTTCTCTACAACCTTTGTACAACGGCTGCTTAGCTGCATCTAACATATCGAAGAACCTACGTGCTTCTAAATTGGGTTCCTTAACTGCATAGTTTCCCTATACGCATCATTAACCATCTCAACAATACCTACACCAAAATCTACATCCCTTCTACATTCTTCTAAACTATTCACGGTTTATAAACTATTCACAGTATAAGGTTCGCTAATACGAGCATAATCCGGTCGTTCCCCATGTAGATACCAAATCTTATAGCCCGGCATAAATCCATTAAGATATAAGTGACTAATGACTTCATTAATCTTAATATTTCTCACATTCTGAAAATTAGAACATGAACACTTACATTTACGGGTTTTCTTTGTTTGTGGTTGCGCCTTCGCCAAATTCACAAACTCAACAATTTCTTCTGCATATTCTTTAACAACTAGCGTTGTCTCCGGATTCAATCTAGGTTTGTCCATCTGCGAAAATAATTTGAAGAAGACATATCTATTGTTTTGTTTGTGTGCAATGTTGTGAATGAGAGTGGATGAATATTTATATTTATAAGTGAATGTTACTAATTTTCCAACAAAAATTAATTTTTAACGGCTATATTTTCCAACGGATTTTCGACGAAAATTAATAATTCCGTCGAAAATTATAAATTTTCAAACGGCTATATTACCGGTTGTATCCATCGGGAATTGTATCGAAAATTCATCGGAATTTACCAATAATTTTCCGACAGACGTGTTTCCGTCGGAAATTTTCAAAGGATTTTAGACAGTCGGAATTTCGACGGAAAGCCGTCGGAAATTTCCGACGGATTTTTTTTTCTGTTGGAAACTAGCTTGTTTTCTTGTAGTGCTATAAACAACCAAACAAACATGAAAGATGATCATACCTCAATGATGACATTCAAAACTGCAAAACAGAAAAAAGAAAGAAAAAAAAAAGTAGGATAAAAAAGCACACCCATATCGTAAAACAAACCCTACGCCTAGCTAGTATTTATAATAAAATAGTATTTAAGGTTTTAGACTTATTGAATTATTGAACATAAAGTAGAACTATAAAAAACTAAATTTTAAGTATGTTAGCGCAATATCTTTTTCAGTAGAGTAATATCTTTATTGTGTTTCTACAACACAAATGATAACAAATCTACTAAAACACAATATAAATAATCTATCCTTTATAAATAAAAAAATAAAAACAAAAATAAAATAATCAAAATTGAATAGGAGTATAATGATTTGAATTTACCATCAGATATCATGCATATCATGCGACCAGTCATTCTCTAAAGATCTCGACCTCATTAACCCTTTTATATGTGAGAGACATATAATCTTTTAGAAATCCTACTGAATAAAAAAAAAAAGATTAATTTTACAAATATAGATGTTTTAATCACTTTTTAAAAGTTTTTGCTTTTAATTCCCTATTTACCTTTTATTTGAGGATTTCTTGTTCTTTGCTGGTCGTATAACCTAAAATAATAGAAGACACAGTCACAAAGTTATGTTTACAATTGCAACAATCTCTTAAACAGTCATGAACACAAAATATCAAATTTATAAAAAAGAAACAAATCATAACAAAGAATTCAAAGTCTATTCGAACATAAATATTGAAAATAACTATTCATGAGGAAAACTAATTAAACATAGACGACGATGACAATGAAAGTGGATGATTTTGTATATTATTTATAAGCTTAAAAAAGAAGTTCGAGAATAGATAGGTGATAACATAAACTACGTACCTGACCATGACGAAACTGAAGACGATGGCCTACGAAAACGTTAATAAAGAAATTGTTAGCAGTTTCTAATACATCAGAATACAAAAAGATACATAAACAAATAATTTATCAAAACAACAAATATAGAAACCATGTATGATAAGAAAACTAACACAAAATCATAAAACTGAATACGATAAACCTGTTAATAAGAAAAACAAAAAACAACAGAATTCATTAGAAATCGTCAGAAACATTACAGAACATCATATATTAGAGATTAGAAAATAAGAACTCGTTAAAAATCAATTCAAGTAACCATAAACATAATAGTCATCTAACACTACCCAACCTATAGGGAAAGAACAGAAGACAAAATTCATGATCATTCTTTCGATTAATGGTATTTAGCTAATAAACCATTAACAAAGAACTAATATAAACTAACAGGTGAGCTAGGGTTTCATCAACGAAAAAATTTATGGAACGATTGAATATATATATATATATATATATATATAAGTAACAAAATATTAGGGTTACACCTAACCAACAAATATCGATATATTATATTTTTAAAAAAATATATAGATAATTTTCTTAAAATATTCGCTTCGACAAATTTGAGTATATCTTAAACGTACAAATAGCTATACTTCTATAGTTGATTGCGGAATATTTTTCACGCATTGATTCATATATATAAATATGGAAGATTTGCATTATAATAAAATATGACTATAAATAAACGATGGGCCATATACAATTAGTTATGGGCCATAAGTATATGTTAGATCTAAACCCATGAAAATAAATCTTTAATTGAGATCTGATGTTTTAAGATCTGATGGCATGGATCATAATTGAGCAGACTCATTAAGGGTATAAGTATAATTTAAATTTTTTTGAAAAGAATAGATTTGATGTTTTAGAGAATTTGTTTTGTTTCATTTTAATTAATGTTTTCAAATTTCTATGTAAAATTAATTATGCTTTTTTTGTTGTTTTGATTTTTTGAATTCTGCAGTTTAATTTTTTATTAATTGAATTATTTTGGAATTAATAATAAAACATGTTTTATATAAAAAAATACAAAATTAAATGATTTCTTAAGTTGTATGCTACAACCTTAAACATCAAATAAAAAGAAACAAAGGGAGTACGAGATTTCTAGTTACATATCAGAGGGTGCTTACTGGGTAACCAAGGGTCCAGTCCAAGGTTATGATTGCTTGATGCTTGATAATCCTTGATTCTTTAGCCTCAAAAAAATTCCACTAGTACCTACTTGTTTTTAATTTTAAAATAGGGTCCTATAATTGTAATTCCACTGATATAAACGATTTCATTATAGGAAAACGGTAAAAAAAAAGAACCAATTTTCCAGTTTAAACTGAAAAAACTTTAATTACCTCGTCAACGTAAATATCTCTAATTTGACCTATTTTATTAATCCCAAATTTTTATTAACCAAGCTAAATTGAACTCGTTAACTCGAGTAACAAGATGAATTAACAGTGCTAAATTCTGTTTGAATTTTTAGTTTATCGAAGACGACATCGTTTAGATTAAAAAAAAAAAAAACGACTTAAGAAAAATTATATATTATGTGGTTCGAATTCATTTTCCGTGAGCCAAAACTAAGTTTAATATCACTGTGCCGCCGTGACTATTATTAACGTAGAAGAAACAATTTGTATATAATCACTAATATCGTTGTTGTGTAAAATCCTAGTGGATAACAGATTCTGCGACGGAGACGGAAGCTGAATCGACGTGGTTGTAGTTGTGGTGGTGATGGAGAAGCGATGATTCAGTAAAATGAAGTCATTTTTCATCACCGTAATTGGAGTTGTCAAGTCAAGATGACTCTTCTCTGGTTTTACTTTATCGATGATAAGGATCAAACTGATTGCTGCGACGTTTCCTCTTCCGCTCATGATATGATCCAGGTTAGAGAGACCACAACCTCTTGAATATACTTCGTGTGGTTGATAGATTGATTGTGATGATCTGTGGCTTTCAAGACAAACGATGATGCAAATGGACAGAAAACAGTTTGTGAATGAACTAATTTGTGTGGGATTGTTTTGTGAAAGGATTATGGACGAGTATAGATGGATTTTGGACAAACAAGGACTTAGAGAAACTTTCAAAGGCTACAGAATTCCATTGAACTTTCAGGTTTGATTCTGCTTGGATATAACACACCAAAAGAAGTCACAAGTTGAGATTGTGATATTACACAGACAAACTCATGATCAAACGAAATTAGAGAGAAATTTGATAAGAAAAGGTTTGATAAGTGTTTAGAATGAGAAAACAGAAATATAAAGAAGAGATTATGCCTTGGAATAGACTCCTCAACAATCTCGTAAATGCAACAGATTTAAGACAAAGTTTGGATGATAAAAAGACCCTTCCCCTTCCTTTAGACACGTTTTATTGTTGTTGAAGGCTTTGAGCTTTAGTTTAAACAAATGGGCAATTGTGAAGTGAATAGTTTTCTTCATTAAAAATCTTGTCAAGAAAATCCACTGGGACAAAACTTGAGAAGGGAAAAAAAGTACAAACAAGTACACTTTACCATTTGTTGATCATGTATCAAAACCAATGAGGTTAAGATAATTTTTTTTCCATAATTTCCTCAGCTACAAGCTACTCCTTAGCTCCATTTTCCTCAGCTACAAACTGCTCCTCGAGTTCAAGTCTTTCCTTACGTTTCAAGTCCTTTGTGCTTTCCAATATCACATCATCCTTTCCCACTTGAAAAGGATTTGTCCTCAAATTTGGATCATCTGAAAAAAGGGAAAAAATTAGAAACATTAAAACCTTTACTCATATTGTACTTACCTTGGAAATCAAGCTGATAAGCGTTGTTGTTGATTTTCTTGAACACTTGAAAAGGATTATCACTTCTTGGCTTCAATTCAGATTTCCTTAAGTATTTCCAATTCCTGAAGCCAAATAGATTAGTTCTTACTTTATTTCGTTTGGTGGTTTTCATTTGAAGCTGACCTGATTCATGTGTTCCTGACTCTTAAGAAATTTCACCAAAACGTGAGGTTAGGTTTTGGTCAATATTGCAAATGACATAAGTTTGGCATCTCTTCTCAAAGTCTCCTTTTTTGTGAGGCCAAAGGGAGTAATTTTGCATCACTTTAAAGCTTTTTGCCACTACAGGTTGGAAGATTAGCTCTTTTCCATGTTTTTCACAAAAAAATGTTATAGGTTTCTGGTCCTGCATCAAATCAGTACCAATACCTATTCCAGTAGCATGATACTCAAATTCAAAAGTTTTAAAGAAACTAGAAAGAATTAAAACGAGAGTATTAGAGAACTTCTTCTTTAATAATAGGAAAGTCTTTTCTTCCGTTGTTTTTCATTTGAATCCATTGGTTTCAAGACTTGACTAATCACAAATTATTTTAAATTTCTCTTCATTTTTCTTGAATATTAATTTTCCTACATCAAATAGAAAACAGTTTAGTCACGCAAATGCCAAGGAAATCGATAATACTAAGCATTCCACAATCGTAACATAAGCATTATGTCTTCCAGTCATAATAATTGGACACATTTATGAAACCTTATCATATGTTCATGAAATATGCATATATTAAGATAATAATCAATATTTAGAAAAATAGAATATCAAATAATTTTTGATAGGGAAACGTAGGACTGGGCAAATTAACCAAACCGAATCAAACCGAACTCGAACTCGAACCGATCCAAACCAAACCAAATTATATACACAAACTATTGGTTGAGTTTATTCTCAACTCGAACGGTTTGATTCGGTTCAGTTTAAAACCAAACCAAATCGATAAACCAATGTGTTTTAAATAATTAAATTAATTATTTATATATTTAAATAATATTATAGATGTGTTTGTAAGAGTTAGATTTACTAGATAATATTTGATTATTTATTTTGCTTTTTTATTTTCTCAATATAGTTAGTAAGGTTAATTTTTCCTACTTAAACTTTAATTTTTTAATTTAAATCGTTTTTTTTATATTAGAAATTAAAAAAATAAGATAACAATATTAGAGTTTATCTATCTTTTTTTTTTTCTTGTAATTAAGTTTGGTTTTAATATACTAATTTTTTAATGTTTACATGAGTTTTTTGTTTAGATATTTAGTTTGAACTTTGAATATTTGATTTGCATATTTTAATTTTAGGAAATTGGTTTCATATTATTGAAATATATATTTTTTTAATTTTAGAAAACCAAAATAAAACCAAACCGAACTAAATCTGAACCGAACTAAACCGAACCAAACTAAATCAAATCAAACCGAACCAAACCAAATTTACTTTGGTTTGAGATTGGTTACTATTTTATTAAAATCGAACAAACCGAACCGAACCGAACCAAATCCGAAAATAAATGGAAATGTCCACCCCTCGGGAAAAGTCCAACAATTTAGGAAGGAATTTGTCACATAAGAACAAACAAAAAACAAGCTAATTAAGTTGGTTTAAAGAAAGAGTGAAGGAGCGTGAATTACTCGCATGATACAAAAAAGAGGAAACAAATGTCAAGAGTGTAGTGGTGGAGACGTAAGCAAATCACGGGGAATTGTTATTTAGAGACCCCATTAAAGCTGCTTCCACAAAATAAAACTAATAAAAATGAAAAGAAATTAGCAAAAAGAACAAATCAGTTACAGAGAAACCAAAAAAAAACAATAAAAAAAAAAAGTAAGCAACAGAGAACGCCTGCTTGATCGCCGGTGTGCTGTGTCACTCCGGCCAACTCTTTCACATTTTCTCGAGTATGTTTTGTTTCTTATCTCTAATTTATGTTTCTATGTGATTTCAATGTGTTAATGGTCATCTTTTGACTCTACTTTCGTCGATCTATGAACTATATCGACTTTAAATCCATATTGGTCTAGTTTTTAAATGTGATTTTGTGTTTAATTCACGATAAAAAAAATTGAGAAAATGGCTCAATATAAACCATGTTGCATATATATATATATATATATTCTTTTTACATTCGTTGATGTGCTTAATCGTACCCTAGAGTGTGTTATTTTTTGTGACAACTTTCTTCACATAGTAAAATTGTAGTTATGTGATTTTTGAGTTGTTTTTCTTTTAATACATATACTCTATTCGAAATTTATACCACAACAGTTTGCTTTCTTTTGTGTTCCTTAGTTTGCTTTCTTTTGTGTTCCTTAGAAGAATGCAAACCATGGTGATTGATTAATCTTGGGGCATTGGAAAAGTTGAGGAATCGCAGAAGATTCGAAACGTTGAACAAGCAGCAAGAAGTTGTAGATTCTTCTATGGAAAAAAAGGATCCTCTCTGCATTTCTCAACTGGAAATATCTTCTTCTCACGAAGCTTCAAGATCGTCATCTTTGCCACATGCCAAGATGACAGGGGAATTATTCAAGAGTCATAGACATTCTGTTTCTCCAAAAGGTACAGCATTTGCCAGTTTTAAATCCTTTGAATATATATTGATTAGTTTGGTATGTAACAGTTTCTAGAATTTCTCTTACAATGTAGTTGAAGCGAGCGAGGAAACTTTTGGAGAGTCGCTTGACGTAGAAGATGATGACACCATGGAGGTATTCTCATTGACTAAACTCCTTATGGTTCCTTTTGATGTTCAACATTAGGAAAAACTTATTGCACATTCAAAGAAAAAAAGTTGTTACTAAAGATCTAAAATTTGATTGTTGTAAACAGGGAAATGGGCATTTAGATTCGACAAGCATCGATGCAGATTTAAGCGAGTACAAAAGAATGGCGACGATAATTGTCGAAGAATACTTTAGCACCAATGATGTCCTATCAGTTGGTAATGAGCTAAAGGAGCTTGGAATGGCTGAGTATCGTTATTACTTCGTAAAGAAATTAGTATCCATGGCTATGGATAGACATGACAAAGAGAAAGAAATGGCAGCTTTTCTGTTGTCGAGGCTTTACGCTGATGTCATTGATCCTCAAGAAGTTTACAGAGGTTTCAACAAACTGGTGACTTCAGCTGATGATTTGTGTGTAGATATTCCGGATGCAGTTGATGTTCTCGCCGTTTTTGTGGCTCGGGCGATTGTCGACGACATTCTTCCTCCTGCGTTTCTCAAGAAACAGATGAATCTGATGCCAGGTGACTCGAAAGGTGTAGAGGTTTTAAGAAAAGCAGAGAAGAGCTATCTCGCGACTCCACTTCACGCGGAAATTGTTGAGAAGAGATGGGGAGGGAGTGATAATTGGACAGCTGAGGATGTGAAAGGAAGAATAAACGAATTGTTGAAAGAGTATGTAATGAGTGGAGACAAGAAAGAAGCTTGTAGATGCATTAAAGGACTAAAAGTTCCTTTCTTTCATCATGAGATTGTCAAAAGAGTTTTGATAATGGCCATGGAAAGGCCAAAGGCACAAGTAAGGCTTTTGGACTTGTTAAAAGAAGCTATTGAGGTTGGTCTCATAAACTCCACTCAAGTGACAAAAGGTTTTAGCAGAATCATCGATTCGATTGAAGATTTGTCTCTTGACGTACCAGACGCACGACGTATATTACAGTCTTTCATCTCAAAAGCTTCATCTGAAGGCTGGTTATGTGCTTCTTCTTTGAAATCGCTTTCCGCTGATCCATGTGAAAACTTACTTGAAAACTCCAGCGCAAATGCGTTCAAGGACAAGGCTAAGTCGATCATCCGAGAGTATTTTCTATCAGGCGACATTTCAGAGGTCGTATATTGTCTAGAAACCGAGCTTAGCGCATCTTCGAGTCAGCTACGCGCAATATTCATCAAATATCTTATAACTTTTGCAATGGATAGAAAGAAAAGAGAGAAAGAGATGGCGTGTGTTCTTGTCTCGTCTCTCGGTTTCCCTGCCAAAGATGTTAGAAACGCATTCTCCATGCTCATAGAATCTTCAGACGACACCGCTTTAGACAACCCGGTGATTGTTGAAGATCTTGCCATGTTCTTAGCCAGAGTTGTGGTCGACGAGGTGCTAGCTCCAAGGGATTTGGAAGAACTGTTAAACCGGACTCTCGAGCCAGGGTCAACAGTGGGAGAGAAAGTGATTCAAATGGCGAAAACATTACTGAACTCGCGTCTTTCGGGCGAAAGGATCTTACGTTGTTGGGGAGGAGGAGGGATTGAGACAAACTCACCGGGATCAACTGTTAACGAAGTTAAAGAAAAGATTCAGATTCTGTTAGAAGAGTATGTCTCTGGTGGAGACTTGAGAGAAGCTTGTAGGTGCGTCAAGGAACTAGGAATGCCGTTTTTTCACCATGAAGTTGTGAAGAAGTCAGTGGTAAAGATCATTGAACAGAAAGAGAACGAACGATTATGGAAGCTACTAAAAGTGTGTTTTGATTCGGGACTAGTGACGATTTATCAGATGACCAAAGGGTTTAAAAGAGTTTATGAGTCGCTTGAGGATCTGTCTTTGGATGTTCCAGATGCTATGAAAAAGTTTTCTAGTTGCGTTGAAAGAGCCCAACTTGAAGGGTTCTTAGACGAATCATTTGATTTTGAGGAAATACAAGGTAAGAAAGAGAATGGTTCGTTTTAGCATTTGAGCACACCAACTTATAGTGACGTTTTGTTAAATTTGAAATTATGATGTGGTTCTTCTTTTTTTGTGTTAAACTGTTAATTGAACTTTGCACTTTTTGAACTTTGTATTTTTTTTAATTTTACTGTTAGTGTAAAAGGGAATGGAAACACAATTATATATACTAGGATATGATCCGCGCATTCGCGCGAGTTTTTGTTTTATAACTTATTAAATTTAGTAATTTTATTTATTTAGTAGTTTAGTACTTATGTATGATAAAATAGCTAATTCTTTGTAGTTGCAAAGTAATATTTGATGTAAAATAGAATAGATTAATTTTGTGATTTAGTAAATATATGAAGTGATTACCAATGACTTCAATATCGATAGTTCTCATTTATTTAGTTTTTAAAAAAAAACTTTTTAACGTACATATATGTGACCATTATATAAATCATGTTATCTAAATAACCAATTATGATTTAGAAGATAAAATTTATCAATAATTTTTTACTTTATCTTTATAGTATGATTACTTACCATTACTTTTAATAATTTATCTCGTTCTCGTAGTTTATATATATTTTGATTTTTGTTCATCGTCTAGAAATATTTAAAATTTTATGATACTATTTGTTGAACGTTTCTCTTCGTCATAGGTTGATAAATAAAAATATTAAGATAATTTTTTAATTTTTCAATTTTTATGTGTGGTTCTAAAATAAATGAAGTTAGATTGAATGTAAGATTTTTTTTTTATTGAATTACAAATATTTTAATAAAAAAGAAATCTTTTTCTTTTCAAATTTTAGATAATATATGGTTAAGTCAGTTGATTTTTACTAATTGTTTGAATTATAAATTTAGAAACATATTTGAGTTTTTTTTTTAATATGTGTAATATATATATATATATATTTGGTAAAAGTAAATTCATATTATTATTACTAATAAAAATTTGTATAGTCTTAGATTTATTATCTTTTATTTTGATTCATTTTTTAAGTCTTTCACGTTTTTATTTTAATTTAATTTTTTTATTAATTATGAAAACAAATAAATATGATTTGGTGTGTATTAAATGAATATTTTAAAACTTAAATTTTTTAGAAAATAGTTTTGCCTATGTGGACACTCTAGATGGAGAGAAAACTCTCTAATTATATAATAGATTATTATTATTAGTGTAAAATATATATAATACATCAAAATTATAATATTACAATTTTTTCGATAAAATCATGAGAGTTGGCAAAGTTGTAAATATTAACACCGGATATATCGTTGGTTAATAGTTAAACGCAGAAGTTGGTTATGTTGCGCTTTTAGTTCAAGTTTCGGTAGGAAAAATGATTTATATCATGTTATAAGATATTAACAAAGGCTTGTTTCTAGCCATAAGAAAGATTAAGACCCAGATCGAACTCCTCCTCGCTATCAAAAGAAAAGTTGATAATATTTTCGGATACATAAATTAGCAGAAAAATGAATATATTCCTAAAATCAAACACCTAAAAAAGAAAAACACATTAAATAGAAAGAAAAAAAAATTAAAGCATCAATAACCAATTCATTTCTGAATGCTTAATGTATGGAGCAATGTTTTTAAACTCGATCTGGATGACAGACCGGAACACCTTTCGGGTGACTAGATCATGTGATCGATCGAGGTCAACCGCGGATCGATGAATTATATTTTATAAATGTAATATTGAATTGTATACATATATAAACAAAACATATTAGTAAAATAAGTACACAACTTCAATTTTATAAAAGCAATTATTTTATACTCTTTTTGTTTTAAATAAAGTATCGATTTTATTAACAAATAATTGTAATTGAATATATATATATATATACACAATACTATTTTCCATGCACATAGATGATATTTTTTTTTAATTTGACTAGATGAACAAAGAAAAAATATAAATTTACGCTAGATTCTTTTCCATATATACAAAATCCCAAATCCAATTTTAGGAAAAAAAGAAATATATTATTTTTTTAATAAATAGGTATATTAGATTTAATTGGCCAAAAAAATTAAATTGTGTAGATTCGAGTTGACTCGGTACTAGTTTAACTGCCATTTCACCAGATTTTGTCGTGCTTAACCGATTTTTCTGGTTGTATCTGAATTTTAAACTCTCCAATTTAAAGATTAATCCAAACCGGAATAATGGTTGGATCGCAGTTAAGTCGGTTCGACCAGCCAAGTCAATTCGAGTTTCTAACAATTGGTATGGAATATTAACAGACTTAAAAAAGCACAATAAACAATGTTTTAGAAACTTAGTTATAAATTGATAGAACATCGGACAAGACCGCAAAAATTGCAACACCATCTTTTGCCCATAAATTTCGGGATCAAATTCTCTTTTGTTGTTGAACCAGAAATACCAACAGAATCTTCTGTAAACCACAACAAAACACATACTCATACAACATTCTCACAGTGCTGGCGAGAAACACTTGATATCAGAAAAGTTGATTAATGTTATAAACCTATTTGTATGGATGTCCATTATAGGCTTATATTCTAGAACTTTCTAGACTTATCTCTTCTTCAAGTTATACTTCCTCCCCAAGCTTTGTATCCCTATATATATTTGTATTTCTCATAAAATAAAACAACACAATTTCTTCTCTCTTTTCTTATTCATAACACGTTATCAGCACGATAATCTAGCCATCTGAGCACGAAACCGTAGCCGTCAGAGCATGAAACCCTAGCCGTCTGAGCATATAGAGATCTTTTCCAAAATCTCTAATTTATGTTCTCCCTATTCTTCGACGTCATCTCCGATCACTCCATCTTCGTTATTAATCGAGATAAGTATTACCTTAGATATTTAAAGTTTATTAAATTATGAACCAGTTATGCTTAAAATCGTTTTTCTTTAATCTGATATGGTTCATGGTTAATTAGTTTATTGATTTATAGTTACCAAGACATGATGGTTTACGATCATGCTTTATAGCTTTATTTATTTGATGTCATATCGATTGTCTAATCTATCAAATGATAATTGATAATTATTCTTGTTTGGTTAAAAAACATAAAATATTTTATACAATCATTCATAAACCACGGTGCTATTTACCCTTTTATGTTTTATTGATTTGTTCGATATTTTAGGATAATCCTCATGCTTATTAATATTGATTATTGTATCGCTTTGTTCGATTGTTATATATGGATTATTGAATCATAATTTAATATTCGTTCTATTTGTTATTACGGAGTTTCTAGATGATTTATGGTTCGTCTATATATTAATATGCTAAATTATCCGATTAGTTTGGTTATTTTTTGTCCGTTCATCAATTCATGATTTCCATTTAATTACTTGATCATGCATATATAAATTAATTAATTCATTGTAACGCCCGTGAACAAAAAAGTAGATTTTGGTTGGGTGTGTCGATCGACACAGGCGTGTATGTCGATCGACACGTGTGTTGTGACTTGTGAGAAGTCAGAATTTTGGAGGTGTGTCGATCGACACAGGTGGTGTGTGTCGATCGACACGAGTTGAAATTAGACCGACAGATTCGGTTTTTGATCGCTCGGTTTGGCGATCGGTTTAGGGAATCCTAGGGTTGATATAAAATGTGAACAGTGGTGGCTGTGGCCGTTTTTGGGGATCAGAAACAAGAGAAAATCAGAATCATAAGAGTTTTGAGAGAGAATCAAGTGAATTTTCGTGTGAGTGTTCTTGAGGGTTGAGAACAAGTGCTGTTCGTGTTTTGGAGGTGACGAACGGCTGGGTAAATCGTGTCGGATCGGAGTGAAACTTTGTGGATAGGTTTTTAAATATGTTCTCTTGATGTAGGAGAAAACCGTTCGTCAATCGGTCAAGTATTTAGGGAGTTATGATCGTTTTAACTGGGTAGGTTTGTGCAGTTTTCTTCTACGAACAGTCCACTTCGAGGGAGGTTTCCCATCGAACCGTTTGGACTCAGGGGACGTTCTACACACCGTTGTGAAACTCGTTGTGTCTAGTTTCCAGAGCCGTTTTCTGATTTGGATTTGGATAATCCGTTCTCCGTGTACGAGGCGTTCTTCGTTGGCATCGTGTTCTTGAGCGTTTCAATCCTTTGTTGAGGTGAGTGCGTGATCGTGGGTTATATAGACATGAGGATTAGATGGAATGCGTTTGTTTGTGTTGTTGGGTTGTTTTCTGTGTGTTTGGTGCTTGGAATCGTGTAGGGATTCGACATATCGCTTGGGAATTCGAGCTATGAGAGGATAGGCTCGTTTCCTGGGTTCTGCGATGTCGTGTCGATCGACACCAGGGTGGTGTGTCGATCGATACGGGGCAGTCTGTCGATCGACACCATGGTGGTGTGTTGATCGACACGGAGCTGTATGTCGATCGACACTTAGTGGTTGTGTCGATCGACACAGTGCTTCAGTAGTGGTTCGTGATTGGTTGTTTCATGTATGCTTGATTGTATGCTCATCCTGGTATTGTATCTCTTGTTTATGTCTGTATATAAATAACTTGTAGACGGGATGACCGCGTCGCTGAGTATTTGTGATAATACTCACGCAACTCTTTTTGCCATGTGTTGCAGGTAAAGAGAAAATGTGATCGTGGAATCATGGCCAGGAAGAAGAGATGATTTAGGGGCTCATGGTGTTTTGTTGTTAGAATTGCTAGATTGCTAGTGATTTCTGGAATGGTTATTGGATTGTTATGGAATTGAACTGGATTAGTAATTTAATAAAGTATGAGATTTATTGAATTGGAATTTGTTGTTGATGATTATTGTTTCCGCGTTGCTTGTTGTGTTGGCCTATTGAGGATTTCTATCTGTGATGCTAGTAATCCGAAGGAAAATTTTAAATTTTTGGGTCGGGTCGTTTCATTTATGATCACGTCCATAAGTTGAGTTCAATATTTAGAATTGCGTAATTATCAATATGGCATATCTCGAATCTAGTATTATTTTAATATAGACTGAAACATTGACTATTCACATGATTTATGCTTTATTGATTCATGTTAATCAGTAATTACAAATGGATTTTTGATTAATATGGTTTTGCATACTTTGTTAATTATTACTTAGATGCTTTATTCGTTGGAATCGCTAGCAGCCATCTCTATTATGATTTATCGAGACCTCTGTTACTGTTATAAGCACCGTACTATTTTTGACTTGCTTCATGATTACGATTAATTATTCGTATTATCATGTTTTATGAAGTGGATTATGTGCTTGAAATAATGAATTAATCGATCATAGTGTGATGAGGTGATTATATGATATGAATGGTAGAAATTGTTGGAATTTTACAACAAAATTCATGAATCATATCTCATGGTCCATTCCCTGAAGTGAATGTGACATTTTATATGAGAAAAGAGAGGATCACACTAATAACACTAAGCCAAAAAAGTGGCTATAAAAGTTGTCTTGAGTGGTCAAGACCAAGATGTTTCTTGGTAGAAATTAAATTCTCACCAGAAGTGTGAAAAGAAAATAGTAACAACTTGATTATGGTCCATTCTCTGAAGTGAATGTGACGTCTTATACATAAGATCACACTAATAGCACTAAGCCAAAGAATTGGCTATAAAGATTGTCCTCAATGGTCAATATCGAGATCAAAGAGTTTCTATCAAGAACTCATATTTTCACTAAAAGTGAGAAAATAAAGATGGTACTATACAAGATAGTACAAGAAACATATTGAATGCTTAAGAAGAACATATGTATATAAATGCTCTAGAAGAGTACAAAAAAAAGTATTTCCTACGGGATAAAAATGGTAAGAGATAAGAGAGATTTCTCTAGATGAAAGAATCTAGTGTGAATACAATATTAAGAAGTGTAAAGCGGAGTGAAAGCTCATGAAGAGCAGATAAAATTTGCCTATGAGAACGCAATTTAAATCATTAATGCGTTATACTCTCCCAAATCTCAAAAGTTAAGTATTAAAGAATGTTGTTGATTCTAGAGTGGCAATTCGAGATTGATGAACCTGAAGTTACACCATCTTGAGGGGGAGAATAAGATAATCTCACATATACAATAAGTGACATATCTAGAAAATTATGTTCACTAAGTTCTTCAAACAATTCTCAAAGGAAAAGTGTGATCACCAGAATGTGATATTAAGACTACATGACTTGAAGTCTGTAAGTGAATTTAACTCAAGTTTGTAAGTGAATTTAACTCAAGTTTGTAAGTGAATTTAACTCAGTTATGTTGACATAATATCTCTAATGCAGAAAATCATAAAACAATATTTTCTCTGACAACTCCCACCATTAGCTTTGGATTTTCTAGAAGTAATATTGATTATGATCCCTTGAAGGGAGTAAGTGATTAGCGAAGCAAAATAAATCAGAAGTTTACTACGAATGTAAAGTAAACAAGAAGTTTACTACGATTAAATATTTGGCTTACCGGATTGGTCATCCTGGTTTAATGATGATGCGAAAAATTATGAAAATTTATGTGGATATTCCATGAAGATCTAGAAGATTCTTCTTAATGACTTATCATATGTTACTTGCTCAAAAAGTAATATGATAATCTGGCTTTCACCAGATAAATGATTTGGAATTTAATAGTTTTCTGAAATATTTACAAGGAAATGGTTATGGGCTGATCACCCACTATGTGACATTTAGATACCTTATGGTAATAATATATGCATCGCTTCAATGGACGCATTGACTCGATTGACACATCAACTAGAATGTCACGTTTATCCTTGTTATAAATCATCAACCTAAAGTTTGCAATGTTACTTTCTTGATTAAATTACAAGAGTATTTCAGAAGTCAGGTTTGAAGTCTGATTATTGGATGTCCATTAGAATAAGTGTTGAACATCCTGAAGCTCATGTTCAAACACGGAATTGTTTAGTAGCTTTGATTTGCATCAAGCCAATATCTAATTATTCTCCCCATAATTATTGGTTTAGGGTCATAAACCAAATAGTTCTCATCTTAATTTTTTTAAATATGAAAAGTGCTCCACCACAGCGCTCTAAGATGAGTCTTCAATGGAGGACAAATGTAACGCCCGTGAACCAAAAAGTGGATTTTGGTGGGTGTGTGTGTCGATCGACACGTGAGTTTTTTGGACTTGTGAGAAGTCGGGTTGGGCATTGTGTCGATCGACACAGGGGTGGTGTGTCGATCGACACGAGTTAAAATCACACCGCCGATTTCGGTTTCTGATTGTCGGTTTGGTGGGCCGGTTTAGGAAACCCTAGGGTTCAAATAAAAGGCGGAAACAGGGGTGTTTGGCCGCATTACAGAGAAGAATCAGAGAGAGGAAGAGGTTTGAGAGAGAGAGACTTTGTTCTTGAGAGGATTGTGTGTTGGAACAGCTTCTGTTCGAGAGTTTGAGAGGGCAAACAGCTGGGCTATTGGAGACGGATTGGGGTGAAACTTGGTGGGTAAGTTCTCCGATCTCTGGTCTTGATATAGGCGAAAATGGTTCATCATTTTGTTGATTATTCGTCGAGTTATGGCTGTTTGAACTCGATGGGTCTGTGCAGATAGGTTGTCTGCGATCAGTCGGCTTCGGGGTTGATTTCCGATCGAACCAGAAGGAGTATGGAGGCGATCCACATATCAACGCATAGCTGTGTCTGTCTAGTTTCCAGAACAGTCGTCCGTTTTGGTTTTGGACTAGTGGTTCGTTGTGTACAAGTCTTTTTGTAACCGTTGGTCCCATTCTCATTTCGATTCTTCGAGGTGAGTGCGTGATCGTGGGTTTGTGTGGGCATAGGGATTGATGGAATGCGTTTGCTTGGTGTTTCGTGTGTTGTGGTTGGAATTGTGCAGGTGACTCGATGAATCGCGACAGTTTCGAGCCACGAGAGGATAGGCTCGTTTCTGGGTTGTCGTGTCGATCGACACACCACCCTGGTGTCGATCGACACGGGCAGAGTCATATCGATCGACACCAGGGTGGCGTGTCGATCGACACAGGGTCTCTGTACTTGTTCGTGTTGGTTTTTCTTGTTGTTTGCTTGTGTGCTCATCCTGGTATTGTATTGATTGTTATGTATATACTTAAATAACTCGTAGACGGGATGACCGCGTCGCTGAGTATTTGTGATAATACTCACGCAACTCTTTTTGCCATGTGTTGCAGGTAAAGAGAAAATGTGGTCGTGGAATCATGACCAGGAAGGAGAGATGATCTAGGGTCTCGTTTGGCTGTGTGCTGTTGTAGAATTGCTAGGTTGCTAGGGAAATTTGAGTTGTAGTTAATTGGTTTATTGGTTGTTGGTTATTGTTTGGATTGTTGAATTGAACCGGTTAGAAATCAATTAAGTATGGGATTAGTTGAATTGGTTTTATTTGGTTATTGATTGGTTTGTTACTATTTAGTTAATTGTTCCGCGTTGCTTGTTGTATTGACCCAATTGAGGATTATTATCTGTGATGATAATAATCTGAAGGAAATTTTTTTTAAAAAATTGGGTCGGGTCGTTTCAACAAAAATATATGTTGGATATGAATCATGTTAAGTATCTAGAGCCATCTAAGAATAATTTATTTAAGGCTCGATTTGAAGATTCATTTTAATGAGTCAGTTTTTCCAACATTTGGGGGAGAAAATAAAATAGCTGGAAAAAGATATAAGTATCTATGAATTATCAATAATCCTCGGACTAAAAGATGAGAATTAGAAGTCCAAAAGATAATTCCAAGTTTAGCGTATTGGTTGCCAGACACATTTACTGACCCAAATAGAGTGATGAAATCACCTATCCAACTGTATATGCTCTAATTAGAATTAATGTCCGAGAAGGACAATATCAGACTGCTAGTGAGTCTAAAGATTGCATGAAGCGTGATAGACCTATTTGGTTCCAAATATAAGAATCCTCGTAAAAGAAAATGAGCAGATAATTAGAATGACCAGATCGAGGAAAGAAAGATTTCGAATGATCTCCAGAAGGGATCGAATAAGCTCTAGAAAAGACATAAACATGACGAATAAAAATATTCAAGTACTTGACAGTGAAGAGAGCTAGCTAGCTATGTCATGTTTGAAATAAGATGGAACCGAAAAGCAAATTAACGTCGTAATATTTTGCATGCAGTAAGCAGTTGATATTATAAAAAAGATGATCATAAGAAAAGTCTATTGAAAGTGTACAAAAAGTAATGATTGGCCAAATAGAATGGAAGAAAATAGACGTATAATCTCTTGCAGAGAATTAGACTAGTAGTCTATGCACGTGAAGTGTAAAACCAGTGGAAGCTAAATGAGTTTTTGTGTGAAACAATAGTGAAATTGTCACAAAGACAAAAAATATTTTATGAAGGGATATGTCCTCTTATGGTGGATGCAATATTTATAAGTCTGGCAATATATTATTAAACATTGGATAATTATTTATGATTGCAATCCTTAAAAGATGTGAAAGATATAATCTCCGAAAGATTAAGAGTATCAAAATTATGTTTCTAGGAACCCTACTAAATCGAATGAGTAGAAAATATGTAACATTGGGTATAATCATGTAAATTGTACCCATGTATTTATCAAAAAAATGTGATAAAATGATTCTTAATTGAAGATCATCGAAACTCCAGCAAAGTTATCACAAGTAGTACGATGATAATATATGATAAATGATCAGTGGATAATGACATTTATGAAAGTCCCAAAAGAATTCAATGTAAAGAGATTTCATAAATGATTTACTATAATAGCAATGTATATGATGATCTGAACACTACTAGAACTCCTTGAGAGATTAATATCTGAAGAAAAGATTTGAGAATATACCTTGAAAAGATAAATTTATCTTCAGATCTCTCAAGTTGAACATCTAGCGCAAAAGATGTTATCTCAATAAATCCTTAGAGGATTTTACAGAAAATGCTCATATATGTTTGGTCTTGAAGTACCATACATAAAATGCAATGAGCTTTTGTATGATAAAGGAAAAGATGGTATGGACTAGAAGTCCAATCATCTGAGATATCATATGACAATTATATGAGTTTTAAGGCTATGCTTATAGTAATTTTGAAAGATCGGAATTCATCTCCCGAAGAAGATTTTTCCGAGGAGGAGATATATAATGATGAGCGTGGATGTACTCTTTTTCTCTTATCATAATTTTTATCCCATAGGGTTTTTCTGTGAAAAAGTTTTTAACGAGACATCAAAGAACACGCAAATGATAAACACTTAAAAAGAAATATTCTCATTACAATGATATATGAAAGTTTATCAATCTCCCAAATATATATCATACATTGATGATATCGAGAGAAACAAAGAGAATGATTAAGATAAATCCTCTAAAAGACCCATGAGTTGCAGAAGAAAGGTGATGTACATGTTCTACAGATTCGTTCAAGTGAAGTTTTGACGGACTTATTTTCCAAGACACTTTCAGTTAGTACTTTCAAGATGCAAGTTCAACATTTGGGTACGTCGTCACAAAGATATCAAGTAATGCACTCATCAGGGGGAGAAATAGCGTGTTACACTCTTTTTTCCTTAGCCATGGTTTTGTCCCAATTGAGTTTTCTTTGTAAGGTTTTAAATGAGGCAACATTTTATGCGCATTAAGAATATTTTTACTATAATGGCATCCTAGGGGGAGTGTTATAAACTCATTTGTATGGATATCCTTTATAGGCCCATATTCTAGAACCTTCTAGACTTACCTCTTTTCCAAGTTATACTTCCTCCCCAAGCTTTGTATTCCTCTATATACTTGTATTTCTCGTGGAATAAAACAACACAGTTCCTTCTCTCTTTTCTTATTCATAAAAATTAAGCTAATTTTTTTCTTTATGGCTACTAAAGAATAAATAAAATTTAAAACCGTAACAAAGAAAAATATAACAATATTTTATGGTATATTTTTATCCTAACACAGGAAAAAAAATGTAGTTGTCGATGATGGGACATACACACTATGCTCAAATTTTTTATACAAAACGACAGATAGGTCTTGAGAATTTCAAGACTCAAAATAAAATATTTGGGACTTTTAGTATAAGAAAATAAAGAAAAATTATTAGGCTGGGATTTTAACACCACAACTATTCTTTCAAAATATTGTTAACTACTAGTTATGTTGAAAACAATTTTACTAAATGATTGTCCCCCAAAAGTAACCCGCTTTTTTCATCCTATCGGATATGTTCAGAGAATTGTACGGTTGTTTTCTCCGTTTTATTATTTAAAAGCGGACTATAAAGAAGGTAATAGATGTATCTTTCTATAATCAAAATTCTATACCCAAAAAAGGTAAACTCCATTTCTACGAGAAGGGAAACCGAAGGGCAACTGAAAAGGATATCTAACAACTAACACTATATCGTAAACCCGAAACACTTCCACATATGTTCAAAGTAACCTGAAAAAGTTGTAGTTGTGCCAACAAACATAAGCATCGATCTGAATCAAGAACCCATGAGGTCTCCAATATATTGGAAGACCTGAGCTCTAAACTAAAATGAAACTCATCCATCAACAAAAACAGAAGAAACAAACTTATGATTGAAACAAGAAAAGCAAACAAAGATACCACACAAACTTAACCTCTTCAAAGAACCACGAATCTTGAGAGGAATTAGGCTCAAAGTAAAAACCTCGAACTATGATTGGAACAACGCCACTAAAGATCAACAACTCTTACACGCAGACACTCATAAACTTGCCCCAACTATCTATATACTAGAAACTGGCCACCTCCTCACAAGAGAAGAACTGGAAATCGAGACCACTGCTTTGTTTGAAAACCAATCGGTAAGCACTATAACAAACTTAGATGAAAGCTAATAGATGGCTCTAAAACAGAATACCATCACAAGAAGCAAATAATGCACAAGTTTAAATACCAAAACCTAACCCTAATTAGCAACCAAACTCAAAAACAAAAACAAACACAACAAAATATCGCATGTTAAAAACAGAGAGAAGATAATAAGCCAAGCCGAAACAAAATCAAGATCAAAGTTGAAAACTTAATCAAACTAAGAACTTATTGGAAAAGACGTAAATGGAACACAATGATCTAATTGAGATCGACCCTCTAAACGACAGAGGTCAAAATTAAACCACCTACCATCATCACCAACTAGAGGTGTCAAACGAGTCATTAACTTATGATCTAGCTCAGCTCAAATTTTGATAAACGCGAGCTATGTTTTTTAGGCTCATTTAATAAACGAGTTAAGTGATCGAGTTTAAATAAGTTGGCGAGTTATGCGAGCTAGCTCAGATGAGTTGTGAGCTAGCTCACAAATAAATTTTTTTTTAACGATTTAAAATAATATATTGATATGTTGTAAATATATTTTAGAATTACCAACTAAAATATATTCTCGTACCATTATAACTAAAGCAAAATAAAAATAATTCATTAAACAAATACTCAAGTCGCCTTCTTTCTAAACATGTTCATTCTCTACTATGCATTCGATCTTAGTTATTTGGTTTTACAGCCGACAAGAATGGTAATATATTTTTATTCACTTGTTAATTATCTACGTTAGTTGTCATTGTCTTAGCGTGTGTGGTATTGGATTAGTATAGTTTTTTTTTTAATAGTTAACATTTAAAGTTAATTTTGGATTTATTATAGTTTAATTTTTATTATTTTATTCTTACAATTATTTTGGATTAGTTCGCGAGCTAGTTCATTTAGATCACGATCTAGATTATCTGAGTTCAAGCTTATGTTCTTAAGCTCATATAATAAATGAGCTGAGCCATGAAAGACTCTAGCTCAGCATGAGGTAAGCTGAACCGACGAGTTAGCTCAGTTTGACACCCCTATCACCAACTGATATTGTCCTCACCAAACTCTAGCCACCAAAAAATTTAAACCTTGCGACGAAGAAACAAAACCTCATCGTCGTTCAAATTCGAAGAAACGTCCAGCTCCACCAAGGCCACAGGAAATCGATCTAAACCAAATACTCAGACTGAACCTGGCCCTTCTCCGACTTAACACTAATCCCCAACCGAAAACTAGCAGTCAGTAGACCCGAAACCCATTGGAAAGCAAACTTCTCCACCACCGGCGAAACTTTGAAGGACAAGAGGACTACAACAAAAATGGATCATAAACAAACACTTAGAGCATAAATATCGGTGATACTTTGGTTGTATCAACCGAATATTTTAATGAAAAAATTAAAAAGTAGTTTTAATCGATTAAAACCGTCTGATACGTATCACACAACCGAGACTCGCGAGACATCTCACGCGGCCATGTGGCAATTTATGAGTGGTCCAAAGTTTTTTTTGTCTAACCTTGTGCGATTCCTCTTCCAAAGATATCATATCTCGAAACTTCTTCACCGCTCTTGCTCTGAGCGATTCAACCAGCAATTTCATTGTAATCCCCGCCGTGATGTTGCCGTCGTCTTTTTGCATGTCGATCTCCCTTCTCCACTTCTCTATCTCTTCCTCTCCGTGTTTCTTCGTGTCCGATTTGGTCGAGATCCTGATCGAAATCGTCGATTCTTCTTCTCTATCTCTTCCTCTCCGTGTTTCTCCGTGTCCGATTTGGTCGAGATTCTGATCAAAACCGTCGATTCTTCTCCTTCTTTATCTCTTCCTCTCCCAGTTCTCTGTGTTTCCCCGTGTCCGATTTGCTCGAGATCCTGATCGAAACCGTCGATTCTTCTCCTTCTCGTCCTTCTCCTACAAAGATATGTTACTTTTCTCTCTCTCTCTCTCTCTCTCTGTCTATTCGACCATCAAAGTATCGACTTTTTGTTGTTCTCTCTCTTACCATCTTCTTTGTTCTGCTTTTCAGGGGATATGGAGAAGCAGAGAAGCTGTTGATAAGGTCTCAATCCTCGTTGAAGCTGTTGTTCTCTCCGGCAGCCGTAAGGCCTGTGTCTCATCAATCAAAAACCAATAAGGTTTGTGTCTTCCTCTCTTGTCAGAAAAGTCGTGGTTTGGGTGTGTTGTTGATAAAGTCTGGTTATTTCAGTAGTTTGATGCAGTAGTTTGATCAAATGAGGCTTGAAAGTTTGCATGAGCTTGATTAGTGGTTTATATGTATGTGTTCTTGTGGGTTTTGGTTTATATGAAGCACTTATGGAATCAGATATGCTAATGAATAGTATCAAGTTGAATAAAATTCAAGATCAAGTTTCTGGTAATGAATAATATGAACAAATCAAGTTGAAGCACTTCCAAATATTCGATCACTATACTTATTGTTTCTGGCTTGTAAGGTGTTTTAGGCTTATATGAACATTGGCTTAGGTATTATTTTGTTGTTGATCATTGCGATCATTTTCTTTTCCATATTCTTTATTCTGTCTTCCAATGTTCATTAGAGAACTTGAGTCTAGTATGGACTAATTGATGTTTGAGGTTTGAGCAGTTAATTGATGCTTGAGTCTAGTCTAGTAATGAGCAGTTACTTGAGGTTTTTTATTTGGATAGAAGTTGGTATTGTAATTGATGATTCTATTTAATTTCAAATCAGTTTTGGTTGTGCATAGAAGCTTGTATTAATTGTGATAGTGTGTAATAACTGATAAAAACTTAACTAAGTTTACAAACCCAAACTAAACAAAAGTACAAGTTATAAGTAATGACTTAATGGTGATGGTGACATTAAACTACTAAGTCAGTGACTTAAATTTCTAAAACCTAACCCGAATTCACCCACAACACACACTAAGACAGTTTAAGTCAGTGACCTGACTGCAAGTGATGACTTAAATTTTAAAACAGATTAGGTAAGTTATTTAGTGAGTCCTTCTTCTTGATGACTCCATATCCTTGTGGAGCAGAAGACACACTAAGCAAACCATTTGCTCAGTTCCTCTCAAAACAAAACCATCTCCTTGTTTCTCCTTTCTTTTTGGTTACGAAAATGGATAAGGATTTTAGCTATCCATTTAGCTCCACCCAAAACTTTACTGATCTTTTGAACAGCCAATAAGAGATCAATACTCCACAAACTTTGCCCCAAACACAAACCAAACAGAACCATAGATGGAGTGTCCCTGAAGAAAAAGTGCTTGTAAGTGCATGGTTAAATACAAGCAAAGATGCAATAGTGGGTAATGAGCAGAAAGGAGGGGCATTCTGGCAAAGAGTTGCAGAATATTATGCTTCTAGTAAGGTTGTGGCTAATCTTCCAAAGAGGGAGGCCAACACATGTAAGCAAAAATGGTGCAAAATGAATGAGATTATCAGCAAGTTTGTTGGATGCTATGAGCTTGTGATGCGTCAAAAAAGGAGTGGCCAGAATGATGACGATGTTATGGAGTTTGCTTACCAGGTTTACTTCCAAGATCAGAAGATGAAATTCACCCTTGAACATGTGTGGAGACTGCTCCGCAATGATCAGAAGTGGTGTGATTTGAGAACTGAAAAAAGCACATCAAACTCCAAGAAAACAAAGCTAAATGAGGCTAATGGATATTCATCAAGCTCCAACATTGCCTCTCAAGTGGAGACAGAACCAGAAGAGAGGCCTTTGGGTGTTAAGGCGGCCAAGGCGAAAGGGAAGAAGAGAGTTAGGGGAAATAGTCAAGAAACAGAGGGGAGTTCTCTAAAGGTGCTTGAGGAGATGTGGGTGATAAAGGAGAAGGACTTGGCTGCTAAGGAAAGGCTATCCAAGCAGAAAATGCTTGATAATCTAATTGCAAAAACCGAACCACTATCAGAAGGAGAACTCATTCTTAAGGACAAACTAATAAATTATATGTGTAATCTTCTATGTAAGAACAAGCTAATAACTTATATATGTAATCTTCTTCATTGTTGTTTGTTCATTCTTGTTCATACAATCTGATATTGCTTTGTGATACAATATGAAGGAGGAGGAATTGTGTGATAAAGTAGAAGGTCTTTACAAGGTACCTGAACAAACTGTCTGATTTTCTCAACTTAATAACTTGGTTCTTGTTCATACAATCTGAGATTGCATTGTCATACAATGTGCAAGAGCTTATACATTTAGTTGATCAGAAGTTAAAAATAAACATAGGGTTTGGTTCTTGGTTTTTACTAGACTAGCTTAGACATTTTAGTTCTTTCTTTGGTTCTTGGTTTTTAGTTCTTGTGTTGCTTATACATTTTACTAGACTAGCTTATACATTTAGTAATCTGATCACATTATCTTGTGTTGCTTACAATGTCCAGGAAGGTGTCGTTTTCCTTCTCACTTTACAACAAGAAGAAGTGTCGGCTAGCTTCACAAACTCACTGTTTATGTTGTACTAGTTTTCTTTTTGTTGTAATGTATGTGGTTATAATTCAGTTGCTTTATGTTGTACTAGTTGTCTTTATATTGTAATGTATGTGGTTGTAATGCATTTTGTTGTATTATAAAACATGGAACCCAAACCAAAAACATTCACTTCTTCCTTGTCTTTTAGAAACTCTTTGTATCGAATCAAACACATTCACTCTTTGTATGTGTACAAGTTCTCTTTATTCTTTTGGTTTGTGCAACATTTTCTTATAAACTCACTGTTTTTTTTTTCTTATAAACTCTTTATATTTTTTATAAACTCACTGTTTTTTTTTTCAAAGTAACCATACAAAAATCCATGTCTTCTCATCCTCACACTTCTACAATCGTTGAAAATTTCGACGACCTTTTCGATGACAATTTCGATGACACGTTTGAAAAAGGTTTTGAAGATTGTGTCGATGATCACATTCAAAGTCAAGCGGTCAAAAAGGCAAAGAAAAAACGAGCACATATAGAAAGAGGACGCGAGGAAGGACACATTCGATTATGGAATGACTATTTTACTGACCAGCCAGTTTACCCCGATGGTAAATTTTGACGACATTTTAGAATGAATAAGCCATTGTTCATGAAAATTGTTCAAAGACTCTCCAATGAGGTACCTTACTTTCAACATAGACAAGATGCTACCGGAAGGTTCGGCTTGTCTGCCCTACAAAATGTACAGCCGCTATTCGGATGATGGCATATGGTCTTGTTGTTGATGCGATAGATGAATACCTTCGGCTCGGTGAAACCACTGCGAGCAAATGTTTAGAAAATTTTGTGGATGGAATTATACATTTGTTCAAAGATGTGTACCTGAGAAGGCCTACACCAGAGGATCTCCAACGATTGCTATATATCGGAGAGTATAGAGGATTTTCCGGGATGATAGGAAGCATTGATTGTATGCATTGGGAGTGGAAAATTGTCCCACGGCTTGGAAATGACAGTATTCACGTGGACATGGAAAACCCACTATCGTTTTAGAGGCTGTGGCTTCATAAGATCTCTGGATTTGGCACGCATTTTTTGGACCTCCAGGTACCTTTAACGATATCAATGTTCTTCACCGCTCACCAGTTTTTGATGATATATTAGAAGGTCGAGCTCCAAAGGTCAGTTACTTCGTCAATGGTCGGCAATATCATATGGCTTACTATCTCACAGATGGTATATATCCGAAATGGACAACTTTCATCCAATCAATTTCTCATCCACAAGGTCTGAAAGCATCAGTATTTGCTAATTTTCAAGATGTTAGAAAGGATGTCGAGCGTGCTTTTGGAGTCTTACAAGCTCGATTTGCAATTGTCAGAAACCCAGCTCTTAGTTGGGATAAAGCAAAAATAGGTAAGATTATGAGAGCATGTATCATATTACACAATATGATAGTAGAAGACGAACGAAACCAAGGCACTCAATATGGTTTATCTGAATTCACACAAGGAGAAGGCAGCGGAACTTCACAAGTAAACTACACGTTTTCTACAGAGACATCTACAAATATGAACAATATGATGGCCAATCGAACTTTAGTTCGTGAGGAAAAAATGCATCACCAATTAAAGCTGATTTGGTTGAGCATATTTGGGAAAAATTTGGCACAACTGATGACTAGAGCCGAGTAAATCGTGTTATTCATAATCATTTCTTATGTTTTTTTTATCATTCTACGTTTTTTTTGTTTTACTATATGCAATTTTATGTGTCAATTTGTTTTTACGGATTGTAATATATAAAATTTATGAAACTTTATAAATATTATTTTTCATGTTTTTCAATTTTTTAATTAAAAAAATTATATATTTTTTTATTCTTTTGATACCCACATGGTATCACTATTAAACATACAAATTTTACAAAATTCGAAATGAGTCTCAAACATTAAAAAATTATTAAAATTAATATTAAATTATTTTTAGTGATATCCACATGGTATCACCAATAATGATATTCTTATATTGGAGGCTTCTCGCGAGGGTTTTTCCTCTTTTTTTTCCTCTTTTTCAGTTTTATGAAGTACCCTCATCTGAATTGATAACTATGAGTATAATCTTTTAGTTCTTAAAAAAAGTGTTATCATCAGTGATAATTTTTATTCTACGTTATAAATTTAACTGTCTCTTTAAATAGTAAATACTAAATACGGTATATAGTGTAGTTTTTTTTATTATTTTTTTATTTTTTTATGTCATCTTTTATAATTGAAAAATATCAAAGGACCCGAATTACAGAGCATATATGAACAAAACAGAGCAAGAAGCAAGACTAAAAACAGGGACCTCACAAACCATACACACAAAATAGTACAACCACGTTCAAAGTTCAAATCCTTACGAAGATAGAATCTTCTCATTCTCAAACATATCCTTAAGCCACACCGGCTCGCCCAAAGCCACATATGAATGATATCGCCGGTCTCTCGTAACACTTTGTGCGATAAGATACGCACCTCCGTTATCTTTCCTCAAAACCAAATCCAATTTCCAATCCGCAAATCTGTTAATGCAATCCAACAATGCATTTGATTCAAATCCAAAAGATGGCCATGCCTTAGGCCGATTGGTAGCCCCTACAAGGATAGCATCTTCAATCTCAAAGCAAACATTAATCAAACCGTGATCAAATATGCATTCCACAGCCCACAACAACACAATTAAAAAAGCCTCACAGCGATCCTTAGCCTGAGCAAATGAGCGACGACTATGCAGCAAAACGTTAGCATTTGAATCCCTAATCACCCAAGAACCTCCCACTTCCTTGATAGAGTTAATCCAAGAAACACCAATATTGCATTTAACCCAATTAATTGAAGGACGCTTCCAGGAAGAACTCACCTCACAGCGTTGTTGTGGACGTATTAAATCTCCATTTGTCTCCAAGTTCTTTATCATAACCCAATTATCAGATTCCTTTAAACATTTGATAGCCGTTTCACTCGCCAAATACCTAATCCCCTCAAACAAGAATTTATTCCTGTTTTTCCAAAGGAACCAAAGTATCCATGGGAATGATCTTTTGATCTCCGTTGGAATATCACTCCTCTTCCGCCCCATCAACAAATATTGGACATTGACAAACACCGAATCATTATGAAAACCATGTTGTGGAATAGGATAATTTGTCATGGCCCAAACTTCTCTAGCTAGGGAACAAGCAAAAAGAATATGATTCACCGATTCACCGATTCACCTTCTAACCCACATGTTTGGCATCTTGTATCCAAATTCAAGCCCCTGGAAAGAAGCCTGTCAGCAACCGGCAAGGCTTCACAAAGACACTTCCAGAGAAATGTTTTTATTTTTGGGGTCGTTTGCAATGACCAAATCTGCTCTTTCAAGCCATTCAAAGAGGGAAGCATTTCGGCTTCACAAATAATGTCTTCTTTGTGTTCATTGAATGCCAAATGATAACCCGTTTTGACCGAATACACCCCGCTTTTAGTATGTTTCCAGACCCAAAAATCAGGTTTAGAAACCATCGGTCTCTGCTGTATAATCATATCAGCTTCCTCTTGATAGAATAAATCATAAATCACGTCAGGCTTCCACGTTTTAGTAATCGGATCAATAAAGTCTGCCACTTTGAGATCTATGTTAATAAACAGCTTCTTAATCAATGGAGGTCTCATACCATTCAAGTCTATCCATGGATCGGTCCATACATAAATAGAGTTTCCATTACCTACTCTTTTAATCAAGCCTTGAACCAGGAGAGATCGTCCATGCATAATACTTTTCCAAGCAAAAGAAGGCCTTACTCCAGCCACTGCTTGACGAAATCCTGTTTGATCAAAGTATCTACTTTTCATAACTTTAGAAAACAAAGATGAAGGGTTTTCTAAAATTCTCTAAGCTTGTTTAGCTAACAAAACGGTATATAGTGTAGTTTTTCTCCATACATAGTTTTGTGAAAGCGAAACAAATATGTGAAAACAAAAATAAATAGATAAATAAATAAAAGATGTAATATTCAAATATTGGAAAATAATAATAACAATAATTCAAAATAACATGAGGGCATGGACCATTCGGATATGAATGAAGAGGAGAGATTCTCAGCCATGCAATGGAATCGTTTAGTTTTGTAAGGCATGGCCCACGCCTTAGTCCTCGGGTCTCGGGACCCAAGCTTTATCCAAACATATTTCCCATATATTTCAAATCCAAATCAAGTAGGTTCACACAAATCACAATTTAAGAAAGTAAAAGAAAAGAATTTCAACTGTTGTGAAACGAAAACTGTGGGCCATCAAATAAATATCACAAAATTGTGGATTACTTGAAATTTGGTTCATCAACCTTCATTAATGAGACAAAACCACTAGTTGGTAGATTTACATATACTAAATCCGAAAATATATCTATAACTGTAGAGTACGTAAGCGTATAATGTAAATCATTAAAAAAACCCACAATACAAATTATGTCAGAACATCAACAATTTCCCTCTTCTTCTTTTTTTGTCAACGTTTCAACAATTTTCTTTATATAATTGATTTTTAGTGGAATGATTTAACCTATAAAATAATTGATCACAAATCTTTAGTACTTATTAACGATAGCTGCCAGTTATGTTATATCCACGATGACTTTGCTATTTTGTACTTAGAAAAATGTTTTCAAAAATTTTTGCTATCGTACCTTGACATTTAGAGAAATTTTGTTTTGCGGTCTCATCAATCGCTGAGCAGCGCGTAACATGTGGTTCAGTGCTGCGAATTTTTTAACCGAAACCTTCAAAATATTCGATCAAGAAGGATCACATTTTTACACTATCTATACCGTATAAATAGATGTAAGAAGTTTACGTATAAACATATCGTCGCCGTCAAAAAAAAAAAAGAAGTTTACGTATAAATTGATTGAATACATATAAAATACCCTAGTGCATGGCTGGCTTAATATCATGCGATTCAGTCTAGCTAACTGCATGTGCAACATTCATCACTTTCTCCTCCTAACTCGTACTATCATTGATAATCCACTTTTTTATTATAGTTCTTGTTATATAAAATATTTTATCATTGTTATCACTTTTTTTCATTATTCATTGATCATAGATTCGGTTACCTACACCACCCAGCATATCACATGTTGTTTTTATCTATCTTCTACCCCATCGCCACCTGCTTATATTCTACAATTTGGCATCGCTTGGAATAATACTTTTTTAATTTCTTTTAAGAAAATAGAAATGGTTAGTTCGTATATTTATTTGGATGATTAGGAGGTTATGGATCGAAATATATAAATATTTTTGGATTAAAAAACCAAAGCATGTAATATAGTTTCCTCCAAAATTTTTTTTTTTTTAAATGGTTTCCTCCAAACTATCATTTTGTTTGAAACAACCCAATCCAAAAATATAAAAAAACTTTCTTCTCGGATTATTATTATCATAAATAATAATTCTCAACAGGTCAATACAAGCAATGCAGAAACAATTAAAATAATCAAACGACAACCCAATCAATAAAACTCATACTTTATTAATCTATCAATTCCAATTCAACCAAGTTAACTCAACAATCCAATAATCAATCACAACGTTCCAGAATTACTACACCCTAGCAATTCTAACACAGCCACAAAATACGAGACACTAGATCAACTCCTCTTCCCGGCCATGATTCCACATGGCAAAAAGAGATGCGTGAGTATTATCACAAATACTCAGTGAGACGGCCATCCCGTCTACAGGCTATACACACAGGCATAAGCAATGATATAATACCAGGATGAACAACCAACAATGCATCACCCATTAACCAAACGAGAAAATAACATGTTCAATATTTCAAACTGACGGCATTGATCGACACAAGCCTTGTGTCGATCGACGCAACAATTGCTTGTGTCGATCGATGCAACAATTGCTTGTGTCGATCGACGCAACAATTGCTTGTGTTGATCGACGCAACAATTGCTTGTGTCGATCGACACACAACCTTGTGTCGATCGACACATGCTGCAGAATCGCAGAATCGAACCTTCTTCTCTCTGGTCCGATTCTGACCTGCTTACAAGTCGATCTCCTGCACAGATATTGTCAACAAACACATCCAAATAACACATAACATCCATATCAACGAGAATCAATCGTCAAATCATCAAACAATCGTATCCTATCAATCTTTTACCAAGATAAGCCTACGGTCACGCACTCACCTCGATTCGGGAAGGAAAAAGGATGAGATTTCACGAAGAACGCGAAGAACGCAACCTCCCAACATCAAAATTCCTCAACCAAGTCGCACAGTCCCGGACCCCAACACACGAATTCAAGCCACCAAAGGATCAAGAACAACCAGAAACCTCACAACCTCTCACAATCACTCTGATTTCTGATTTCTTTCTGTTTTCTGCCAAAAACGGCCAAGAACACGACTGTTCACTTTATATACCCGAGCCCTAGGACTCTGAAAACTGACCCGCCGAATCAAAACAAATGAAATCAAACCGGTCTGGTTCAATCCGACCTGTGTCGATCGACACACACACCTTGTGTCGATCGACGCAACGCCCAGAAACCCGACTTCTGTGGAGGGTAGATTATCCCCAATTAATATTTAAGTAATGTTTCTAGGGTTTGCAAAGCTGTGCGATAAGCCACCTGACGATAAGATCTCAAGAGAGTTTTATTAGCAGTTTAGAAAGCTGTTACAAGAGTTGTTTTTTCGATCCCCTTTTTGGGTGATAATGAAGGCTATATATAGTACTTCTAAGAATGAGCCAGTTAATAAATAGACCTGGTCCATTAAGCAATATATTAAAATTAGGTCCATTAATCCATTAAACCCATTTTGTTAATGGGTTTAATGTATTTTTGGGCCTAGATTCAGACTGGACTTTTGTAGATTCGCTTTGATTTCATCAAGACGTTGTGGAGTTGATCTCGTCGCCATATTGATCTCATAGGAGTGAAATCTGACCCCAATAGTTAGCCCCCCAGCTCGGCAGTATCGAGTTACGATGGTGCCGAGGTAAAAGTTATCGAAGTCTGAGATTGATATGTTGGGCTGCGAAGTCGCTAAGCGTGAACGTCTTGTCATCGAACTCGAAAAGTTTCCGTTATTCCGCATTGAGCCGATGCTTGCGTGTTTACCTGGACTTGTCTTCTTTTTCTTTGTCTTAAAAGACTTAGGAGGTTAATGGCTTTTTGCGTTAGTGAGCCTTGAAGCCTGTTGGAAAATTTTAGGAATTTTTCCAAAAACCAAGTAATTTTAGAAAATTCTCCAAATATAACTAAGTCTGCTTCCCTGGAGTTATTTTTCACCAATTCACTTTTTTCCTAAACAAAAAGTAAAAAATCATCTCTCCCTTCTATCTCCTTATTTTATTGTTATTATTTTTTTTTAGGGTTTTTTTTTTGTTTGTTCGCGAACCTCCGCCGTCGCCGTCGTTACTCCTGTCGCTGGCTTGCCTCTCCTCCGACGCCGGCTTGCCTCTCTTCCGACGCATCTCGATTTTCCGGCAGAAATTGAGGCGGCGACGAGACTTAAACGCCATCAAAATTAAGGCGACGACAAGACATCCGCGTGCGACCATCGATTTCGGCATTGTCGAGCTCCATAGCGGCGAGCTTCGGCAGAGCAACGTCGGGAGGAGAGAGAGAGAGCAGCCGCGTGCGACCGCGAGATTCCGGATCAGGCGAGTTGACTCGGTCGATTTTTTTTTTTCAAGGACTCGGTAGCTAGGCTGGCTTTGTGGGGCGAAATTGATTCAGATCATTGACCTTTGGTACAGCGGAGAAGTGAATTTCGGATGATGGTTTCTGATTCCACGGACTCGCAGCTTGACGGTTCGGACGACTTAGATGATTCCGGAGAGATGGTCGCTGATCCCAACCTTCTCGGAAAGAGAATGGTTCTTTCGCCACCATCCGACACTGGTAGTTTGTTGAGACCGGTCTACTCTGACACTCTAGTCGCGGTCGATGAGGTTACTGATGAGATTGCTTTTCGTCCGACTGCCAAGAAGCCGAGAGCAAAACGGAGAGAAAACGATCCGCCTAGATCCACCATGTCAACTCCAAAATCTTTGGATTCCATCAGTGCTTGCTTTGGTTTTCCCGACGGAGTCGAGATAGTTGTTCCTTGCTCAAATGCACGGGCAGATCATCCTCGAGAGGGCTACTTCACTCTGTATGAAGCATACTTTTATGCGTGCTTCCTGTGGTTCCCGATCCCTGGCGCTATTCTTGACTTTTTATGGAGGACCAACCTTGCTGTTGCTCAGATCACGCCTAGCGGGATGCGCCACTTGGTCGGGATTAAGGTACGCAGCTATGAGTGTGGCTACGAAGTCGGAGTTGACTATCTGTTGAGTTTTCTGGAGGTTAGAAAAACTGGCGCCAAGGACAAACTCCTTTAATTCTTTAAAGGCAAACCGGATCTCCAAGTCGTCGGGGATTTTCCCAACATGGATCGTTTTTGGTTGGAAAAGTTTTTCTTTGTGAAAATCAATGAAGCATCTGTTGGTTGCGATCATCTGGACATGCTCCGAAAGAAATGGAGGAGTCGCGGTAGCAGACCCTGTCGTGCTTTTGTGTTTAGCTTACCATTCCTTGATGGTTTTTAATGTCACCGTTCCTTTGCTTGCCTACATACGGAGGTTCGCAGTTTTCTCTTGTTGTTATTTTTGCAGTTTTGAGTCGCATTGAGAGGTTGCCGAGTGACTTATTCGTTCTTCGCGATATACTTGCTGCTGAGAAGTGTAGCTGGAAGAAAGACTTTTCTTTACGCAGAGTCAGAGAAACTCGTGCTCGTCGCTTCGGAGTTACTTCGCAGATTTCTTTGCCAAAGATGCCGGACAACGTGAGGAAACCTTGTGCTCGTGAGAGGAGAGCTGCCGAGGCCAGAAGAGGATATAACGTGAGAGTGTCAGTTCCAAGAGCAAGCACTGCTGGAACCCTTGCACCCAGGCAGCGTCGTCCAACATTCGAGCGAAATGATGTCGTCATCACCGATCGTCGATCTGAACCTTCGTATAGGCATCATGATGATGCGCAGGGAAGGGATGATGATGCTGGGGCAAGTCGTAAGCGTTCCCGAGAAAACTGGGGCAAAGATATTGCTGGCGGAAAAGATCCAAGCAGATCAAGGCGCGCATCGACTCCTCGACGTGATCACGTGGCGACGGATTCATCCTTTCCTTCCGGTTCGAAAAGATCTTTTAGCAGTGTCGAGCTGGCGGCGTCGCATCTGTCCAAGATCGTCTTCCCAGGCACTGAGTTTCCCCCTCCAGAACAAATGTCGAAGAAGAGTGCTTACTCAAACATGGCCCTCGACTGCATGACGGTAAGACTTCGCGGCTACTCTTGTGGGATAACGATTTCTTTCTTTTTGATTTTCTAACTCGTTTTGCATGATTCATTTCTCTGTTTGGCAGTTCCTTTCTTCGCTTAGTAAGGCCGCGATTGACTACGAAGTGACTGCTCGCTCAGTGACTCGTCAGCTTGCTAACGTTCAGAAGGCTTGTGACGACCACAAGAAGCAGAAAAGGGACGCGGAGGATCGCGTTGTTACTCTCAAAGCTGCTATGAAGGAAATCGAGGATAAGCATCGCGAGATGGATGGAATGTTTACAGAGTCTGAATCCGAGAGGAAGCGTCTTCAGAAGGAAGTCTCTGACCTTACCACCCGCTTAGATGTTGCTGCCAAACTTCAAGATGCAGCTGTGCAACATGCTGTTGACGAAGCGAAGCGCGAACTGGCGGTGAAGTACGAGGCGCGGATCGTCCGTGCTACGGAAAAGATTAGAGCGGTCAATGGCCAACCAAGGATTAACATAATTGATCTTGCTGAAGTCCGAAGTAACATTTAGTTCGTAAAGTTGCTTCAGAGTGACAAGGCGCCTGATCTTAGCGAAGAGCTCGTTGAGCTTGAGAAGCAGGAGGTAGACCTATCGCTTGCAGACGAGGTGTTTGCTAATCATGTGCGCGAACTTGAAGGGATCCTTAAGGATTAGCCGGTTATCGTGACTGATGACCGACTTGGGGAGTTGGACGCTGATGTCGTTGAAGGGGAGGCTGACTCGGATTCGAGTTCCTCTGATTCGTGAAGCGATGATGATTTGTCAAACCCTGTGGTAGCGATTCCTTCTGAGCCGGCCATCGAGATTGTTGATGATGTTAACGAGACCGCGCCTTAGTTATTATTATTATTATTTTCAATACTTTGTTGTACTTTTGATTTTAGTATTTGATTCAGCTTGGATGGTGTTTATCCTTTTGTTCATCGTCATTTTTGTCTTGCATTATTTGAGATAGCGATTTGAGTTAGGATGATGGTTGTTCAGGTTTTGAGGCATGCTGTCGTTGAATTGTTCGTTTCCAAAGTTCAACTATATTAGAGTTAGGACCAGCGATAGGTTAGCTGGGTTTTCTGATGAACTTCTTGGTTTACGGGCGAGCCTCCGTCGACACATCCGCTCCGAGAATGAACACGTTATTGCATAATGACCAACGATTAAGTTGTTGGATTTTTTAGATGAACATTCTGGTTTACGGATATGTTCCCGTGAACAAGTTCGCTCCAGCAATGAACACCGAATTTAGACTAGCGATTTGTTGTGTGCTGCGTTTCTGAGTTGAACATTCTGGTTTACGGATATGTTCTCGTGAACAAGTTCGCTCCAACAATGAATACCGAATTTAGACCAGCGATTTGTTGTGTACTGGGTTTCTGAGTTGAATATTCTGGTTTACGGATATGTTCCCGTGAACAAGTCCGCTCCAGCAATGAACACCGAATTTATATAGCACGCTTTATCCGCTGGGGATGTAGAGAGTTCGTCTCTGTGGCCAACAGCAGCGAGTTAATAAGGAGAAGAAGCCTGTTTCAGAGAAGACTTTGGATGAATATGCAAGTGAAAACTTGGCTTCTGATAATTGATTTTTTATAAGTTTGCAAGTGAACACTTGGCTTTTGATAAGTTTGCAAGTGAATACTTGGCTTTTGATAAGTTTGCAAGTAAACACTTGGCTTTTGATTTATTTGATACGGCAAGCCGTGTACAAAGAGGGAAGTATACGAGTATACGTACCCATTCCCCCCCTTTTCAAGAAGGGGGCAACTGAGCTCATCCGAAGATCATAGTGTATTCGCTGTCTTGGTTCGTGCGGTGGTGATTCGTCATCATTTCTTCTTCCTCTCTTTGGGGTATCGTCGCTTGCCTTGTCCTTAGTTTCCATCTCAAATTCTTTGAGGCTGAAGTCCCCCTTAAGCTGGCCAGCGGCTAGCTTTGCGGCGAGCATTCGACCGAGAGTCCTGCAATTGGCAGTTGAATGTCCGTGGACGCGATGATGGTCGCAGTATGTCGCTTCGTCGTAAGAGTCTTGACCTCTGATCCAGGTATTGCTCATTGTGTCTCTTCCGCGACCTTGGCCTCATTCTCGGCCGTAACCGGGAGAATCCACTTGATAATTATGTGCACCCCTAAATCCTCCTTCGTGCTCCACAAATCCAGGCTTTTGGTTGTTTTTCTTGTTGCCTTGTTGGTTCTGATTCTGGGGGGGGGGGGAGCGTTAGGCTGTTTTGTCTTTCCGTGTTTTTCTGCCAATAATTTCATTTCCTCCTCACTCCTTGCGAACCTAGTTGCTTGATGGAGATCATCTTGGATTGTTGCCGGCTCGTTCACGATTATTTCTTTCTGGAAGTCTGACTCGTATTATAGTGCTTTCTTCAGGGCCTCGAGGGCCCATGAGTCATCAATGCCTTTTACCCTTGACAGGATGGTCTTGAACCGCTCGACGAAGTTGCGAAGGGATTTCGTAGGCCCCTGCGTCATTGTCCATAGGTCAGCTCCTAGAGATCTTCGCTCTATGAAGATAGCGTATTATTTGAGGAAGGCCGCTGACAACTGGCTGAAACTATCAATGGAGTTACTTTCAAGCCCAACAAACCACTGGAGAGCTGGCCCTTTGAGGTGTTCTACGAACAGATGGCATTGACCAATATCCCTCTCCTCTTCTCTGAAGTTGGCTCGTCTCATCGCTATAGTGAAAGCGGTGATGTGACCCGTTGGATCAGAACTCACTTCATAGGTTGGCACTTTAATTTTTCCAGGGTCGGACAACCTTGCTTTTGAAATACGAGCCATGAAAGGCGTACGTTGCGCTTCTTCAAGCACTCGATTAATCTCTGGCGCCGTGCTGGTCGCTCGATACATTTGTGAGCGCATCGCCTTTAGATCCATATTAGTTCGGTACATAGAGGCACAGAGCTCGTCCAACTCGTCCTACTGCATTCGTGGTGCGACTCTATGGGTTTTAGCGGCTCGCCGTCTCTCCCAATGGAGACGTTTTTCCTTTTTGGCGGTTCGCTGTCTCTCCAAGTGGAGACGTTCTTCTTCTTCGGCGAGCTCAAAGGCGTACTGCTTGTCTTTTGGATAATAGGTTTCTCCTGCAGTCTTCTGCCCTGGTTCGTTGGGCTCGTCGGAGTCATCCTCTTCGGCGTCATCCTCAAGATCGACCACTGACGCATTGCTTGCCTGCTGATGCTGAACCGCCATGTAGTGCTGTTTTGCCGGCCGATGCCGAACCGCTAGGCTGTGTGGGGCCTACTGGCGATGCTAAGTCGCCAGCTGTCGCTTTGCCTTTGTGATATATCATGGTTTTTACCTGTTTTCAACCATGATATAAGTCCTTTTTACAGAGTTTTTTTTGGTATTTTTCGAGTCTTTTTTGAATCTTTGTAGGTTAAGGATGATTGGAGCTTAATGGAAGCTTTTGGTGCCTTTGGGAGCATCGAGGAAAGAGGAGCCGAAGTGATCAAGACGGAATTGATATTTCAAGGCTGTGTCGATCGACACGGTCCTGTGTGTCGATCGACACGAGTACTTCTGACTTAAAGATTGAAGAATTTCCTTTTCGGCCCGCGAAACCCATAAGCTTACAAGAAGCCCAATCCGAATTTTAGACTTTATATATAGTTTTTCCTTAGGTTTTTAGGAGGAGGATCCAGTTTTTAATTAAGACTTGAGAGAGGAGAGCTTTGAGGAGATTTCAGACTTCGAGACTTCATCGTTTTCGAATCTCTGTATCACTTACTCTATCACTTTTATGCAAATTATTTATTCATTGATAATGTTTACATCATCCATGTCTGAGTAGTTTGCTTGTTAGGCTTAGGGTAGTTCTAGGGTTTGATGAGAAATTGGTAGGATTGAAACCCTGTTAGGATTTATCTTTATGTTCGTCATCTAGATTGATTTAACTCTGATTTTAGGATTGATCAACTTAAATTGGATATCCTAGGTTGCTTTAATAGTTGCGAAAGTATTATTAACAACCAGACATAATCTTAGATGAGCAAAATTATCTATTCGCAAAGAAATTTGGTTTAGTAATTTTGTGAACAATTGAACCTGAACTTATTGCTTGTCTTATTCACTGAATTTGCAAAGAAATTTGGAATTTAGGGATTTAGTCATAGATAATCTCTGCAACAAAAGTTGATTGGTTTTATATTCGTGTTTGAGTTCTAGAACCGTTCTTAACAAATTCTAACTGTTTTTATCATCGTGTCGATCGACACGGACATCCATGTCGATCGACACAACCGTATTTCAAGTCATTCCTGCGAATCACCCATAGCCTAACTCTTTTATCCAATTGATTTCTAGATCCTTGACATCATTCACTGTTTACTTTAGCTTTTTATTTTACATTAATACATTCTTACTTAGCATAATTTGAATTCTCTAATCGATTGTGTGTTTAGATTTCCTGTGGATTCGATCCCTAAGTACTACATCGATCTCTTAATTTGAGAGAGTAGCTCTCCTTTGTTGATGTCTCGTCCTCCGCTTCCGGGAGTCGGGTCAGCGTTTAGATCGAGCGGATGACATCGACGAATTCTTTGAGCTTCTGAAGACGTGGAGAAGTTAAGTGCTGTCGGGGCGATACGGTCCACGACTTGGGGTGTAAACCTCGTCGTTTTTCTGTGGCTTGCCGCGGTTAAAGAATCCATCCGGTTTTTCATTGTGTTGTTGAAGTTGTTCTGTTCCCTTGTTTTTCTAAGGATTTCTTCAAACATTCTCTTTATCTGCGTGATCTCCGTGGCGAGCTGCGATGGTTTTTCTGCAAACCTGTCCCCTACGGTGTTGTTTCCTCCGGGCGCGTTCGTGTTGGTTTCAGGGTCGGTGATGACTTTGGGTGCGTTCGCGTTTGTTTCGGAGTCCTTGGTTGCGGATCCGTCCATGGCGAGTTGTTGAGGGTTGTTTTCGCTATTGTCTCCCTCGAGAATCATCTCTCCTGATCTCGGCGCGGTGGTCTTTTTAGAAGCTTCACAAGTTCCCCACAGTCGGCTCCAAATTGTGGAGGGTAGATTCTCCCCAATTAATATTTAAGTAATGTTTCTAGGGTTTGCAAAGTTGTGTGATAAGCCACCAGACGATAAGATCTCAAGAGAGTTTTATTAGCTGTTTAGAAAGCTGTTACAAGAGTTGTTTTCTGTAGAATGTTTCGATCCCCTTTTTGGGTGATAATGAAGGCTATATATAGTACTTCTAAGTAAATGGGCCAGTTAATAAATGGACCTGGCCCATTAAGCAATATATTAAAATTAGGCTTATTAATCCATTAAGCCCATTTTGTTAATGGGTTTAATGTATTTTTGGGCCTAGATTCAGACTGGACTTTTGTAGATTCGCTTTGATTTCGTCAAGACATTGTGGAGTTGATCTCGTCGCCATATCGATCTCATAGGAGTGAAATCTGACCCCAACAACTTCTCACAAGTCAAAACACGCGTGTCAATCGACACACCAACCAAAAGTTCACTTTTTCGTTCACGGGCGTTACATTTGTTTTTTTTTTAATTATTACAAATTATAAGAACAATTACATGGATGATTATACAATGGACAATTTTAGTCTTAATATAGAGGACTACTCCGGACGACTCTCCTTGCATCACACTGTAAATCTCCTATAAATTTTACCTTTATTATAATTTGTATTCTCCGGAACTTAAACTTCATACTTATAGGTGTAGAAGCATTTATGAACCCTCTATCAAACCATTGGACTAAGTGGGCTTCTACTCACTTCGTTTCTATTTAAAAAAAAAAAAAAAAAAAACTGTCACTCCGTTTATTCAATATCTAGGTTTCACCTATAGTGTTTTTTTCAGTTCCAACTAGCTACATTTGGTGTTCGTATGAGTTATATTGTGGAACTAAAAAAATAATTATGTTTTCACTGCGACATGTAACGTTTTTTGAAAAAATTGTTAAAATGATTTAAATCTGTGTAGTTCTTTAGAGGAAATAGTATGATATTTGTACACGATTATATCAAAATTATTACACATAATCACACATAATAATTTGATCCAAAAAAAAAAAATCACACATAATTTAAACATGTATTTACAATTCTTAATATATATATATATATATATATATATATATATCTTTTGGTCATTAACTGCATGTATATAGTTTGATTATTTGTTTTTCTGATTTTTTTTTTCCAAAACTTCTTTTTTATTCTTATAAATTTCATAAGTAATTCGTATGTATTGAAGAAAGGTTAAGTTCACAAATACTTTACATGTAATAAAAGGAAATGATTAAAAGTTAAACGGCTCGAATGAAATAAGATTTTGTCTCTGGATGCACATGATAATTCGGTATTTTATATCTGTAAATAGAAACCGCGCATACATATTGTTATTAAACCAGCTTTAATTTAGGTGAGAGTCTACCTAAAAAGCCTAAACTTCGATTTCATTATATATAATTTCTTTTCGATAGAAATAACGATTTAAGGAAACCACATGCTGGAAACCAGATTGGAGCTGACACGTTACCTGATGTCCACAGTCCACTCTACAAAATTATGATAATGCTGATGATTATTTGTTAAAATTAGTTCTAATCATAATTAACAACAACAATACAATAACTCGAATTTAAAATAAAATAAAAGAACGATGACGTGCTTTTTCTAAAAGCTTGAAATTTTTTGAGAAATATTATTTTTCAAGTGCTATTTTTTTTAAAATGTCATATTTTTAAAATATTTTACAAAGTTATCACATTTTAAAAATTATTTATATCATTTATGTTTGGGTTAATTATGTTGTATTAGAGTTTAATATTGAAGTTTTGGAGGTTTTTAGAGATCAAAACATTTTTTAGTGTTTAGAATTTTAAGATTTAAGCATTAAAAATTCATAACTAATGACATTTTTGCAAATAGACTACCTATAATGGTATTTTTGCAAATGTACATACTAAAAATGGTATTTTTGCAATTGTCCCAAAACTTAATGTGTAAAAATTTGATTTGTTATTGCTGACTAAGGATCCCTTAATGTGTTGATATCCTTTACGTAAACGAAGATTTTAGGAGGGTTATTGAGAGTAGAATTAAAATTTTTTTTGTTAATTTTAAAAGTTTAGATATTTATTAAATTTGTAGAAAGATTTGTTAAGTTTGAAAAGAGTTTTGTGTATTTGATAAATGATAAATCTATGAAAGAATTGTGTTGTAAGGATTTTCAAAATTTCATGAATATATTTAAGATTGTGAAAATTGTGTTTAACGAGTATAATTGTTAAGAATTATATTTAACACTGAATTTTGTTAGATTTACAAAATCATTAAAAATAAAATTTTTTAATAAAAGTGAATTTCATTAAAATTGTTAGAATTTATAAACCAAAATTAGAATCTTGATATTATTGTTATTGGCGTATAAATTCTAACAATCTTAATAAAATCTACTGTTATTAATTGTTATAAACCATTATAACAATTATTAACAATCTTAATCTACCATTATAACAATTAATAACAGTAGATTTTATTAAGATTGTTAGAATTTATACGCCAATAACAATAATATCAAGATTCTAAAAATTATTAAGAATCCTCAAATGTAATTAACGTCAATATCTGGCTATAAATTGCAATTATGTCATTACGTTATAATAAGCTACACTCATTCCTCGATAAAATTATTGCACAAAAAACAACAAACCCGGAGACAAAGTGAAAGCCACGTTGACTTTAAACTTCTTTTTCGGTTTTAAATTTTTACTGTTAAACTTGTACCGAAATTAAATAATTACAGAAATTAAAATTAGCTCTCCAAGAGAGAAACTCTACACAAAACTCATTATAAGACGTATAGATCATCGAGGAAATTTTTTAGTAATATCAATTTTCAAATACCATTTTTCAAAAATACCAATTTTTTAAAATATTTGTAAAAATATTATTTTTCTAAAAAAAATTTATTATATTATTTATGTTTATATTAACTATGTTGTATTAGGATTTAGTTTTGAGGGTTTAAGTGGTTTTAGGGGTCAAAATTTTTTTTAGAATTTATAATTCTAAGATTTAGGCTTTAAAAATTCATAATTAGTGATATTTTTATAAATATACATACCAAAAGTATCAGTTTTGCAATTACCCCTATCGAGAGTTCGAAAAACAAATTAAAGATTATCAAAGATGATTAAGTGGTGACAGTTTGGTGACAAAATAATTTAAAAATAATAATAAAAATTTGGCTTAAGTTTAATTTATCTGAAATCAAATTTACTGTTATTTAACCAGTTAAATTAGTATCACATTTTATGCCTTTTAGAAATTCGATCCCACGAATACACTTATCATTTGGCAATCAATTTTTTTAACCAGCAAAAAGAAAACACACAATCAAAATAAGGAAAAAATGAAACATATATGTTTATTTGAAATACCGAATATGGGAAGTAAGTGAGTGTAGTTATATGCAATCAACCTTTAACCCTCCAAAAAAAGTGGGTGTAGTTTGTTAAAAGCATAAAAATGAGCGAAAGAACTACGAATAACAAAAGTTAGGACAAGACTTGAAATAAAACACATACAAAAAGCGATGACACCTAGGGCTGGGCAAAAAATTTGTGAGATCTGATCCGATTCGCTATCCGTTCTGATCCGAACCGAAAAATACAGATATCCGTAAAATTTCAAAACAAAGCAAATATTAAATTTAAGTATCCGTAAAAAACAAAGCAAATCGCAAATATCATTTTAGAAAACCGAATATCCGATCCAATCCGTTACATATATTATAATATAAAGTTCATATCTAATGTATATGATTAATTATTATTTTTTGTTATTATAGATATACAAATAGAAATAATTGTATTGGATTTATTTATTTTTTGTTAAGTATTTAATATTTATTATGATTAAATAATTAAATAATTAAATAATAATTAATATTATAACGGATCGGATATCCGCGGATATTTAAAGAAAAATTCGGATATTTGATATATACCGGATCGGATCGGATATTCGCGGATATTTTTTAAAAAGTCGGATATCCGAATTTTTGGATATTCGAAAATTCACGGATCGGATAGGATCGGAAAAACAACTATTCGTTATTCACGGAGCGGATCACGGATACCGGATATTTTCCGGATATCCGCTACGTGCCCTCCCTTGACACCAAACCAAACAATTTAGGTGTAGTTTTGCGTCTGCGTAATTATTATGCATATCATCTGCTTTAATGACTCAGTCACGTTTAAGATAAATCTAATTAATGTTAAAATCAATTTTTTCTAAAGTTTAATAATCTAACCACACTTATTTGTCCAATTAAAATAAGGAAAATTTGCTAAATTGATTCACATTGAAATTGGTTTTATCTCAATAACCTTTGTTTTTTTTACCAATTTTTTTCTATATTACTCTTTGATTAATATTTGAAATTACAAATAAATGATTTTATAATTTTATAAAATCAGAAAAATACAAAAAATTAAGGTACAAGTCATATGGATTCATTTTTATATTTTTTTTTCAAAAAAAACCATGACAGAAAATTATTTATTTTTTCATCTACCATGGTCGCATCTACTAGTAGATTAGGTGTTCTACAGAATACATATTCTACCCATTTTTCTACCGTTTTCTCTATCTTCTAGCAAATGGTAGAAAGGATATTCTACAAAAGTTAGTTTTAATCTCCGAAATCTAGGACCACTAATTATTTACTTTCCAAAAAATATTTTATTCGATATTTAATTTTCAAAAATCATTTTATTCGATATTTACTTTCCAAAAATATTTTTCTGTCAAAATCAATTTTAATTTTTTTTGTCAAATGTTTTTCAAGTGTTTTTGGAAAAAACACATTAATTTTTTTTTTGAATATAATGGAAAATCTATATGAATATAATGTTTTAGTTTGAATCATTGTCTGATTAAACACATATAGCTCAATTGGTTCGAAAAAGCATATACCTAGATCCGAGGTCATGAGTTCGATGTCACATGGTGACACAATTTTGCATTTTTTCGAATCCTACAATTTTTATTTTAAAAACGGAACACATATATGAATATAATGTTTTAGTTTGATTCATTGTTCGATTAAATATCTATAGCTCACTTGGTTCGAAAAGGCATATACCTAGATTTGAGGTCACGATGTCACATGGTGATACAATTTTGCATTTTTTTCCTTATGTTTTGAAGTTGGTTCTAATTCCCTAAATATAGAATCAATAAATCCTGATTAATAGTATTGCCAAAAACGATTTATTCCTTAAATATTTCCTAAATCTACTCTTCTTCTTTGTGATCTTCTCTTCTTCACGTTTAATCTCTCTTTTTTGTTACATGTTTTTGAAAAACAATTCCTAAAATTCTCTTAATTCTTCTTGTGGTTAATATATTACATATCTATGTAACTTGTGGTGAATGGAGGACATCTTCAGCCGAAAATCGATGGAGCTTTGCTGTTGATGAAGAAAAATGAGCTAGGTTACTTGTTTTGAATTTTACAACTACTCTTGAGGACCTAAAGACTATGGTTTCAGAGGACTACGGTATTGAGCGACGTGATGTTAAGATTGAGTGCAGTTTTCTACCTGGTAATATGATCAATAAGTTGGGATCTCCACCAGTATTCATCTAAAACGATCGGCAAGTTAGAAATTTTGTTGGGTACGTGAAGAAGAATTCGTTGATACAATTGTGTGTGTAACGACCGCAAACCAAAATCGTAGATTTTGGGTCGTGTCGATCGACACAGGTAGGATGTGTCGATCGACATGAGTTAAATTGAACCAGGTTGATTCAATTTGAGTGTCGGTTTACGAACCCAGGTTAGGGTGAAATCCTATGGTTTCCCTATAAATAGGGGTTGGCCGCATTTTCTGAGAGTTTTCAGTTTTAGGAAGTTGCCAGAAAAGTTCCAGAGAGTTCCAGAGAGATTTGTGAGAGGAGATTCGTCTGGGAGGCTTTGGAGATCGTTCTTAGAGTGATTTCTCGTGGGTGGAGTGTAGATCTCAGTGTTGGGGTCTTGTTCTTGGCGTTTTCATCCGTTTTCCTCCTTTTCTCCCTTCAGATCCAAGGTGAGTGCGTGACCATGGATTATCTGGGTAAAGGGGGTGATAGGATACATTTGTTTGTTGTTGGTTGGGTATTCGTGCTGCATTGAGTGGATTTGTGCAGGTGAATCGTTTGGAATCGGGCCATAAGAGGATTAGGCTCGATTTCCAGTTTTGTGTCGTCGTGTCGATCGATACCCATTACTCGTGGTTCATCGATTCCAGGTTTTGGGATTGCTGTATCGATCGACACATGGCCAGTTTTGGCGAATATGTGTTGTTTGTTCTTGCTTGCCTTGTTGCGTGAACACCCTGGTATTGTATCATTTATCATTTATCTTATGTCTGTGTGTATAGCCAAGTAGATCGGATGACCGTCTCACTGAGTATTTATGATAATACTCACGCATCTCGTATAACCATGTGATGCAGGTAAAGACAAAGTGTGATCGTGAGATCGTGGCGAGAAAGAGGAGATGGTCTAGGGACTCGATTGTCTGCTCGTTATTGTAGAATCGCTAGGGTGTTAGTAATTCTTGAACGTGTTGGATTGTTATTGACTTGTGTTGTTAACTGGATTATGGTTTATGGTTGAATTGGATTGTTGTTATGGGATTGACTTGGTATTGTTAGTGTTCAATAAGTATGGGATTGTTGGATGTTGTTATTTGTTCTTGCTCGAATTGTTCCGCAGTTGTGTTGTTGACCAGTTGAGGATTACTATTTGTGATAATAGTAATCCGGAAGGGAAAAACTTTTAAATTTACGGGTGAGTTATTTCATTTTGGTATCAGAGCCCTTACGGTTCTAGGGCGGGTGCAATTGATTGATTATGTGAGTTAATTGATTAATTGTTGTGTGGGTTTGGAGTCGTAGATCATTCTCCGAGCCTTCAATGAGATTCCACGGCATATGTTTTTGACTTTCTGTTTTTCTAGTAGTCTTAGTGTTCTGCTGAGTAGGGCAGAGTGAGATTGCTAGAGGTACTAGAGGCAGAGGTCGTGGAGGGTCGTGGAGGGTCGTAAAGGCCGAGGTGGTCTTGGTGGGCATAGGCGCGAGCGGGGACTTGAGAGTGAGTCTGCTGCCGCGAGTATGGCCCGGAAGACAACGCATGAGCAGGTGGCTGATTCGCAGGAGTATCAGGAGGGGTATGCGGGTGTGGCCGTGAGTACCAGCGTGAGGGCTGGTAGGGCTAGTGTGGGTCACGGTGTGTCCGGTGATACGGTGGGCTAAGGTGGGGGTGCTGCCGCAGGTTTTGCCGCAGGTTTTGCCCAGGACCGAGATGTTCGTCTGGCGGGTCTGCTATGGTTGATTTTGGAGCGGTTACCAGGTGGGGTGTCAGCTCCGGGTCAGGCTCCGAAAGTGCAGCCAGGTGTGGCTGGTGTGCAGCCGGGTGTGGCTGGAGTGCAGCCGGGAGTGGCTGGTGTGCAGCCGGGTATGGCTAGGGTACAGCCGGGTATGGCTGGGGTGCAGCCGGGTATGGCTGGTGAACGGCCGGTGTGGCGATTGCGGATGAGCTTCCATCTTACCTTTGGATGATGGAGCAGATGCTGAGGATTGGCACCGGGTTCTCTCGGGTGGTGCCAAGCCTGAGGAGGCGGACTTGTGGAGGAGCAGATTGGAGCGGAATTTCCAGTCTCTCCGGTGTCCAGAGGGATACCAGGTGGATCTAGCGGTTCATTACCTTGATGGTGATGTACATCTCTGGTGACGAGGTATGGTGGCTAGAAGAGATCAGGCGGGTATGGCTTCGGAGGATTTTGTGGCTGAGTCAAGGCCAAGTACTTTCCGAAGGAGGCTGTGGATTGCTTGGAGTTGCGATTCTTGGAGTTGGCTCAGGGTGACCGCTCGGTCTGGGAGTTCGATGAGGAGTTTAGTCGGCTTTTGGTGCATGCCGGTAGAGATCTGGAGGGCGAGCAAGCCCAGGTGAAGAGGTTCCTGAGGGGACTTTGACCAGATCTGAGGACTCGCTGTAGAGCGAGCAGGTTCGCCACGAGGGCGGAGCTGGTGGAGACGGCTGCTGCGATAGAGGAGGACCTCAGGGAGCAGGCTGTGGTGGTTAGTCTGCCGGTTCAGCAGCAGAGGAGTTCACAGCAGCAGGTGGGTCCGAGCAAGGGCGGTAGGCCTGCGCAAGGACATAAGAAGAAGTGGGTGAGCACTTCGGGATCGAGTCAGAGGGTTCAGGGTGGTCCGGGATGCTTCGGGTGTGGGAGCATGGATCACAAGCTTGGAAGCTGTCCTAGGAGGGACGAGTCGCGGGATTCTGGTGTTGAATCCTGTCTGTTTTAGAAATTATGTGTCATGTGATAAGTGTTAGGGTTATTTGGCAGAGGGGAATCGTGCTGGGATATTATTAGTGGGGCGGTTTGAGTCCCACGTGAGCTTGATTCTGGAGCTGCAAATTGCTTCATTAATTTGGAATGTGCAGAGAGTAGCGGAATCCGGAGCAATCCCGGAGAACAGCCGGGAGTGGTTAGAGTTGTTGGGGGGAAGTCTTTGGCTACTTTCAGGCATGCTCGAGGTGTGGATTTTTCTGGTGCAAGAAGAGTTGATGCCAGCATATTGATTATTAGTCCGATGGAGCTGTATGACATCATTCTTGGGATGGATTGGCTGGATCGGTACAGAGTCCATTTGGATTTTTATGGAGGACGAGTCGTGTTTGAGCGAGAATCTAGGAGGTTGGTTTATCAGGGTGTGAGGCCGACTTCCAGGAATATCATGATTGGGACCACATGAGGCAGCTCTGGTCTGAGATGCTTATTAAACGTTTAAGAATTTATTGCTCTAGGGTATGAGTAGATACCCGAACAACTCATGGGGAGATGGTTAGTTCTCCTGAGGGGATGGTGGTTCCCCTGTTTTTATAGTATTTCACTAGGGGATGGTGGTTCTCCTGTGTTATACTGAGATATGGTGGTTCTCTCGAGGGGATGGTGGTTCCCCTGCAGATACCGAGAGCTCAACGGAGTGGGTGTCCTGAGAGTGTGAGTGGTATAGTACACCGAGAGCTCAAGGGATGCGTTACTGAGAGTATGAGGTGTGTATTGATGAGTTGGAAGCAATGAATATCTGGAAACGTGTGGATAAGCATAGGACTAGATGTGGACCTTAGAGATCATGCAGGTTGATCTAGTGTGGTGATACCATTTGGCTTGACGAATGCGCCAGCAGCGTTCATGGGGTTGATGAACAGGGTGTTCTAGGAGTATATGGATTTATTGTGATCATCTTTATTGATGATATCCTGGTGTATTTGAGGAGTTCTGAGGAGCATGAGGTGCATCTGAGACTGGTTCTGGAGAAGCTGCGGGAGCAGAAGCTGTACGCGAAGTTGAGTAAGTGCAGTTTCTGGCAGCGGGAGATGAGTTTTCTTGGCCATGTGGTGTCTGCAGATGGGGTTTCTGTAGATCCGGCTAAGATTGAGGCTATCAGAGTTTGGCCTAGACCGAGGAGTACCACTGAGATAAGGAGTTTCCTCGGGTTGGCGGGTTATTATTAGAGGTTTCTCAAGGGGTTTGCGAGTATGGCGCAGTCGATGAAAAAGTTGACGGGGAAGGATGTTTCCTTTGTGTGGTATTCAGCTTGCGAGGAGAGTTTCAGAAAGCTGGAGGAGATGTTGACGAGTACAGCGGTGTTGGCGTTACCCGAGCCGGTTGAGCCTTACGTGGTGTATACAGACATTTTTGGAGTTGGTCTGGGATGTGTACTGATGCAGCAGGGGAAGGTTATTGCATATGCTTTGAGGCTGTTGAGGAAGCACGAGTGCAACTACCCTACCCATGATTTGGAGTTGGCTGCAGTGATTTTCGCTCTAAAAATTCGGGTATCTTATCTTTATGGCGGGAATGTGCAGGTATTTACAGACCACAAGAGTCTGAAGTACTTCTTTACTCAGCCAGAGCTGAACCAGAGACAGAGGCGCTGGATGGAGTTGGTAGCAGATTACGATTTGGAGATTGGGTACCATCCGGGTAATGCTAACTTAGTTGCAGATGCGTTAAGTAGGAAGAGGGTTGCTTCGGCTCAGGAGCGGAATATGGAGGCGTTAGTTAGCGAGATTTGCACTTTGAGGTTGTGTGTTATCTCACAGGAGCCTTTGGGGTTAGAGGCAACTAACTAGGCAGTTTTGCTTAGCAGTATTCGAGTGGCTCAGGAGAAGGATCAGGATTTGATTGATGCTTCTAAGGTTGCAGGATCAGAGTATGTGGTGTCTGCGAATGTGACAATACTTGTGAACGGGCGGATTTATGTACCCAAAGATGAGGATCTGAGGCAGGAGATCCTGAGAGAGGTTTATGCGAGCATGTTGTCGATTCATCCGGGAGCGACCAAGATGTATCGTAATCTTAAGCGGTACTACCATTGGGTCTGGATGAAGAGGGATGTCGCTAACTGGGTTGCAGCGTGCAACGTGTGCCAGTTAGTGAAGGCTGAGCATCAGGTTCCGAGCGGGTTGTTGTAGAGTCTGTCCATTCCGGAGTGGAAGTGGGACATAATCACCATGGACTTTGTGACAGGGTTGCTGGTGTCGCGGACGTATGATGTTATTTGGGTGATTGTGGTTCGTCTGACTAAGTCAGCACATTTTTTTGCCATCAGAAAGATCGACGGTGCGACGGTATTGGCTAAGAAGTCTGTGCCGGAGATAGTGTGGCTGCACGGAGTGCCAGCGAGTTTGTTTCAGAGAAGGATCTAAGGTTTACGTCAAAGTTCTAGAGGACGTTCCAGGCTGAGATGAGCATTAAGGTGCATATGAGCACATTGTATCATCCTTAGACGGATGGGCAGTCTGAGAGGACGATTCAGACATTAGAGGATCTACTCAGGATGTGTGTGCTGGATTATGGTGGTCATTGGGCGGATCACCTGAACCTTATGAAGTTTACGTACGACAATAGCTACCAGGCGAGTATCGGGATGGCTCCATATGAGGTTCTGTATGGGAGGCCATGTCGTACACCATTATGTTGGATCCAAGTGGGGGAGAGGAACATGTTTGGGGCGGATTTTGTTCAGGAGACATCGGAGAAGATCCGTGTTTTGAGGCTGAACATGAAGGAGGCTCAGGATCGGTAGAAGAGTTATGCTGACAAAAGAAGGAAGGAGCTGGAGTTCGAGCTAGGAGATCTGGTGTATCTCAAGGCAGCGATGTTGAGGGGTCCTAACAAATCCATTTCAGAAAATAAGCTGAGTCTAAGGTTTATGGGTCCGTTCAAGGTTGTGGAGCTGGTCAGACCGGTAGCTTATCGATTGGAGTTACCTCAGAGTATGAAGGCTTTTCACAAAGTTTTTCATGTTTCGATGTTGCGGACGTGTCTACATGAGTCTGAGGAGGTGTTGGCTAGGATTCCGAAGGATCTTCAGCCCAACATGACGTTGGCGGCGAAGCCTGTGAGGATTCTCGAGAAGAGGGTCAAGGTGCTGCGTCGGAAGAAGATATCGTTGGTGAGAGTCGTGTGGGACTGTGACAGTATTGAGGAGGAGACTTGGGAATCATAAGCGAGGCTAAAGGCAAGGTTCTCGAAGTGGTTCGAAAAGCAAGTGGAGGCTTGAGTTGCCTTTCCAGTTTCCAGTTTTCTGGATAGCACGTGGCTATGAGTTGTACGTATTTTTTGCTTACATTGTGACGATTATACATTGTTGAGATTTAATAAGATGGGTTTTCTTACTAAATGTGTTTATAAGATGTGTGTTCTTATGTTATGACCGGTGGGGTCATGTGTTACGATGATCGGTGGGGTCATGTGTTGTTATGACCGGTGGGGTCATGTGTTACGATGACTGGTGGGGTCATGTGTTGTTATGACCGGTGGGGTCATGTGTTTTGATGACCGGTAGGGTCATGTGTTATGATGACCGGTGGGGTCGTGTATTGTTATGACCGGTGGGGTCATGTGTTATGATGACTGGTGGGGTCATGTGGAGGTCTATTGATAGTAGTTCTATGTGAGTTAGAACTTGTATATCGGCTAGGGAGCTAAAAATAGAAGTTCTAAGTGAGTAGGACTGTCTATTTGCTAGTGAGGCTAGGAATGGAAGTTTTATGCGAGTTAGAGCTTGTCCATATGCTAAGGTATCTAGGAATGAAAGTCCTATGGGAGTTAGGACTTGTCTGTTCTCTAGATGGCGCTGAGAAATAGAGGTCTTAAGTGAGTTAAGATCTGTCTATTTCCTAGGGAGAGTCTGGAAAAGAGGTCTTATGTGAGTTAGAATTGTCTTTTCCAGGACTCTGTGGGAACACCCATGGTGGTTGGGTTGTTCGGGTGACCTAATGATTGGTCACATATGTGTTGATATTCCGGGTTAGGGGATGTCATGATGGAACCACGGAGGCGATTTCTGTCGACAGGTGCTTATGATGCACATTTCAGAGTATTGCTCCAGGGGACGGTGGGTTTCCTGCATACTTGAGGGATAGTGGATCTCTCCAGGAGATAGCGGGTTTCCTGCATATACTCGAGAGGTAATGGGCCTCTCTGGGGGACGGTGGGTTCCCTACATGTACGTTGAGGGATAGTGGGTCTCTCCAGGGGATAGTGGGTTCCCTGCATGCCGTAGCTCAAGGGGTGACGATCCTGCGAGTAGGTGTGGTGTATATGTATATGAGTTATGAGTATGAGTTATGAGCAGTAGCGTCTAAGCGTGGTCGTAAGTATGAGACTGGATGAGCTTTGGGGATCAGGAGTGATCTCAGTAGTGCTGGCCAGGTGGGGTCAAGGTGTGTATGTAGGCGTCGAGTCTAAGGTTTTTACTTGTGTATAAAGCCTCGTTTCAGACGAACCTGGTAAACACATGTATCGTCTTGAGTCGTGCATGTTCTTGTTTGATTGTTGCGCGATCAATTGGTCTAAGTCTGGGTCTACGGTTGGATGGGCGTGTTCTTGTTTGATTGTTGTGCGATTAATCGGGCAGACCTAGTCCGGATAAGGAAAATGTTGTATTATGGGTGTTTTCGGGCGAAGCTGGTCGCGTTTTAGGCGGAAGTGTTAGCCTTAGTGGGACGGGTTGTGTGATTCGAGTGTGATCTCGAATGGTGCTGGCCGGGTTCTGATCAAGTAGTTAAGACCGTAGTGTGACGGTGTTGTAGGATTCAAGGTCGAATTCGTGTTAGTGGGGGAGAGTCGTAACGACCGCGAACCAAAATCGTAGATTTTGGGTCGTGTCGATCGTCACAGGTAGGGTATGTAGATCGACACGCGTTAAATTGAACCGAGTCGGTTCAATTTAAGTGTCGGTTTGCGAACCCAGTTTAGGGTGAAACCCTAGGGTTTCCCTATAAATAGGGGTTGGCCGCATTTGCTGAGGGTTTTCAGTTTCAGGAAGTTGCCAGAAAAGTTCCAGAGAGTTCCAGAGAGATTTGTGAGAAGAGATTCGTCTGGGAGGCTTTAGAGATCGTTCTTAGAGTGATTTCTCATGGGTGGAGTGTAGATCTCGGTGTTGGGGTCTTGTTCTTGGCGTTTTCATCCGGTTTCCTTCTTTTCTCCCTTCAGATCCAAGGTATGTGTGTGACTATGGCTTATCTGGGTAAAGGGGGTGATAAGATACGTTTGTTTGTTGTTGGTTGGGTATTTCGTGTTGTGTTGAGTGGATTTGTGCAGGTGAATCGTTTGGAATCGAGCCATGAGAGGATTAGGCTCGATTTCCAGTTCTGTATCGTCATGTCGATCGATACCCGTTACTCGTGTCGATCGACATAAGGTTCATCGATTCCAGGTTTTGGGATCGTTGAGTCGATCAACACATGGCCAGTTTTGGCGAATATGTGTTGTTTGTTCTTGCTTGCCTTGTTGCGTGAACACCCTGGTATTGTATCATTTCTCTTATGTCTGTGTGTATAGCCAAGTAGATGGGACGACCGTCTCACTGAGTATTTATGATAATACTCACGCATCTCGTATAACCATGTGATGCAGGTAAAGATAAGGTGTGATCGTGGGATCGTGGTGAAGAAGAGGAGATGGTCTAGGGACTCGATTGTCTGCTCGTTATTGTAGAATCGCTAGGGTGTTAGTAATTCTTGAACGTGTTGGATTGTTATTGACTTGTGCTGTTAACTGGATTATGGTTTATGGCTGAATTGGATTGTTGTTATGGGATTGACTTGGTATTGTTAGTGTTCAATAAGTATGGGATTATTGAATGTTGTTATTTGTTCTTGCTCGTATTGTTCCGCAGTTTGTTGTTGACCCGTTGAGGATTACTATTTGTGATAATAGTAATCCGGAAGGGAAAAACTTTTAAATTTACGGGTTGGGTTGTTTCAGTGTGTGACATTTACACCTATTGTTGATACTCAAGGGAAGCTTGAGGAAAACAGAGAAGATGATCGAAATGTTCCTAAGAATACTTAAGAAATAGTGCTTCATGTTAAGCACAACTCTCACTTCAAAACCAATACCCAATCCGATGATGTTGACAGTGGCGTTGGTGATGATAGTGATGATGGATTAATGTCTGCAAATGCAGAAAAAAGGAGTGAGAAGATTGATCGCTTTTGTTTGGAGAAGGCTGTAAAGAAGCATCAACGTTTCGAAAACAAATTGGTTTTGAAAACAACATTAGAAATGTGTGCAACGAAGTACAACTTCGACTATAAGGTTCGTAAATCTTCTACTCAATTGTGGACTATACGCTGCGTAAATGATGTATGTAGTTGGCGTCTTCGTGCAGTGTGTGTCGAAAGGTCAGACTATTTCATTATCAACAAGTATGTGGGTAAACATACATGCGCTCCTTCAAGCAAAAATAAAGTTGGGAAGACACCTTCAGCAAAAACCATTGTGAGGTTGATTATGAATAAATATGTGGGTGTCAAAGAAGGTCTTAAACCGAATGATGTTATCCAGCTTATGCGTATGGAACATGGAGTAGAGCTGACTTATTCTTTAGCATGGGATGCACGTGAGTATGCAGTTAACGCGGTTAGAGGTATACCAGAGAAATGCTATGAAAAAATACCAAAATACTTGTATATGCTAAAAGCAGCAAATCCGGGTACGCATTATCATTACGAAACCGATCGCGATAGTAGATTTAAGTATCTAATTATTTCTTTTGGTCAATCTGTAAGAGGCTTCTGCAGAGGCATTCAGAAAGTGGTTATTGTTGATGGTACGTTTTTGAAGAATAAATTCAAAGGAGTTCTACTTGTCGCTACAACTTAAGATGGTAACTCTAACTTGTATCCAATTGCATTCGGAGTTGTTGATTCACAGAATGATCGTTCATGGGATTGGTTCCTGAGGCAGCTAAAGGTTGTTATTGCGGATGAGCATGGTTTGGCTTTTGTGTCAGATAGACATTCTTCAATTATTAAGGCACTTGAGAATGTTTACCCGCAAGCTAGACATGGAATTTGCGTTCACCATTTGATCAGTAATGTGGTTCAACATTATCACGGAAAAGGTGTTGCTGGTATGGTTGCAGAGGCTTCAAAAGAGTATAGGGTTCCTGACTTTGAGAAGAAGTTCACTACTATTGGCAATGCTAGTCCAAGCATTGGAAAGTATCTCATTGATGCTGACGTGAGAAAATGGGCTTGTTGTCAATTTCCAGATTTCAGGTATGACGTTAGGACCACAAACCTTGCTGAGTCGATAAATATTGCATTGCGATCACCTAGAGAGTATCCGGTAATTCCATTGTTGGACAGCATCAGAGAAATGTTAACCCGATGGTTTCATAAGCGTCGAACACAAAGCTCAAACCATAACCACCCTTTAACCATTGCAGTGGAAAAAAAGATTTCAAGAAGGATTCAAAAGGGTAAAACATTCATTGTTTACCAGATTAACAACGACCGATTTCACGTCACTAGCGACAAGATAGATTGCATTGTGGATCTTCTTGAGAGAACGTGTTCATGTGGAAAGTACGACTTGGTAAATATTCCTTGCAGACATGCCATCAAAGCTGGACTATCTGTAGGAAGGGAAATACATTCATTAACCGATGCAAAGTACACAACTGAGTCATGGAGATCCATTTATGTGGAAAGCGTTAATCTAGTAGTTGCTCCTGAGGATATATGGCGTGTTCCAACGGAGGTTAAAATTGTCTAATTTTTACCACCTATATCACGAAGAGCCACGGGTAGGAGAAGGAAACGCAGATTCGAATCGGTTAAAGATAAGATAAGATCACAAGGAACGAAGAAACATAAGTGTGGTCAGTGTCGTCGCGAAGGCCACAACAGAGCGACATGTGATATGTCATTGTAGTCCGTTGGTTCATCAAACATGTAAGTTTGTATATGCCTGATCAATTTCGTTATATAGCGGATAAACTATCGAATGCTCACTTGTATTACATCTTCTTTGTCTCTCAGATTCTTCTTTGGTCACATCGAAGGCTTTCAAGGAGTACGAGCTTATTGGTTTACTATGTTTACTATGTCTTCATTCTTTGTATTTCGAGAATTTTCGTTCACATTAAAAAGCAAATCATGATTCTTTATCATAAAAACCTAAGCGAAGCAAAGCTATGAGATATATGAATTAACGAGTTCACATGAATCAAAGTGAAGCAAAGCTACGAGATTCTTTCTCTTCATCCAACTGTTCATTGCTATATAAAGTTCCTAGCTTCTTACTCTGCTTTTCCTCTTTAGCGTTTACACAACCACATAAAGAATCATAAGTTGGGGTCGTATTCTGCTTCTTACTCTGCTCTTCCTCCAACCGTTCATTGCTACGAGATTCATATATCTGACAAAATTACATTTCTCTGTGTAGACGCTGTCTCTTTGCTCATGAGTTTCCCTTTTGAGCTCCATAAAAAAGGCAGACCGTGGATAGGCTCGAGCACAAGGATCCGCAGAATGTGGAGTTAGTAGGCTATGTGTCTTTCCAACGTTGGTTGTAAGTCGAGTGTGTTTTTCTTATGTTTATGTGAATCTATGAAATTAGAGTTTGTTCTGTAAATTTTTGTTTTCAGTTGTATTTGAGACGCAATAAGTTTTCATTGACAAATAACATCTTCAACAGAAAACAACAATTTTGTTGTGTGTGAATGCTCTATTTTTCCATTCCTCTGTTTCATGTTCGTTATACACATCAGGCTTTTCCATGTTCCTATTCACCTTCTTCCATGTACTTCTTACCATTTTTCTGCCTACGATTCGATTTCTCCATAATATTCTTTATGAAGGCACAATGGTCATTCATTGTTTTCTTGAAGTATCCAAGTAGCACTAAAACAAAGATGATGAAACAGAGATGTGTATGAATGTGACAACAGAAACTTCAAATTGTTAAATCTTCTTCTAGTCTACCATATACATACTCACATCATCATTTAGTGGCAAGCTTCAAGTATCATGAAGCCAAAGAGAAGACAGTAAGAGTCTAAGATCAAAAACTTGAACTTTATTCAAAGAAACTTCATATATGATCAAACCGGGACTGTTTTACCGGAATTTACCGCGGTCATCTCCGCCGCAGTATCGCCTCGGATGATCTGCTCCTCGTTTTCTCTAGAAAGCTCTTCCAATGACTTGTTCTTAACACGATTCGAAGAGGAACAAGGAGTGTCTTGTACATTTGGAGAAGCAACATCACTAACAGCCTCGTTCTCATCCTCCATCTCTACCTCCTCTACCACATTAGGATGCAAAAGCTTAAAAGATTCTGTAACTTGCCATATATGGTCACTCCAGTCTTTTCCCGATTTAATACAACTCTTAACGCAATCAACTTATTTGTCTCTCATTGTCGGTCCGTCTGAACTCAATAACCTCAATTAAATCAAAATTCCCAGTGGAAGAGATGTATGGATACAAAACACCCTACAATGAAGTTAATGTAATTAAGATTAGTATCACAGTGATATACATATTTAATTTGCAATCATACAAGCAAAACCAAGCCTCATGGAAATTTTCACAATAGATTTTGCGATGATGTGAGATCCACTTCAAAACCAGTATATTCATAATCATGAAGAAGCCATTATATGGATCATTTTAACTCAGCTCACTTTGACATTAATATTTGCACAACTCACTTATAATGACCTTGCAAGAAAACATACTTGAGAACCAAAGGAGGACTCTAGAGAGTTGATTTTTGCATATGATATCTTTGCACTTCCTGACCAATTGGAACATCTCGAAAACACAATGTCATCCTCCTTATGTTTTCGGCCTAACATAACACCAAGATCAAGAATGGCTTCCATAATCCAAATCTGCAACGCATATGTGAAATCATGCACATGATAGCTCAAAGGCTGCGTTAATTTAACCCTCGCTGCCTTAATCGATGTCACAAGATGATCATATGAGTCCAGACCCCATGGATAAGCATGTAGCTTCCTAATGTCCATCACCAGTTTGATGTATGAGTGTGGTATAGCAACCTTCTCGTCATTCACAACTAACAAACTCGCAATAACACACAAGTACACCAAGCGCACTATGTCCACACGCGTCCAGTCGTGACATTCAAACAGGTGTTTCTTCTTTATAGACTGTAAGCAAATAGTCTTCCTACTCCTTACCAACTTACTCCAGAAATTGTCATCATCTATCCATTCCTCAATGTTCAAGTTGTCCGGCTTCACGTAATTGAGCCCAGTGACAGCATAAAACTCTTGAAGAGAAAACCAAAGAGGCCTCCTAGCAAACACAAACCATAGCTCATGCAATTTTGTAGTTTCCAGCTGTTTACACATGAAGCTGTGTACCAATTTACCTGAGTATCCTAGAGAATGTTCATGTATTGCCAGATATGCGCAAAGACCGGATCTTGCTTCACTTCTTCGTACTCATTTGGCATCCGAGCCTTCAGTTTCTTCATAAGAGACTTTTTGTAGCTGTTGTTGATCTTCACTACTCCCGGTTCTTCGTTTTTCCTAAACAATTTCTTTGGAAAATCCAAATCCATACCTACAAAGAATGAAGAGCAATTCCAAATAAAAAAAATATCAGAACTTGAAACATTTGTCAATGTAAGCTCTTGTCAATGTAAGCTCCTGTTACACAGGAAACAAACACAATCACCTCAGAATCAGACTTAAAATATATACACAGGTTCCTAATAAAGCTTTTTGTTTATTGCATCATGCTATGATTCTTAATTCCAGTAGTTTTGACCGCATACTATAATCATTTCCCAAAGACGAATTCAAAATCTAGTGGACATTATGCCAGTAATGCGGATCCAATCTACTAAATCCAAGAATGCACCTTACCCTAAAACTGAAATTTGAAGGCCAATAATGGAAGATACTATCAGAGCCTAAGAATTTGTCAGTAATGCAAGATACTATCAAAGCCACTAATGCAAGACATTATGCCATTAATGCAAGATACTATCAAAGCATAAGAATTTGCTAGTTTCATCGAATTTGAAGGCCACAGATCTATCAGTTACCCTAAAACTAACATCAAAAGAGAGTAAAAAAAACAAACAAACCTTCAGTGGTTTCACGAGGAGTTTTGAAATCCACTAAGGAAAAACAAGTTTGTTATCAGCCTCCAAACCTACAAACACCAAGCATATCAAATTGCAAGACAAGTTACGTACTTAGGAATGCAAGAGAGAAAGAAAAATCATGTGAGTCACGAATCTCGTACGATTCAGATCACACCAAAAGATAAAGAATCAGAACAAAAAGTAATCAGAGCGAGGTCACTAGATAAGATTTGTTAACCTAGGAAGAACCAGTAATGGAGTTTCCGGTTTGCGAGATGAACTAGTTGATTCAAGGAAAATATTATGTAAAAATGGCTAACTAAGAAAGAACAAGTTTATTGTGTATATTGCTAGAGAGTTTCGGATCCCCCTTTCTCTCCAGTCTTATTTCGTATATATACTTCTTACAAGATGCGAGAATCGCGTTCCCACATTACAATCTCATTCAATTCTCTTAACTCCTATTTGACTTAGACGTTACAAGATTTGAATGTTAGACGAACTTTCTATCTTTCGATCCCGCATACCTCGCTGGCCACGCGCCCCTCTCCAACCTAGGGCCCAAATGTAATCAACTCGCGGCCCATGTTCGAGACTTCGCCGACCTTGCGGACCTCTCCAATCTAGGGCCCATTTGTAACCAACTCGCGGGGTGGGCTCTCTCTGGAACTGGATCCCGGGTTGCCGGGTTAAATCTCATTATACCGAACCCGATGCCAACAGTTTGCCCCCCAAGTCCTCCAAGCGGAATATTTATATATATATTTTTTAGATTGGAAGACTTAAGTTATTTAATGTGAGATACGATATTCCTTTATTCACGTCTTGAATTTTCAATCAACTTCCTTCGGAAAATCATATATTTCCCAAGTTGCGAGTACACAAATTCCGAGATGATTTCACCCTTGATGCGAGGTCTTAATTTTTTTTTTTCAACCGAGGTCTGCGGCTAATGCGTATCAAGACAATTCGAATTCCCGCTCTTCTTTCCTTAATCTGAAACTTAAAATATCTTGTCCGGCACAACTCCCAAGAGTGCAATTTTTGAGAGCCTATAAATTATAGGACATAACCTCTTCTACTTTACGACCAAGACTTCCCCTTCCTCCAAGGTGATTATCTCTCAAAGATTTTTTTTCTTTATCCTCTCTTTCATTTTTTTTTTGCTTGCTCTTGTTGATCTCGATTGCTCTTCAAGTGTTCGTGTATTGTTCTTGATTTTATGTGGTTAGATCCGAATTTGTAGGTCTCTTTTCCTCTTTTTCGTGTTTATGCTTGGGCTTTTGGATCTACACCATGATTTTGCCTTGATTTCTTTTGTGTTCTTCATTGTTCTTGAGAGTTCTTGAGTGTTCTTCATATTTTTTTACAAATTTCTTTCAATTGGATCTATGGCTCTTATTTCGAGGTAGTTTGTATGCGTTCTTTCTCTTGCTTCTGGTTTCCCTCAAATTTTCTTGAGCCAGTGTCCTCCTTCTTACATCTCGGAACTCGCCACTATCGGTCATCGCGAGATCTCGCAACTTGAGAAGGGATTGTGTCTCCATTTTATCCTTAATATCAACCCTTATATCTCTCCTCTTCGCTAACGGCAGCAGAGAGATAAAGCATCTAAGCCGATCTCGGATCCAACGATTTCATCGGGACCTCGCATCTCGGAACTAAGGTCCATCCCTCATTCTGACAACTCCATGGAGCGTTTTAGACCTTTCCCTTCGAGCCGTATGGAAACCGAAGATTTGACCGCTCTTCGTACCAACTGTGGAATACAGGCCGAGATTGAGCTCGCTCTTCCCGCAGTTGGTGAATCTCCAAAACTCGTTAGACCCGGGTTTTGTTGCGGCTATGAGATCTACTTCAAAGAATGTGGGCTTTGTTTCCCAATTCCGGAGATACTTACTCACTTGATGAGCGAACTCGGCGTGGCTCTTCCTCAGTTGTGGCCGAACCTCATTCGGGAAGTTATTAGCTTGCAGACTCTAGCTGAGGAGCGCGGGCTTCCACTTGACATTCCTACCCTAGCTCGCGTATGCATGATTCGCAAGAGTTCCGGTCGCAAAGGCAACTTTTATATCGCCATCAAGGAAGGACGTCGGGTTATATCCGATCGTCCCCCTAAGGATGAGAAATGGTAAAAGCGTTTCTTTTTCTTTTCTGTTAAGGAGTTATCCTTTGGAGGACTAACTTCTTTAGTCCAAACTTCTTGGTCTTCTAACATTGGTACAGTTAGGATCGTGTTGTTGCTTTCACCATATTGCTTTCGAGTACTAACTCTCTTTATTGTTTTTTTTTTGTTCTTATAGCACCTTTACCGAAAGCTCCGGATTCGCTTGAGGTTGATATCTTCCTAGACTTTCTACGGCTGGGAGACACGTCTTGGCCTTCATTTACTCGTTCCCGAATCACCGACCCCGCAAAGCGGCTTCGTGCTCTAGGACCGTACGACCCGAATTGTAAAGGTTAGTCAGTGCATTACTTAAAATCTTGTCAACTCGTTCGTATCTATTGCGCGATATGGGCGTACTTTCTTATTTATCATGTCATCCCGTAGACCGACAAGATGTGCCCTCCTCACAATACATGCTTGTTACTTGTTATCATATAAAATTTTTTTTTCTTTTTTTTTCTCTGATTTATTCTAGTGAGTAACAAGACGTGTTCCTTTTAGGCTACCCATCTCGTCGATCAAGGAAGATGTCGCTAAGTTACCGCCAGCAGCGCAAGGTCAAGGAGTCAGCTGCGACCACTAAACCAGTGGTTCAGCCGGAGACTTTGGAAGCTCACGTTCAACCCGCAGGACAGCAGCTCATCCTTGCCGGGACCTCGAGGTCTCTTGACAAACCTGCCTCATCAGTCCCAAGGAAGCTTGCGGAAGCTTCGCCTCTCCACGAAGGTCAGCAACTTGCTTCGGTGACTATCCCTCCGCGTGTTGCTTCCACGGTCTCAGGTCTACCCGCAACATCGTCCCCCATTGCCCGAGCTGCCGGAAGTTCTCACTCTCGGGCATCGTCCTCAAGTGTTCCACCACGTTTGGGTGACGGAGATACTGTTCGGCTTTCCCAACTTGCTAAGGGTAGCAAAAGGAAGGCTCCTGAAACTGGATCCCGATCCCGCGGTGGATCAAAGAAATTGAGGTACTCTTGGGATTTTGAGTATAACTCCAATTACTCGATCATTGAGGATCCTGTTTCCGCAGCTCACTTGTTTAGGCACTTCAGGAAACTAGGATGCTCGCTGCCTCCACTGAAAGATCTTATCCCAGAGGATCGTGTCAACTTTGAGGAGTTCGCATACTGCAATTCCCAGGTTCTCCATCGCACTTCTTTTTTTGCGTTTCAAAACGTGTCGAATTGACTTAGTTTTTTTTTATAGCTTCTCGCGGCTGTCACCAACACTGTTTCTGCGTATCAAACTCGCCTTTAAGCTGCTCCCACCTCAATTGATCTTACCGAGGCGAATGCCACCATCACTGCTCTCAAATCTGAGCTAGCAGTATTGCGTGATGCAGCGGCGAAGAATGTTGAAGCTCTCCGTCTTAGTGATGAGCGTCTTACCCATGCTAAGTCACTAGAGCGTAAACTCCAGGAAGCGACGTCCTCCCGTGATGAGCACTGGGAGAAGCTCAACTTTGCACGAGAGACTATCTCATTGCTGAACGAGAACGAGAAGTCGGCTAAGGCTCAACTCACAGAGGAGGAGAAGAAGTGCCGTGAGCTCGCCGATGCTCGCGAGATGGACTTGAAAGTCGCGGCGCGTGAAGCCAGAAAGGACCTCGCTATCAAGTTCAAGGAGACCCTCGACTTGGTGAAATCGCACATAGCGGGGAAAGATGCAACTCTGGGCCCTCTTGTCAAGGTTTCTGAGACAAAGGCTAACATCGAGCTTCTTGAGGTCATTATCAAGGGTGAGATTATAGATTTCCAAGCTGAGCTAGATGTGGTTTCTCTTGATAACGTATTTGTCTTCTCAAGTTTTATCTTTTCTAACTTTGTATTTCATCCTTTTGTTGACTACATTTTCCTGATGTTCGAGCAGGAAAAGTTCGCAAAAGATCTCGCCGATGCTGAGGTAAAGGTTCCTAAGCTTGACATGTCTCAGATGGAGCTTCTTGCCTCTGACCCTTCCCCCGAGCTCGCCATTACCGCAGAGCTCGTTGCAACCGAGCCCTTTGACGAGTTCGACACTAACGCAGGTTCGCTCTTAGGCGATATGCGTGTTGACGTTCCAGAAGACGTGGAGGACACTTGATTCCTCACTCCTATCGCTTTTTCTAATTTAATCTATTTCAACAGTTTGGTGGATGTCATGTTTCCCACCCTATTTTTCCTTTTGAAATTAAAACTTGGTGTTTTGGTGGTTGTTATGTTTCCAACCTATTTCTCCTTTTGAGATTAAAACTTGGTGTTTTCCACCTTTTTCATTCTGGTTGACTATCATAATACGAGCTTAACACATGGCTTCTCGTAACATGTTTAGCTAGCTTCCCCCACCCCCCAAGTTCTTCAAGTGAATTATTTTCTTGGAGAACTTACATCAGCGAGATTATATGTCACGATCTTAGTTTTCCATTCCTTGGTTTCGAGTTTTTGTTATTCCAAAGTTAGTTTATTTAGTTCGCGTCTTAAGTCAAATGAGAGTTTAGTTGACTTGAAAAGTTGAGTTGATCGAGTATATACATATCGAGTTCGGAACTTGTTAAGTTATTCGGGATGAACCCGGTGAAGCTCGTGGCTTGTTATAAGTTTGAGACGAACACGGTAGATACCCCAAGCTCGGAGCTCACTGCGCGTTTCAAGATGGACTTGGTGGAGCTCGTAGCTCATTTCATAAGTGGATCTCGGTAAATATACCGGGCTCATCGCTTACTGCGCGCTTCGAGATGGAGTCGATAAAGCTTGTAGCCTATTATGCAATGGGGGCAGACCCGATAAATATACCGAGCTTGTTAATCCTTGTGCGCTTCGAGATGGACTCGGTGGAGCTCGTAGCTTATTTCATAATTGGGTCTTGGTAAATATATCGGGCTCATAGCTTACTGCGCTTCGAGATGGACTCGGTAAAGTTTGTAGCTTATTATGTAATGGGGGCAGACCCGATAAATATACCGAGCTTGCTACTCCATGCGCGCTTCGAGATGGACTCGGTAATGTTATGTTGGTAAATGTATATATATATTTTTTTTTTACAACTGAACCCACATTGCGAGCTGCCTACGTACCCATGTCGGGATCAAGTCATAACGTAGTTCGTGTCTTTCCTTTTAAGGATAATACTTTTTCAAATGCATTGCATTCCAGGACCTCGGAATAGGGATTTTATCTATGGTCTCAAGACCGTAAACCCCGTGTCTAACAACTTTGGTAACTCGATATGGACCCTCCCAATTCGCTCCCAGTTTACCAGCTCCGTACTCGGCGGTATTTTGGAATACCCGTCTTAGGACTAGCTCTCCTACCTCAAACTTCCTTTGTTTTATCTTGGAGTTATAATACCGCGCTGTTGCTTGTTGGTAATTTTGCATTCGTATCATAGCTTGGTCGCGACGTTCGTTAATAACATCCAAACTATCCTTAAGCAACTCGTTATTTTCTTTCTCGCTGTACGGACATGCATTCTGTCTTAAACTCGGCACGGCCGCTTTGGCTGGTACGACCGCTTCCATTCCATACACCAGCGAGAAAAGCGTTTCCCTTGTCGCTTTTCTTGGCGTTGTCCGACATGCCCATAATACTCCTTGTAATTCGTCAGTCCATCCTCCTTTGTGTGCTCCCAACCTCTTCTTCAAGTTGTTCAGAACTGACTTGTTTGCGGCCTCTGCTTGCCCGTTTCCTTGAGGATACCGGGGAGTCGACTTACTAAGACGTATCTTCCAAGTTTCACAAAATCCTTCAAATTTTTTAGAAATGAACTGGGATCCATTGTCTGTGACAATCTCATAGGGCAACCCATGGCGGAAAATTATGTTTCGCCATACAAATCGTTGAACGACAGTTTGGGTTACGTTTTTGTAAGCGCCCGCTTCTATCCACTTTGAAAAATAACCTGTTAATACTAACAGGTATTTTACATTCCCAGTGGAAGGATGGAGAGGTCCTACGACATCCATAGACCACCACATAAACGGATAGGGAGCCGAGACGGATGATAAAGGTTCACTCGGCTGTCGAATAATCGGAGCGTGCCTTTGACACCGTTCACATCTTAGACAATAATTCTCGCAATCTGTGACCAAGGTGGGCCAAAAATACCCTTGCCGCTTTACCTTGAATGCGAGTGCTCGTCCTGCAGAGTGGTTCCCGCATAGACCTTCATGAATCTCTCTCATAATTGTGTCAGTATCGTCTCCAGTTATACAGGTCAAGTAAAGTTCCGATACACTGCGCTTGTATAATGCACCTTTTATAATGCAAAACCGCGCACTAACTACCTTTCGCTTCCCACTTATTCTCGGGAACTTCCCCAGTTTCGATATACTTTCTGATTGGAATTGTCCAATCTGGTATGTTGCCCACATCACTTATCATTGATCCATCCTTATGTTCCGAGTTGACCGGGTTGCCAAGAATAACGAGTTCTTGCAATTCTTGATCCAGTTCGGCTGTCTCTTCTTCCTCATTCATGTCCTGAAGTTGACCTCCCTCCGGAGCAAATTCCTCACACTCGCTCCTTGGTTCCGAATCTGTTGTTTCAACACTCTGTTTCTGGTTATCGGCTTCAGTCGATGATGCAGAACTTAACTCAATAGGGTTTTCTTTATCACGTTCTGACTAGCGCTGCATTACGTCATCTCATGAGTATGATTGAGGAGTCAATTCAGACGGATTCAAATTTATCGACCCATCAATTCGACCGCCAATCTGCGGGCTAACGGGTTCAATAACCTTTTCATTCCTAGTTGTTTTTTACAAGTCGGGTAGGGCATGAGTGTCGCCATTCTGTGAGTTAACAGGCAGAATGACCTCGTCGTTCTTAGTTGTGTCTGGCACCTCCGGCAACGCGCCATCTTTTAAGACCTCTGTATTGACCTCAGAGGACCCATCCTTGTTTGTGATACTTCGAGAGCTAGCTCGCCTAACCTTCCTCTTATCTGGTAACATACTAGCATCCAAATTGTCAGACAAATTCGCCTTTTTTTTCATCGTCCGCGTGGTAACGGCAAGTATTTCCGAAACCAACTTTATACTTGGTTCCTCTATGACTTTGATGGGTATAACTTGCCGAACTAGAGGACTGGAAGTCGAGGCTAACGTCGCCAAGGCATCGGCTGACGCGTTCTCTCCTCTTGGGATTCGAGTAAGCTCGAAATGGTCGAATTGCTTGGATTGTCCTTGAACGATCTCTAAGTACGCCACCATTCGTTCATCTTTGGCTTCGTACTCCCTGGAAAATTGGTTCGCAACTAACTGGGAATCCATGAAAGCGTACAATTCTTTGACTCCAATCTCGGAAGCTAACCTCATCCCGGCGATCAAAGCCTCGTACTCAGCTTCGTTATTTGAGGCGTTAAAGACCAATCTAAAAGATTGCTCGATTGCTTCCCCAGTTGGAGAGATTAGGCGGATTCCAATTCCAGAACCTTGCTTTGATGAGGAACCGTCTACGTAGAGTGGCCACTTAGTTCCGGGGAGCGAGCTCCCAAAATTTTCGGCTGTGAGTTCTACGAGAAAGTCGGCGAGAACTTGTGAATTTGCACTCGTCCTAATACAATACTCGATATCATACTCACTTAATTCGATCGCCCACTTCACTAAACGACCCGACTGACTTGGACTATGTAAAATAGTCCTTAGAGGTTGACTCGTCATCACGATGACTGAATGTGATTGGAAATAAGGACGTAGCTTGCAAGCCGAAGTGATTACGGCGAGAGCTAACTTCTCCATCGCAGAATATCGCGTTTCTGGGTCGGTTAAACTTTTGCTTATGTAGAAAATAGGCTTTTGTTCATTTCTGTCTTCTCGAACTAGGACCCCGCTCACTGCCCCTTATGATACTGCAATGTAGAGAAACAAAGGTTCTCCTGGGATGGGTTTTGACAAGATCGGCGGTGGTGCCAGATATTGTTTTAACTGTTTAAAAGCCTCCTCGCACTTATCATCCCAATGAAATTTTTTATTTCCTTTGAGGAGTTGGAAAAACGGGAGACATTTATCAGTGGACAGTGAAATAAATCGATTTAAAGCGACAATTCGTCCTGTTAACCGCTGCACTTCCCGTGTTGACGTGGGAGATGGCATGGTTAATAGTGCCTTGATCTGGTTTGGGTTTGCTTCAATGCCTCTTTTGGTTACCAAGAATCCGAGAAACTCTTCGGAGGTCACAGCAAACGTACATTTGGTGGGGTTTAACTTCATTCCAAACTTATTGAGAAGTCGAAAATAGTCTCTTAGATGGGATACATGTTCCCCGGGTATCGTAGACTTCACCAACATGTCATCAATATAGACTTCCATTGTTTTTCCTAGCTGTTCCGAGAACATCCTATTCACCAACCTTTGGTAAGTGGCTCCGGCATTTTTCAACCCGAAGGGCATCACTTCATAACTATAGATTCCGCGATCCGTGATGAACGATGTCTTTTCTTGGTCATCGGGATTCATTCGTATTTGATTATATCCCGAAAATGCATCCATGAATGACAATATCTCGTTTCCCGCTGTCGCCTCAACGAGTCGGTCGATATGCGGGAGAGGAAAACTATCTTTTGGACATGCTTTGTTCAAGTCTGTGAAATCAACACAAACTCTCCACTTTCCATTTTTCTTCTTCACAACTACTAGGTTAGCCAACCAGTCGGGATACTTCACTTCACGAATAGAGCCGTTTTTGAGTAATCGTTCGACTTCATCATTAACCGCTCTGGATTTTTTAGGTCTTAGTTTGCGCTGTTTCTGTTTTACCGGCCTCGCGGTTGGATCTATGTTCAGTTCATGCGATATAACGTCTATCCCGATGCCCGGCATGTCCTCGGGCGACCAAGCGAAACAGTTCTTGTTTTCTTTCAAGAAAGCAACAAGCTCGCGTTTTATTTCCTCGTTAAGGTCGGATCCGATGCCGACACAACGATCTGGATTAACCTCATCAATGCAAACTTGGATAATCTGATCACTAGGTGGACCAGATTTTGGAATAGAGTCTTCGCCGTTTTCGTGCTCAACACGCAAACTCGAACCTCCGGGTTCATGACTTGGTTCCTGCGAGGTCATCACTCTCCCTTGTTGATCTCGAAAGTCAGAACAGGGGAGCGTTCCTACCAGGGACAAACCTTGACGTTGCTTTAATTGCTATTGTAACTTGAGCTTATATCCGCTCATATAGCACATCCGCAAATCTTTTTGGCTTCCGTGGACCACTCCGACCCCGCTGGGAGTCGGGAACTTAACGCATTGATGGTATGTTGATGGAACAGCCTTCATTGCGTAAATCCACGGAGTTCCTAGAATCACGTTATACGTTGCTGGCCGATCAATGACGGTAAAATCGACTAACTTAAGCACCCCGGCCGCCGATACTGGAAGTCGTATCATTCCAATCGACATCTCGGTCATCCCGTTAAACCCGGTTAACGGGGTTGGACCTCCTTCAACTTCCGACTTGCTGATTCCCATCCGAACCAGAGTATCGAGAAATATTAAATCAACGGAACTTCCCGTATCAACAAGGATTCGCGAAACCTCGCAATTTGCACCAATGTCGAGTTTGATAACCAATGCATCATCGTGAGGTTGGTTAAGTCCCATTGTATCTTTCTCGGAAAAGGATACTTCCATCTCGGGCTCATCAGGTGCAAAACGTGTCTTTCCGAACTCGGCATTCCGTTGGTGTTTTTTAATGGACGTTACCGTATCACGACAAAACTTAGATCCACCCATAATGAAATCAATTCTTTTCTTTTGAGTTGGTTTCGGTGAATCTGCCTTTTCTTGTGATCTTCCCCTTTTCGCGGAAGGAGCATCCCCGCGATCGTTTTGAGCATCACTAATTAACTCTCGCTTCAAACTTTCTATGTCAAGTCCAGCGTTTGTAAGTTCTCCTGATGCGAATTTTGCGACGAAAAATTTCTTTAGTTTAAAGCAATCTTGCGTGGCATGCCCTTTGCATATGCCCTTTGCATATGCGTTCTCGTCCCGACCCATGGTTCTTGGCCATTTTTTGTCAGAATCGCGAGTTAAGGCATATGCGTGGTGCCCGCCACCATGGTTTCGAGAGTCCTTGTTATCTCTCTTTTCAAATTTTTTCGGACTTGCAGATGTCTGCTGAACCGATTTATGAGGTTTAAACTTTTTATCTAGAACAACCTTTTTTTCCTCTGCGTCAATCCAGTTCGTGGAACGATGAAGGGCATCTTTTATTGTCTCCGCCTTATGGATCGTCATATCGAAACGAAATTTCGAATCGTGCCATAGACCATTCTTCAAAGCTTGTAGCGCGGTGGGATCATCGACCCCTGCTATCCTGGCTTTCACTTTTTTGAAGCGCTCAATAAAGCTGCGTAAAGGTTCATTTGCTCCATGCGATAGATTCCACAGATCGACGGTGGACGTTCCTTTATTCATGAAGATCGAATAATGCTTGAGGAACGCCTTTGATAACTGATTGAAATTGTCAATGGACCCTTCCTCTATCCGCGAAAACCACTCTAAGGCGGAGCCTTCGAGGTTTTCAGCGAAAAGTCGGCAAAAACCAACATCTTTTTCGTCCTCATGGAAATGAGCACGAGCTCTCGTAATGCGGAATGTAGTCATAAAAGCCTTTGGATCCGAGTTTCCTTCGTATGTTGGGAGCCTCAGCTTTCCAGTATCTCGGATCCGTGCGTTAGCAATTCTTGAGGTGAACGGGATTCTCTCTGTTTCCTCAATGACACGAACTATCTCTGGAGCCGCGCTTGTTACTCTGTGAACTTTGGAAGTTACAGCCAGGAGTTCTGCGTTGGTTCTATCGAGATCCTTCCGCAGGCTCTCGAATTCAGATCCACCTCGCACAATCGGTACTCTTCCAGATAGGGTAGGTTGCCCTTCGGAACTTAGAGTATGGAGACCGTGGGCTTGACCGCTTTCCGATCCGCCACGAGTTTGGTTATGCTAACCATCCCTACCCTGAAATACGGGAGGAGGAGGGTTTCCTGGGGTGACCACAGGACCCAAACTTACTCGAGGATCTATTTTGTTGGTTCATCCCAGTTAAAATCTGGTTGCTGGATCTAGGATCCGCGGTATCAGTTCCACCTCCAGCCGTTGAGGTAGGATCGTTGACAAGAAAAGTATTAACCCGGCGAGATGGGTCGACCTGCGAGTCTCTACCACTCCGCAGTGCACTCAACGCGCTAACGCGCGTTTCCAATTCGGTCTGTGCTGTGGCTAAATTGGTCAGCCGAGTTTCGATTCTCTCTTCGTGAGAATCGAAACGAGCTACGAGAGCATCGCTCGCAGTCCTTTGTAGATCTGAAGCAGACTTCAGATCGAAAAACATCATCTTAATCTCAGCCAACATAGTAGCTTGGTCAACTTGGTCTGACATCGCGGAAGAGGATGGTGATCCCAGGCTCTGGTACAGGTTAAATACTTCCAGTCCCCTTAGAAGGCGCCAAAATGTGAGTCACGAATCTCGTACGATTCAGATCAACCAAAAGATAAAGAATCGGAACAAAAAGTAATCAGAGCGAGGTCACTAGATAAGATTTGTTAACCTAGGAAGAACCAGTAATGGAGTTTTCGGGTTGCGAGATGAACTAGTTGATTCAAGGAAAATATTATGTAAAAATGGCTAAGTAAGAAAGAACAAGTTTATTGCGTATATTGCCAGAGAGTTCCGGATCCCCCTTTCTCTCCAGTCTTATTTCGTATATATACTTCTTACAAGATGCGAGAATCGCGTTCCCACATTACAATCTCATTCAATTCTCTTAACTCCTATTTGACTTAGACGTTATAAGATTTGAATGTTAGACGAACTTTCTATCTTTCGATCCCGCATACCTCGCTTGCCACGCGCCCCTCTCCAACCTAGGGCCCAAATGTAATCGACTCGCGGCCCATGTTCGAGACTTCGCCGACCTCGCCGACCTCTCCAATCTAGGGCCCATTTGTAACTAACTCGCGGGGTGGGCTCTCTCTGGAACTGTATCCCGGGTTGCCGGGTTAAATCTCATTATACCGAACCCGATGCCAACAAATCATAAGAAAAAATCTCTTATCACCTGAAACTTCTGAATCACAAGTTCAGGAATCAATGCAATGTGAACAGGATTAACTAAGCCCAGCTGCGAGGTTGTTGTAGCGAGAAGGCACAAAGTACCATAAGCCTTGGTTATTGGTGGAAGTGAGTTATAGAATCTGCAATCAACAATACCAAATAAGAAACAATTTTGACGGATATTGTGAAGTCAAGGCTTACATATTCCATTCATCTATAAGCATCACGACATGTCATCAAAGATCATCTAAGCACAAAGCATGGAAAAAAAAACTGATTATTGCAGAATCGAAACTTACGCACTAAATTTATATCACTAGAGTAACAGGTAAGGATCCTTGCAGAAGTAAATATGTGTTACCATTATCAGTATTTCTAAGCACAAGATCACAATACTAGCTTCAAGAGACCATGAGATTCCATATCAAGACAATACCAGTTAACTTGTACTAATCAATTGCATAGACGATGTTTCTTACATTTCAAATCAACCAACACAATCAAATCAACTGGTTTCCATCTTACATTGAAACATAGAGAAATCGATTCGAAAAATTACCAGAGGAAGAGGCGGAAAAGATGGTCGGAGAAGAGACAGGTGGAGAAGATGGTCGCGAGAGAGAGAGAGGAAGAGGCGGAGAAGAGACAGGCGGAGAAGGCGGAGACGAGAGAGAGAAATACAGGCGGAGAAGGCGGAGATGAGAGAGAGAGACAGGCGGAGAAGGCGGAGACGTTTGTCGCGAGAGAGAGAGAGAGAGACAGGCGGAGACGATGGTCGCAAGAGAGAGATAAACAGGCGGAGATGATGGTGGTCGCGAGAGAGAGACATGCGGAGAAGATGGAATCGCGAGAGAGAGAGAGACAGGCGGAGAAGTCGATGGTCGGGGTTTGAGTTTTTTTTTTAATTTGATATTTTGAAATTTGTTTTTTTTTAATTTGATATTTAGTTTTAATTTTTTTATTATTTTGAATATTCTGTTTTTTTTTTAAATTCGAAAATATGTTAAGAAATTTATTTTTATTAATATTGAAGGATAAAATTGGGTTATGAAAATATCAAAGATTATTGGGGCAAAAGAATATGTGTATAAAGGTTATTGGGACATTTCTAATTTTAAATTGAGTTAATTTAGCAAATTTCCCTTAAAATAATACCACATTTTAGATCTATAAAAACAAATTTCAAAAAAAAACTTAAATTGTTAACATGGCGATAAAGCTATTGAATTTACTCGAGTGGAGATTAATACGGGCGCATCACTTCCTTTTGGTAAGATTATTTGAATCTAATAGCACACGTTTTCGATGAACTCGAAATTTGGAAAAAAAATATTCGCTACTACTACTACAATTGTCAAGATCACGTTCTGAGATTGGCAATTCCGTCGTGTTGAAAAGAAGAAGAATAAAAAGGCTTGAAGCCCATCAAGATACAAAGACATTAAATAGGTCTATTTTAGGAGAAACCCTAAATCCCTAGGTTATCTTTGTAATCTATATAAACTCTTGTATGCCTCCATTGTTCTTCAATCTAATACAACACAATCTTCTCCACAATACTTTATTCTCTCTTCGTCATCATCATCATCATTGATTCTCTTCATCCTATACTCCTCATAATCTCACATGGTATCAGAGCTCTAAGCTCCTAATCTCGTTTTCCGCAAAAACCCTAATCTCTGAAATCTCGTTTCTCTTTTCTATTCGATAAAACCCTAATCTTGTCTCTGCCCTATCCGAAACTTTTCAATGGAGACTAAGGAAGATTCCAAGCAGAAGCTCGTTATCCTCAAAGGGATAAACTATCTCCTATGGACTCGTACTCTCAGAACCTATCTACGCGGATGTGGTTTATGGAACCATGTCGTCAAGCAGAAGTATTCTACCAAAGAGATCGAGGCTAAAGGTGATGCAGAACTCACACCTGGAGAAGAAAAGTGGTTCCAAGATAACAACAAAGCTCTTAGCATCATCCAACAGTCCTTAGACTCGCGACTGCTTGAAGGATACTCCTACTGTGACACCGCCAAAGAACTCTGGGACTCGCTACAGAAGATGTATGGTAACCTATCTAACCTTAGTCGTGTGTATGAGGTTAAGAAGGCGATTAATGACTTGGCTCAGGAAGAGATGGATTTCTCTGAGCACTTTGGTAGATTCAAATCACTCTGGGCCGAGTATGAGATGCTAAGGCCATCTACAAAAGATCCTACCGTGATGTTAGAAAGGAGAGAACAAGATCAAGTTTTTGGTCTACTTCTCACCTTAAACTCATCATACAACGACGTGATCAAGCACATCCTACGAGCGGACAAACTGCCCTCTCTTGAAGACGTATGCTCACAACTCCAGAAGGAACATGGTTCCTCCGAGTTATTCTCAGGCAAGAAAGACAAGGATCTAATCATTGCCAACAGAGTAAGCTACAAGGCGCCAGAAGAAAGGAAGAGTCTATCATGTGATCACTGCAAAAAGAAAGGTCACATCAAGGAAAAGTGCTGGATCCTGCATCCTCATCTCAAGCCGAGCAAGTTCAAAGACTCCAAGGCAAACTACTCCCAAGAAGAGCAGATTGCAAAAGGAGCTGGTTCAAGTTCTTCCGAATACAAAGTTGAGGAAGCTAGCACCGCCATTGTCGCCTTCCAGGATGAGTACGTGAAGAATTCAGATCTTGATGCACTCATCAAAGCCTTGAAAGGGTCTGGTAAGGTTTCAGGTATATCTTTAAATGCTGAAATTGTACCGAACACTGTTAGACCGACTGTCATTGATTCTGGTGCAAGTCATCATATGATTAGTAATGAGAACATGATTAGCAATATAACTCCAGCTTTAGGAAATGTAATCATATCTAATGGTAGTAAAATTCCTGTTAAAGGTCTAGGTAATCTGAAACTATTTGGTAAAGAGTCTCAAGCTCTATACATGCCGAATTTTACTTCAAACCTAGTATCTGTTAAACGAATTGCTACTGATTTAAATTGCTTGGTTATCTTTAGTCCTAATGAAGTATGGTTTCAGGATATTAGCTCCGGAATCATCATCGGTAAGGGAGCAACCAGAGGAGATCTTTATGTCCTTGAAGAGTTGAACTCAAGCTCCAGACTATCTGCTGATTTATCTATTGCTTTTCATTCTGTTAAGTCTGAAGCGAATAATGTTTTATGGCATGCTAGACTAGGTCATCCAAATTCTAAAGCTTTAAGTTTGATGTTCCCAAGTGTTAAGTTAAAACATACTATTGAATGTGAAGCTTGTATTCTTGGAAAACATAGTCATTCAGTTTTTCCCAAATCTAATGTGGTTTATGAAAATTGTTTTGATCTTGTTCATTCTGATGTTTGGTCATCTCCTTACGCATCTAGAGAGAACCATAAATATTTTGTTACATTCATAGATGAAAAATCGAAATACACTTGGGTAACTTTGCTTGCATCAAAAGATAGGGTCTTAGAAGCATTCAAGAATTTCTAAAGTTATGTTACTAATCAATATAATGCAAGTATTAAGGTTTTCAGGTCAGATAACGGAGGAGAGTACACGAGTAATGCGTTCAAAGACCATCTTGCAAAGCATGGAATCATACATCAAACCTTGTCCGTATACACCTCAACAGAATGGTGTAGCCGAGAGGAAGAACAGACATCTGATAGAGATTACTAGAGCCATGATGTTTCACAGCAATGTTCCAAAAAGTTTCTGGTCGGATGTTGTGATCACGGCGTGTCATCTCATTAACAGGATTCCGACACAGATCCTGAATGATTTATCTCCGTTTCAGGTTCTAAATAAAACCAAACCATATCTTAATCACTTACGTGTGTTTGGTTGTGTGTGTTACGTGATGACTCCATATGCCCTAAGAAATAAGCTCGAACCGAAGAGTGTCAAAGCTATGTTTATTGGGTACTCAAGTACTCAAAAAGGGTACAAGTGTTTTATTCCAGAGACTAGACGAGTGATGGTCTCTAGAGATGTGAAGTTCATTGAAGGAAAAGGATTCTATGAAGACAATAATTGGGAAAGCATCAAAGACTTATCCCAATCAGCCTCAGATAGAGCTACAAACCTCAAGAACCTGATGAAGAATCTGGGTATCGATCTACATGAAGAAAACAAAGCAATACAAGAACCTATCCAGACGTTACCAGAAGCTGAAGTTCATCCCCATCCTGAGCATGAGGGGGAGACAAACACAGAAGATGAAGCAGATTCTATCTCTTCTCACGATGAAGAAGAAGAAGAAGAAGAAGAGCTTCAAGACCATCCGGCAGTTCATGATCATGATGAAGATGAACCTGAAGCTGAACTAGAACCGGTACAAGGGCTAGTACAAGAACTGAGAAGAGGTACTAGAAACAGAAAACCGTCTAAATGGAACGATGGAAAAACCTACTACAACAACAACTCAGTAGCTCATCTAATACAAGTTGTTTGCTCTCTTGCATCATTTCCAGAAGAACATCAAGCCTTCGTGGGAAAATTAGATGCTAACTTTATTCCTAAGACTTATGAAGAAGCAATGGAGATCAAAGTATGGAGAGAAGCAGTTGGAGAAGAGAACAACGCAATGGTGATTAATGAAACCTGGGATGAATCTGATTTACATGAAGGGAAAAAGGCAGTTAGCTCAAGGTATGTATTCACCATCAAGTACAAGAGTAATGGAGATCTGGAAAGGTACAAAGCAAGACTTGTGGCAAGAGGTTTTACCCAGACATATGGGAAAGATTATCTAGACACATTTGCACCAGTGGCCAAACTTCATACTGTACGAGTTGTGTTCTCTTTGGCTACAAACCTTGAATGGGACTTATGGCAGATGGATGTGAAGAATGCTTTTCTTCAAGGTGAACTAGAAGAAGAAGTATACATGACACCACCTCCCGGTTGTTCTTCTCTGTGCGCTCCGGGAAAAGTTCTGAAGCTTAAGAAAGCGATCTATGGTCTGAAACAATCTCCAAGAGCTTGGTACCACAAGCTAAGTACGACCTTAAAGGCAAAAGGGTTCAAGAGATCTGAATCGGATCATTTTTTGTTCACTTCAAAGAGCCAAAAAGGTATAGTAGTCATCCTAGTATACGTTGACGATATTATCGTTACTGGGAATGACAAGGTAGGTGTTCAAGACACTAAACTCTATCTCAAATCCGTTTTTGACATTAAAGATTTGGGTGATTTAAAATACTTTCTTGGGATAGAAGTATGTAGAACAAAGGAAGGCTTGTTTCTATCTCAAAGGAAGTATACATTGGATTTGTTATCTTTGACAGGTAAATTAGGTTCTAAACCGGCAAAGACCCCACTCGAAGAAGGATACAAAGTGATCCGAGAAGGGGAGATTGGCGATCAACCATATGAAAATCCAACACTCTATCGAAGACTAGTTGGTAAGTTAATCTATCTCACGATTACACGTCCTGATATTTGCTTTGCTGTGAATCAGGTAAGCCAGCATATGCAAGTCCCCAAGAAGCATCATTGGAACATGGTTGAGAGAATTCTCAAGTATCTGAAAGGTGCTCCCGGACAAGGCATATGGATGGGTTGTAACAAGGATACCGAAATCGTAGGTTATTGTGACGCTGATTGGGCAGGAGACAGGAACGATAGGAAATCCACTACAGGTTATTGCACATTCGTAGGAGGCAACTTAGTCACTTGGAAGACAAAGAAACAGAAGACAGTGGCACTATTAACCGCTGAAGCCGAGTATAGAGCCATGAGAAAGCTTACTACAGAGTTGATATGGCTTAAAGAACTTCTCAAGGACTTAGGCGTTGACCAGAAGGATCCTATCACCATGCACTGCGACAATCAAGCGGCTATTCACATAGCATCAAACTCGGTGTTTCATGAAAGAACCAAGCATGTGGAGTTAGATTGCCACAAGGTCAGAGAAATGGTAGAAAGGAAGGTTATCTTACCTTGCTACACAAAAAGCTCAGATCAGTTGGCTGATATCTTCACTAAAGCTGCGAGCATAGGAGTCTGCAAGTTCATTCACTCCAAGCTCGGACTCACCAACCTGATCAACGACTAGAAGATCCTAAGCGAGTACTCTTAAGTACTTGGTGGAAAAGAGCTGCCTAACTCACCGTCCCAAGTGATCATCAGAACAGCTGTGTCATTTCAGATAAGCACAAAGAGCTTTGGAGAGAGGCTTGTGAACTTGAGAAGTCAAGTGATAGTTCACAAGTAATCTGGTAGAAGTGCTACTCTCTCTCCACACTAATGACTAGAAGGTTGAAAACTGTATCATCACAAAGGGATAAAGGTTAAGTTAGTGTGAAAGCTAGCCATCCGGAACATGAGTACTCGCTCCCCAGGCCAGAAGATCTATACTCTTTTTCCCTTAGTAAAGTTTTGTCCCACAGGGTTTTCTTTGCTGAGGTTTTTAATGAGGTAGACTTATGGTTCCAAGCTTAGTCATATCTTCTATTCTCTGGCTAAGCTTGAGGGGGAGTGTTGAAAAGAAGAAGAATAAAAAGGCTTGAAGCCCATCAAGATACAAAGACATTAAATAGGTCTATTTTAGGAGAAACCCTAAATCCCTAGGTTATCTTTGTAATCTATATAAACTCTTGTATGCCTCTATTGTTCTTCAATCTAATACAACACAATCTTCTCCACAATACTTTATTCTCTCTTCGTCATCATCATCATCATTGATTCTCTTCATCCTATACTCCTCATAATCTCACACGCCGATGAAGATCAAAAACTCTAGTCGCAGTTCAGCAAATTACAATTCCAAAATATACGTTACTCACTCGATTAGCAACTAAGTATCGGTTTCTTTAAGTGGTTTTTATTTAATAAAGGGTTTCTTGGAACTAGGTCAGAAATCAATTCTTTCTAAAGTTTAATTATCTAACTACATTTATTTGATCAGTTAAGATAATACTATCTCGTTTTAGATCTATTTAAAAAAAAATGAATGAATTATTCGACGGTTATATTTATATTTACGGATTTAATTAATCTCTCTGTCATCATATAGTTAACGAATTTTGTTACTTTATGCGTTACAAGGACAAATGAAAAATCAGTTATATATATAAAAAATTTCTAAAGAATTTTCGACTCCCAAATGGTTGTAACATCGGCAATCCGACAATTCCGACACGACTCATCACGAAACCCTATCCGACAACATAAACACACGGCAGCCTGAGTCTCGAACAACTCGGACCCCCACCGTCGAGTCGACTCAGCCGAGTCCAGATTTGCCTTCCGAGTCGACTCGTGCCGATAACCCGTCGCTGGTCCAACAGAGAGTTCCAAGTTAAGCACCCAATCGTCTTCCGTCGTCGGAATATCCTTCTCCGACGTCGTTCCGCTACTCGTGCAGTTATTATTATTACCTTCTTCTCGGTCCAGTACTACCGGTTCCGGTTTAACAGTCATTTGTTGATCCGGTCCGGAGAAACAGAATTGTAAAGACTCAACGACACCGTTTGGTGATTCGTTGATCGGACGGTGGTTGTTTGGGTCGATCCCACGGCTGAGAAGCTTTCTCTTTATGTGTGTGTTCCAATAGTTTTTTATCTCGTTGTCTGTTCTTCCTGCTAATCTCCCAGCTATCAACGACCATCTTCAACAACAACAACAAAAATTATCAGAAAATTTTCACAGAGAAGAGAAATGAGAGAGAGAGAGAGACTGACTTGTTGCCGAGCAAGCTATGGAGTTTGATGATGAGTTCGTCTTCTTCCTCAGTGAAATTACCTCTCTTGAGATCTGGTCTTAGATAATTCATCCATCTTAACCTACAACTCTTACCACATCTCTGTAATCCTGCACCAATTTCATAACTTATAAGATCAAGAAAATCAAGAAAACCTTTTGTATGTGTATGTGTATGTGTATGTGTATGTGTATGTGTATGTACCGGCGGCTCGAGGGAGAGATCGCCAACAACCTTCGCCATGTTTGCGGATGTAATCAACGAGAAGCTGATCTTCTTCTTTAGTCCAAGCTCCTTTATTCATATGAGCTTTCTCGCAACAAGGTGATCTTCCCATGCTCTCTCTCTCTCTAACGGTTCTGTGTATGTGGAGGAATTGTGGAGGAATTGAAATTTTTTTTTTTTCAAGGAAAGAAGAAGAGTTTGCCTGTGGGATGTTTTCGATTCGAATGTTATTTATAATAATATAACTAAACTTACAATATTTTAATACCGAGATTTACAAATGAAGATAAAAATTCATTTTAAGAATATTGTAACAAGCAGGCAAGAAAAATAAAAATGATTGTATCACTCACACAGGAGGAACGTGGGGGTTTCCTAACTTTTTTTTCCTACTTTTCTTTATATTCAGATGCAGAATCGTACGGTTTAGTTATTGACTTTTCGGGTCTTTAAAGATAATCTGGGAAAATATTATCATAATTTTACAATTTCATGTTCTTACCAGTCATAAGAAGTTTTTTTTTTTTAATTCATTTGAAAATCACAATTCATTATAACATCAGTACTGTTTATAACAATTCTTGTTGCATCATTAAATGTTTCTCACGTAAGCTAGCATAATACCGTATTATTATATTGTATGACAAATAGAGTAGAATCTGCCATTTCTAACAGTTTAACAAATGTTTAAACAAATCTTATTACATCATTATTGTCGTTATATAACCTAATCTTAGGATGAAAATTCGAACGAATATTTTTGGAAACTATTAAATCTGCAACAGAGCTCGATTTTCTCTATCTATATATATTTTTTTATCTTCATTTGGCTAATGGAAATAGTGTTACGGTTTAAGTAAGTAAAAAAGTCGGCTATAAAAATCGAAATTACCCTTGATTATGTAAAACAAAATTTTAACAATGTTGTTTTTTTCCTGCGTAAATTAAAAAGAAAAAAGAAAAGAGAAGTAGATCTAGAAGAAAGTAGGTAGATAGATTGGGAAGATAAGTAGGTAGCTGTCTTTTTTCTATCTCAATACTCAACCTCTCTCTCTTCCTCCAATCACTCTCTCCACACGCTACTTCTCTCGCATACCTCCACGTGTCCTCTCTTACGATTTATCACACTTTCTCTCTCTCCTTTGTCTTCTTATAAAAAATATGATTAAATGTATATATTGAGATTAGTTGGATAACTGAATTATTGGGTTGGGCATGTGTACTTGGTCTTCTACTATTGTGTTGTGTCCGTTAAGCCATTCTCGAATTTATTCCATAACGTAGTTCTTATATTGACGGTTCAAAGGTTTTTAAAGTATTAAAAGTAGGGCTAGGCAAATTATCAGCTAAATTCGATTCGATTTGATTTTTATTTTGGTCTGATTTAAAAAATTTGGATATTCGTTTTGAATCAAAGTGAAACAAATAATAAACTCGAATGTCCGATCCGATCCATATATTACTTATACATACATATAATATGGTAGATTTATAACATATATTTATATTTTTTTACTTTTAAATATAGTTGGCGAATATATTTATAGTAAAAATAGATAGATACTAATTTTATTTAAAATATGTTTCTTAAATAAAAATTATATATTTCATTTTTTACCGTTTTAATCTTTCATTTTTCATTTTTTAAAAAATTTATAGAATAAAATTAGATCCATATCATATATTTATTGATTAATTACTTTAAATCTTATATTAAAACTTTTTTAAAAAAAAATATTATGGTGTTTTAAAAAAAATTTTGTTTAAAATAGATATCCGCGAAGATCCGGATATCCGAAAATATCCAGAAAAAATCCGGATATCCGAAATTTTTCGAAGCAAAACAAATCGAAAAATTAGATATCCGTAAAAAATAAATCGAATCATAAATACTGAAATTTTTTCCGGATATCTACGTCCAAACCTAATTAAAAGCAACCATTGTTTACTTCATTTTCATATAGGTTTCTTTTAAGAGAACCTACAATTAGTTAGAAATAAAATATCTAACTATATATATATATATATAAAAGTATGTTTTAATCACTTTTAATACTTTTATTCATAAATTAAAAAAAAAAAACTTTGAACCGTACTGAAGATTCAAATTGAACACGAACAAAGAATTGGTCTTTGTATTCACTTATATGCATTTTAAAAGAGAAACTGAAAATTCATTTGTAAAACGGTGGGTGACACATTTAAATGTAATCGACATGTAGCTAACATATATGAGGTTGATTGATTGAAATTTGAAACTGTAGCCATAGGTTTATATTTTAATTGTAGACATTTGGATTTATAAAAAGAATGGCGACTTTTAAAATTTAAAATCATATTCTACTAACTCAAAAATAAAAAATCTCGTACAAGAACAAAAGGCTACAATCGCCACTATTCATCAATGTTATACCGGAGCCATTAGCTTAAGAATGAGCATAAACATTATGGGTCTTTTGTTCAACCGTAGGCTCTAAACATGAGATTTTGTATAAATCATCAGTTGTTTTCTTGTTTGTTTGTTTCCTTTTCAATCCATATCGTTAGGCCATCACTTGCCAAGCCCAACCAGGCTAATCGCAAACAAGCTTCTAATTTTCTTATACTACGCCAAATACCGAAAACAAAATGTCAAACGTTGCTAATTTTCGTTTTTGCCAACTCTCTTAAAGTTAAAAAGCTTTAATGCAATTTACATTCTATCCATAAGATAAATGACCAATAACTATTATTAAACATGTAAGTTTTTTTTTTCTTTAAAACGTAAAAATTTCAAATTTTTGGTCCATAGTCATGAATAATACATTTTTTAAATGTAAATTACTTGTTGAACTAGTGACTTTCGATACATTAATAAACTGCTAATTACCCACTTGATATATATTTGCAAGTTATAAAAGTAAAAAAATGGCATTGTTTATCACAAATTTTTTACTTGGGTAAGAGAAACAAATGGCATACTTTATCATAAAACCAATAATTCTATCTTTCTCCTCTCTGTTCAGGCGTCAAACCTCCTTTGCCACATTTAGGACAACTCTTTAAACCGAAGCCTTGACAATCAAAACATCTGCACAATTTCAATTTCCCAATTTAACTCATTAACTGGAAAATTATGATCCATTTTTAAACCTTTTTTTTTTATCTTTACTTACTTCCACCTCTCGAAAATATTTCCGTTCTTCTTATTTTTACCTGTTCCCTAGAGGCAATTTTAAGGTTAAAAAAAAACCATAAGAATTTTTTCTTCATACATATGTTAATGCGATAAAAATATATGCTTATTATATGTATAGATTAAGAAATAGTAAAATAAATAGGCATGGTTTGGAAAAACAAAGTAAGATCGAACTTAGAGAGATAGACTTCAGAAATAAAATATAAATATTTGATCATTAGACTAAATTAGTACCTTGCCACCGGGGCATTCAATTGCTCCTTTGGCTCCACAAGTCTCACAGCTTTTGAATATCTGTTTATTTCATCACATATATAAACTATTCAAGAATTGACAAAATCTCTTCATTGACGATGATAAACATCATATTTGTATATAGATGCTTTTACATATTATTGTGAAATCTTACCGAACCAAGAGAGAAATTTCCAATTTTTGCTGCTGAAACTTTGATGGAATCGAATCGTCCTGAAACAATCTGTGTTATGGTATGCGAGATAGAAATCGGCGGAGCAGCAAAAGCTTCTAAAGGCAAGTCACTGCAACAAAGTGGGAATTTCAACATTTTGTAACTCAAACTGTAAGAACCAAGAAGTAATACACATATGTATATCATCTATAGGGATACATGTGATTGGTGAATATGGTGGGGATAAAACAAAAGAATTTGCTTGGTTGTAGTTTGTGGAATGGAAACGGATCATATGGTGAATATGTTGACAAGGATTGGCTTGAAAAAAAAATAAATTAAAATGACAAATATGCTTTGGACACTAATGAGATGATTAAATACTTTCTCAACTTCTAGTGATTGAACAATAGTTTGTTTACCGAAAAAAATCTATAAAATGATTATAAATTTTGAAAAATGCTATTTTTGAAGTGTCATTTTTCAAAAATGCCATTTTTTAAAAAAATTTACAAAAATGTAACTTTTCCAATATTGTTTATTTATGTTTGGTTTAACTACGTTGTATTAGGATTTAGTTTTGAGGGTTTAGGATTTGTTAAGAATCAAAACATTTTTTAGGGTTATAGAATTTTAAGATATAAAGTTTATAAATCCACTAGATTTTGGCCCACGCCAAACGTGGGATTAAATGAAAAAATAGGTCGACAAATAAAATTTTACATATATAATTTTTTAATACTTAAAAGTGTATGACAAAACATACGATTCTAATATCTATAAACTTACAAAAATGATATGTATTGCACATAAAAATAATAAAGTTGAATCCTTTGATCAAGCATGTTAATGCCATAAGTTTTAATATTTTATGTGTAAAATTGATCAAAACATATGTAAATATTATTTTTCAATATATTTTAAGTAAAAAATTGATTTTCATTATTTGCGTAAATTATATAGCATACAATAAATCCGATAATTTTTAGTTTTATATAAATTTGTCGGATATAGCAAATGAAAAGAATGTATGGTCTCCAATAATAAAACGTATAAATAATTATAAGTGTAACTAAATATGTATAGTAGAGTATATATCACTACAAAAATATTTATTTAGTATACTAATCTAAATACATATAAACACAATAGACAATTTTTATAAATATAATTATAAAAAGTTTGTTAATATATCATAAAAATAGATGTTATGATAAGTCTAAAATATTATATTTAGTTATATTTAAATAATGGCAATAGAGAATTTCCATAATAACATATATTTCTAATTGAAATATTTTGATTGATTAAATTAATTGTTGTCTCTTAAATTGATCAATGATCGACTCATAGGATTTTTTACTTTGTTGTTTCATCAATTAATATATATCGAGGATAATTAGTAATATTTTTGCAAATGGATAATCCATAATTATATTTAAAAAAATGTACACACCAAAAATAACATTTTTGCAACCGCCCTTAAGATGATACATTAAAATTCGATTTCTGAAATTTTATTCGACTAGAAAAATATAATAAAAACATGTTTACAATATAAATTGTATTCAAAGATCTACGAATAATTATTACACTATGTGTATATATATATACATTAAAAAAAATTCTACCAAGTATAAAATCAAAATTTATAGTTTATCGAAGGGAAAAATATCGAAAAAAGCTCAAACTTTCAAATTGTGGCTATTTTTTGACATTTTTCCATTTTGAAACTTAGAGTTTTTTTCGACATTTCTCATTTTTGTTTTTTCATAACTGATAAAACGGTGCTATTTTACTAAAATCAAAACGTCTTGTTCAAACGAAGATCGTTAATAGAAAATTAACTTCGTTAATGAAAACTTAACAACGATCTTTAAACGGTCGGGTCAAAAAAAACTTTAAATTTTAAATGGCATTTCAGAAATACTTTTTTTGTCAAAGTTTTTTCGACATTTTTTCCGTTTATCAAACTATTACGTATAATTTTAATTTTAATTTTAATCATTTCAGCCAATTTTAATTAACAGTAAGATATTGTTTTTGAAAAAAAAAAAAGAGAAAGGGACCAAGGATAAACAAATCTAAAACTAGTGAAGTACGGAAACACCCCTTGTCTGTGCGAGTTATAACCCTCGCCGGAGAGATTGATCCGCCATGGCGAAATCGGAAAACTCGACAACTTCTACTTTCTCCTCTTTCGCCAAGATTCAACCGTCCAACGATGCGGAGGCCGATCCCGATTCGTACGCCCTCGAGAAATTCAAGCTCTACGAAACCCGAGCGGTAAGCTTTACCGATTTATCAAATTTGAGATAGGTTCTAGAATTCCTGTTCTACTAATTGGGAAGGTCAATGAAGGAAACCGCCGCGAAAATCTCTGAATGGATATGTGATTTTGCATCCTTCACGAAAACCCTAGATTGAAATTGCAGCAAGGTTGAATCTCTTTGACTGTTTCTTATTCCTGTGTGTTATATTGTTGAACAGAGGTTTTATCTAGTTGGGAGTGATAGGAATAAAAGATTCTTCAGAGTGCTAAAGATTGATCGTTCAGAGCCATCTGAGCTTAACATAAGTGAAGATCCGGTAGTATATTCGCCTCAAGAAATCAAGAGTCTGCTTCAGCGTATCGCTGAAGGCAATCGTGCTACCGGCGGGCTGGCTTTCGTGGCCAAAGTCTATGGAATTGCTGGTTAGTCGTTGGAAAAATATATGTTTGTCTCATTGTATCTTCAGAGTTTGTCTACTGGGCAATGTTGGTTAAACTTTTTTCCCTTGTAGGTTGTGCTAAGTTTATGGAGTCATACTATTTAGTTTTGGTGACAAAACGGCGACAAATGGGATGCATATGTGGGCATGCGATATATGCTATTGATGAAAGTCAAATGATCAGTGTTCCACATGCAACTATACAATCTGATGTTGCGAATTCGAAAACTGAACTAAGGTCTGTTTCCAGGAATTTTTTTATCCCCCTTTGTCGCTTCATTAATGTCTCTTTAGGCTAAACTCCGTTCCTGTGCCAACTTTGATATTCTTATTGCACCTTATACGATTTCACAAAGTTTTTATGCGTTGAGTTCTTTGTATTTTCTTTATTTGCAGATACAAGAAGCTTCTGTCAAGTGTAGATTTGACAAAAGATTTCTTCTACAGTTACACTTATCCTATAATGCAGAGTTTGCAAAAGAATGTTTTATCATCTGGTGAGGAAGGAGTGCCCTATGATAACATATTTGTATGGAATGCGTATCTGACGCAGCCTATTCGATCAAGGTGCAACAACACTATTTGGACACTGGCATTAGTTCATGGCCATTTTAAGCAGGTATTTTGTATGCTCTTGTGGCTTCACCTATTTGCTCCTAGGTTTGGCACCAGGAGAGTTAAAATGGTTATAACTAGCTTATTGGTTTTCCGCATCATTCAGACAAGGCTATCAATATATGGAAGAGACTTCAGTGTTACTCTAGTCTCCAGACGTTCTCGACATTTTGCAGGCACACGGTAAGACCTTATTCTAATCAGGCCTCTCATGGATGACGAAGTCATAGTTACAGTTTTGATTTTCTAAAGCCCTTTCTTGGTTATACCTTGTATCTTTGGGAAGTTTTTGTAGGGTGAATATATTATCGAGTAGCGTGAACTCTTCTAGACTAGTTTGGATGCATGTATGTATTGTTTCTGTAAAATATATAGCCCTTTTTCATTCTGTAAAAATGTCATCGCAGTTACTTGAAAAGGGGAGTGAATGATCGTGGAAGGGTTGCAAATGATGTTGAAACAGAACAACTTATTCTTGATGAAGAAGCTGGATCATGCAAGGGAAAAATGAGCTCAGTGGTGCAGATGCGAGGATCAATCCCACTCTTTTGGTCACAAGAGGCCTCAAGATTTAGCCCGAAGCCTGATATTTTCTGTGAGAAACTAACATAACATGCGTCTGTTATCTTGATTAGAACATTTGAATCTATATATGGTTATTGATCTACTTTAGCTTCTTATGGATGACTACTGATGTTTTAGTTCCCTTTTTTTGCCTCAGTACAGAGGTATGACCCTACATACGAGTCAACCAAAATGCATTTTGAAGACCTGGTGAGCCGATATGGGAACCCGATCATTGTGCTAAACCTAATCAAGGTTAGCTTTTCTATGTAATGTCCCTTTTTAGCAAGAGATAGTTATGCCCTTTGTACTTACGGACAAATTTCCGTGGAAATATTCAGACAGTTGAGAAAAGGCCTAGGGAGATGGTGCTAAGACGTGAGTTTGCGAATGCAGTGGGTTACCTAAATTCAATATTTCGTGAAGAAAATCATCTCAAATTTATCCACTGGGATTTCCATAAATTTGCAAAGAGGTAAATTGTTTTGGATTTGTTTTCCCACCTTTTAACCTGAACTCACATTGCCTACTATTTTCGGTGTTACAGCAAGTCGGCGAATGTATTGGCTGTTTTGGGTGCTGTAGCAAGCGAAGCTCTTGACTTGACTGGATTATACTTCAGTGGCAAGCCTAAAATTGTTAAGAAGAAGGCTAGCTTACTTAGTCATTCTAGCACTGGAAGGTAACTTTTGTGATGATGTGTCTGCTACTTATATTTAGTCAGAAATTTTGTTTGTTTTGTAATTGCTATTTTTATTTTTAAGTACTGGAGCTAGTAGTTACCTTTCTGGCTGTAATAGAGATAGTTACTGCAGGGAACCTTCTCTGCGTGATCTAAGAGCTTACTCTGCGGAACTTTCAAGGGGTGAGAGTTCAAATGATATACTTAGCGCTCTTGCTAATCGAGATAAAGAGGTGAAGCCAAGCCAACAAAAAAAAGATGATGGAGCTGATTCTTCAGGTCCTCGATACCAAAGTGGTGTTCTGCGTACTAACTGTATTGACTGCTTGGATCGAACAAACGTAGCACAGTATGCATATGGTTTGGCTGCTTTAGGCCGGCAGCTGCACGCAATGGAGTTGAGTGATACACCTAAGATCGACCCTGACAGTAGCATAGCTGCTGCACTTATGGATATGTATCAGAGCATGGGTGATGCCCTTGCACAACAATATGGCGGCTCAGCTGCTCATAACACTGTAATAACACCACTTATCACCTTTGACCAGTTATTTGTCCGTCTGACATAGCAACATTTGCAATGCTTATTCGTGACCATTGTTTAATGGATTACAGGTTTTCCCAGAAAGACAGGGGAAATGGAAGGCCACAACGCAGTCTAGAGAGTTTCTCAAGTCTATCAAACGATACTACAGCAATACCTACACCGATGGCGAAAAGCAAGATGCCATTAACTTGTAATATACTTCTCTTTCTTGCACAAGTCATTTTAGTTCTTTGCTAAGTTCGTAATATTTCTAGTTTGCCAGTGATGTAGCAATAAGATGAAGGATTTTAGAACAATTTCTGAGTTTGTGCTTCGTTTATGATATGGATAGAGGCAGTAGAACCTTGGCATTATCACTGATAATATCAACTACCAAGATACTGAACCCTCTGTGGAATAGTTGGCTAAGAACTTTTTTCCCGTTTTTATTGAGTCTCAAGTCCTCGTAACTAATGAATTTATTGGGAGCAGGTTTTTGGGATACTTTCAACCTCAGGAAGGGAAACCTGCGCTCTGGGAGCTGGATTCTGATTATTATCTCCATGTGTCAGGGATTGGAGATGATATTTTTCCAGAAAGCGGGTAAGATTTACTTTTAATGAACCTAGTGTGTCAGATTATGGATTTACTCTTTATTAGATGCAAATTATTATTTTGAGCCGGTGCCCGAAACTGGAGGTCAAGTTTAATGGACTTATGAACCAATTTGGGAAATACCAGAGATGTTAAATTAAATTTCCTTGGAAAGATCATAACCTCTGGTTGCGTATGATATCTAAATTCGTGTGTATTGCAGGGTCCAGTCCATTGCTAAACCCATGAGTGGTATAGGAGTCAATCTTGCACCAGTGCCGGCTTTCAAAGAAGACTTCTCCCGTAAGAAGCTGACGTCGTTTGACAAACTGATAGAACAGACATGCAGTTCAATAAAGAACGTGAGGCTTTGTAGCGAAATAGACCAAAGGCCAGGTGGCAGCACTGGAAGCACTGGTGTGGCTCCTGATGCAGCGTAATGATCCTCACTGGAAATTCCCAATTATCTTATTAGGCTTTTTGCTTGGAGTTTTGGGAGTTGCTAATATACTTTATTTATATCTCTTCTTTGTTGCGTTTACTTTAAGAAAGTAGAAATCTGCACTGATGGTTTCTAGTTTAGATTTAGTTTATCATTTCTTTTGAATGTTAGCTTATTTTTCTTGACTTTCTTATCTGAAGTGAAATTCAGCTCAAGAGCCCCAATTGGTTGTTTGGTTCAAGAAAACCCGAAGAGAGTGGCTCAGCCACAAAACCTGGTCCAGGTGATAGGGACAAAGGAATGACCTCGAGTGAGAGAATCAATGATTTCTGCAACTTGGATTGGCTTTCTGAGCTCAACGATCATCAAGAAGATATCTTCCAAAGGTACTGGCAAATTCATTCTTGAATGATAACTGAAATTATTGACCAAACCATGGTCTAACCTCAACTGCAAACTATAGGCATTTTTAAAATCCGTATTTCGTTTGTAGTGCATCGAATCATTTGTTTCATTTTATAGGTACCTGTCGATCACATCAAGCAATGAAGCCAATGGTTGGTATGGTGGTACTCTCCTCGGTGACCAAGATGAAAACAGCGAAATTTACAGACATTATGCTGCGTTCTGTCAGGTTCAGATTCATTTTCTTGCTGATATGCAACAAATCCTCCGTAGCTTACTTTATAGCTCAAAATTCTGTTTCTTTTATGATACAGTGTCCAGCGATGGAACCGTTTGAGAACGACCATGAATTAGAACAGAACTCTGCTGAAGTTCTCCGTATGAACACAGTCGATGTTATGGACATTGGAGAAGCAGAAACGGAGATGGAAAACGCTTTAAATGAATACGCTCAGATCGGTGGCAATCTCGGGATCATTCCTACACAATGCAAATACTTTGCCGGAGATCCTTGTTGGTTAGCCAGATGGCTCGTCGGAGATGATAAGATCCCAAAGGTCATATAATCACAAAATCAACTAATTTTGTCACCCCCAAGAACGTAACGTCTCACATCAGCGACTTTTCTCTTTTGGTTGTATGCTTGTGAATGTGTTTCATTGTGCATTTTGTGTTGGTAAATATATATAGAGAAAAGGGATAAAAAAATCCAAAGAAATATTTTGTACCAAAGAAAATAATATTGTTGGTTTACTATTAAGGTTTTCACGTATAATTAGGGGTGTCAAACGAGTTACGGGGTGTCAAACGAGTCATTAACTCATGAGCTACTTCAGTTCAGCTCAATTCAGACTTTGACTAAACGAGTTAAGTGATCAAGTTTAAATGAGTTGGCAAGTTATGCAAGTCAGCTCAAATGAGTGCTCACAAACAAATTGTTTTTTTTAACGATTTAAAATAATATATTGATATGTTGTAAATATATTTTAGAATTACTAACTAAAATATATATTCTCGTTCTATTATAACTAAAACAAAAATTTAAATAATTTATTAAACAAATACCGAAGTCGTCTTCTTTCTAAACATGTCTATTCGATCTTAGTTATTTGGTTTTACAGCCGATAAAATTGGTAATATATTTTTATTCACTTGTTAATTATCTACATTAATTGTCATTGTAGTATTGGATTAGTTTAGATTTTTTTAATAGTTAACGTTTAAAGTTAATTTTGGATTTATAATAGTTTAATTTTTTTATTTTTTTATTATTTTATTCTTATATTTATTTTGGATTAGTTTGCGAGCTGGCTCATTTATATCACGATCTAGATAATCTGAGTTCGAGCTTATGTTCTTAAGCTCATATAATAAATAAGCTGAGTCGAACTAAGCCATGAAAAACTTTAGCTCACCATGAACCGAACCGAACGAGCTAACTCAGTTTGACACCCCTACGTATAATGAAACAAAATCAAATTTTGTTTTTTTTATCAGATTCGACTTGTACACGAAGAGGTATGGATTTCGTGAAATCTTTTATTGAAATCTTTTGTGAAAAAGAATTGGCTCATTCTATGTATTCTTCACTAAATAAAATATTGATACAACATATAACATGGGGGGGAATAAATGACAGCTCAAGCAAGCCCCCAGAGGCAAAAACTAGTTTCCTTGGCTTCCCTCTACAAATTTCTTCACTTGTCTTCTTTGATACACACAACTACAAATATATAATGATGTTTTATTTACTTACAGTAGCATATCTGACTTGGCTGGTAATCTCTTGAAGAAATTTGCAGGTACTGAAGGCATTCTGCTCCTGAACCGCGGATGGCGCAGCATGAATAGCCCGACTAGGATTGCAATCACCTGGAATGGTGTCACATAGATAAACACGGCCCAGATCAACGAGAAGACGATGAATAGAGCTGTTGCCCTCGGGTCTCTCCAGCTAAGTAAGGCTTGAATTCTCTCTCCTTGTGTCGCAAGATCGCCCACGACGGTCTGGACTCTGCCACCGACGCTCCTAAGCCTATCATACCTCATTCTGACAATGTCTGATGGTCTGCTTGTCGGGAAAGTGTCAAACTCCTCGTCTAGCTCGTCTGGGTGTGCGTTGTCTGCTTGGGAAATGCGAGCGTCCATGTGAGGCGGGTGTCTTGGCCTGTACCGGTAATTCCACATGCCTATCACAAAGAGGTAGAGGAAGATTGTGGGTAAAATCAGTTCTGGGTAGCAGACAAGAATCAAGAACAGGACGTGGACCAGGCACGTTGTGATCGGGTTTCTCCATGTGCAGATATCGTTGAACCACTTGCAGACCAGAGTGACCGAGGAGAGAAGCGACATGATTCTGCTGAAATTGGCTTTGCTTCTCCTGAGACTGAACATATGGTAGTCTACATCAAGCATGTACTCGACAACCTCTCGTCTCAGCGGTGGCTCAGACCTTGATAGTCTTGTTGCAACTATTTGCATCGCCTGATGCCTAAGCAAGTCGATATGCCTTACGGGTATCGGTTGAACATAATGCATTTTGGGCAACAATGGTCTTCCGTATTGTGCCATCATGTTAACAAAAGCGGTGCAAGTGTACCTGAGAGCTAGCTGAAGCTCACCGTTCTTCTTTAGACCAGACGATGTAAGAACCAGCAACGGGTAGTAATGAGTGTAAACCCGGTCTGTCTCCAGCGTAGATAGCCTGACTCTAACTTTCCCAATCCTCTGGTCCTTAGAGTCACCACCATCGTTGATATGACCATTGTCAAAGACTCCAATTGTTATGACCGTACAAGGATCATGAACTTCCCAAGTATATTGCTCGTTCCACTTAGGTGCAAGCGCGTCTAAAAGAGTCCTCGTTCTCACCCATTTGTTCCCATATTTCGCCACACAATAAGGATCAGTCATTCTCCCATCTTTACCTTTCATAGGCATCAAGTTCCTAGCACTGAGAATCCCAAGCTCAAGAATCCCAATGCTCGGCTTCCTCAAATGCTTTGAAGACGGTTGAAGATCACTGCTAAAATGCGTGGACTCATCAAGAACATGGTACCCGGCTTCTATACAAAGCCGCAGCAGAATCTTACTTGAAAACTTCTCTTTCCTCTTGTCACTCTCTTCTTCCATACCCATTGAATGTCTCTGAAGATTAAACCAACGTGGGTCAGGCATTTTCCCAGTCTCTTGCCTCACCGGAACATCCCTCACCGGTATAAACACCCTCCCCAAAATCTCGTCTTTCCCAGGACCAATCCTATCATCAACAGAAACGATCACCATATCCTCAAAGGGCTCAGACACCACAAACATAAGCTCGTCGTGCCACTGCGGATTGATCGTCCGCATCTGAGGCGTCCTCGTCGCTCTCATCTGATTCCCCGCCTGAATCTTCACAATCGCATCAGGTACTCTCCCTTTATCAGACGGAACAAGATCCTGAGCTTCCATTACATTAATCCTGAGGTAATACAGCTTCGGCGAGAAGTAAACTTTGGACCGAGTGTTGGACAAGTTGGAATGGCTCACGCGGTGCGCGTCCGAGTGCCAAGCGTCTGGAAACGACTCGTCTGCTTGAGTTCCCATCCAAACCGCAAGCATTATCTCACCTCTGTTGGTCTTCATCCCTTTCTTGTCCTCAAGCCTGTACCACTGTGGAGCCAGAGGACTATCCGGAGGAACTCGAAGAGGAACTTCAGTAAGATCGATAAGGACTCTTCCGACGAAATCGTCTTTAGTAACAAGGTCTTTGTCTTTAACCGTGACTTCAAGCAGGTTCGATTGTAATCTCTCTTTGGAAAAGGCAAAGATCTGTTTCCAGATCGGATTCGCATTCTTCTCCAAATGTTTCGTTAAACCTTTGTAGTTACCAAGCTTCACTTCCACATAAGGATCTAAGCTACCGGAGACATCCATCACTGGAAGATCTCGAGCTTTCACGACGCTCACGTAAAGGTAATGCATCTGCTCAACGAGGTCGTACGTGCTCGAGGTTTTGTCTCCGCTGCTTCGGTAGTAGTACGATTGTCGCATACGAGCAGCTAACGGAGGACTTGTTTCAATTAGCTGAAACTCTGGATTCTGTCTCGGCACTTGCATCTGCATTACCGCAGCAGACGGTGGTCCAGGAGCTCTCATGAAATCCGACCTAAACTCCGGTTGATTAGGAGGAAGATTATGATTACCAGGCTTTGCTTGAGACGGTTGAGGAGGAGCTCCGCCGTGAGCACCGATCGAGTGGAAAGTCCTCGATTCTTTCTCTTTCTCTTTCTCTTTCTTCTTCGGCTTCATCATCGTCTCCACATAAACCTCTTCGTACGGATTCTGATTCTGATTTTGAAATTCCTGAGATTCGAATTTCTTCCCCTCTTCCTTGGTCTCTTCCACCGCCGGAGAGTGGGGGAAATCCGAGCCGTCGATAGGAGCGGCGTAGATTCTCAAAGCGATATCGCCTTTGATGTGAGAAAACAAACCACGTTTATCGAGTGGATATCTCTGTACATCGGCTTCAGATTCCGATAACGGAACAGAAGCACCGGAGATTTTAACACGGCCGAGGAATTTCCCCGGCTGATTAATATCCCGTCGGTCATCGTAGACGGTAACGTCGATGGTCTTGCTGGTCAAACGCTTAAAGTCACCGACGTTGAAAACTAACTTCTCGTTCCAGTGAGGGTTTAGATCTTTTAAACGCGTTTGCGTTCTCTGTCTTTGTTGGTCGAAATCAACCTCAACGAATGGACTCGCTGATCCTTGACCGTCTTTAGGCATCAAATCGCTCGCGTCCACGATTTCTACTACTAGTTTACTCATTTTTGGAGTTTCTACAAAAATATGCGGTGAAGAGAGAGAAAACGTCCGGCGAAGAAGAGTCGGTGGAAGAAGAAGAAGAAGAAGAAGGTAGTGAGATTTATGAAGAGAGAAGAAGGAGGAAACAGATTATCATCATCTCTTTTTAATTTGAGTTTTTGGTTTGTTTTGAGGAGTGTGAAGAAGATAATAAAAATACAAAAGCAGAAGATTGTGTTAGAGAGGAGCAAAACTCTGCGGAGAGGAAGACGTCATTTTAGTCAATTTTTCGATTTCTCCCAAATTTACCTTTTTTATTATTATTTTATACATAATAATATTATTATAATGTTATAGAAATGGACATAAACTCTTTTGTTTTTTTTTATACAGAAATTATTACACGGCAAACCTAATGTAAAATACACATAAAGAATTTTAATTTATAATGCAAAATCATAACTAAGGAGTAGTTATATCTGTAAATCGTTAAAGATTTCCAATAAATTTATCTTTATTTTGTATTCTTAGTAATTTTTAAAATCGAATTACACATTCGAAGTAGAAACATTAAATAGATTTATGATCATCTGATGGAGTAAGAAAATTTCTAAAATTAGAAGAGAATAAAATGAAATTATCAAGTTTGAATAAATATGGGTAAGCTATAAAGCGGTACGTTTTTTCATTTTTCCTCAAGAATATTTGTATTGAATATTCTTGATTATTACTCTAACCTATGAATCATTTGATTAAACTTTCGAATATTGTCCTAGTCGGTGATTCACCAAATATTCGTACGTATTCGCGGGACATAGCTATATAAATATTTGATGATTTCTTTATAAAGATTTCATATTTTCCTTACAAAAAAAAAGTTGTAGAATATAAAGGAATTGAAGGAAAAAAAAAAGAGAATTGGGTGAGTGAGGTGTAGGCCCATAAGAGACGACGTACCATCGTTGTCATTGGGGAAGAATGTGGTGGTGCCCATTTCTGCTTTGTTTGCTAATGCTAATGATAATTAGAAAGTGGACTAATTTTCGTTTCTTTATCTTCTTAATTATTAAAATAGTATAACAACGACAACAAATCAGAGATAAAAGAATTGTAATTATCAATCGTTTTATTTCTGTATGAAATTGATCGTTATTTACCATCATGTGAATCTAACAATATAGGGCAATCATTAACAAATAGTATGAGATTTAAAAACTTAATTAATTTCTACTCATACACTTCAAAACGTTTTTTTATGGCTGTATGTCACTAATAAATAAAAGTTATAAAACATTTAATGGTATAGTTGAGTTATATTTAATTAGAATGTTAGTTTCTGGACGGGTTTTGTTGTTCCTTAACATGGAAGTAGTAATGTTTAAAAATCAATGCTAATAGTAAATCGTTCAATTCAAGTTTATACATTAACAAAATATATACCCAAATTATGAATCATTCAATTAATAGTAAATCAGTCGACGAATATATTGTTTAGTTTCATAAATCAATTGAAAATTACGTCAATCAAAATTGTCTTGGATATAACAATTTTTCTTTTTTTCATACGAGAAAAAGAAGATAAAAATATAGAAACTTTTATTGATTGAATTTTCAGAAAAGAAACAACTAAACTTTTATTGATTGGATCTCTCGTTTTCAAAGAAATCGGTGTTATCCCATCACGAAATCTACAGTACATCGTGTCATGTCTTTGCCCTAAAAAGTGAATCTCTTTTGTTGTATCATTTCATCACCAATTGTTGTTGTTGTTGTTGTTTTTTTTTTCATATGAAAGTTTCATTGATATTATAATCTTAAGTTTTATATAATCAAGTCATAAGTCCGTGAATACAAAAAAAATTTCAGACCCAAAAATATAACATCAATTAAACCGACAAAAAAAACAATACCAAAACAAAACATTAACCAAAAAAATTAGGAACACACTACGTCTATAAATGAATATTATCCAAAACAGTCGACTCTCATGCTTTTATTTCAAAGAAAATCCGAACAAATGCACTTTGATGACAAAATATGAAGAAACATCGTAGAAGAAAAGCACCAACATCAAGATGTTAGTCGAGGTAACACTGCCTCGAAGTCAATCTCTTCAAACATCAAGCAATCAACAGAGTTCAGATTCCTACTCAAAGGCAAACCATAGCTATTAGACAATAATCACCGCACTCCTGATTCCTAAATATACCGAGCTCAAAGAGGACTACTGCGACAAAGTAAACCAAGTGCAACAAGGGATGAGGGAGACAATACCAATTCGATAATTTGAAGCAAGCGATACTCCACTGAAATCACATCAAACGACCCAGATCGAGACACCACAAACCAAACAAATTACCATCAAACTAGATATGGAGAAATCTAGGACTAAAACATAAGACAAGTACGCAACCGTAGCGAGAGCAGCTATGCTGCACCGTCAAGAGGCTTCCGCGGTCCAATTTATCTGGCGCTACCGATTCCACGTATCCAGCACTCCGACCCAGAATAATCCCCACCGAATCAGAACCGAAACCAGTTTGAAACAACCTCGAGACGAAGGATTAGAAGCAAAGACTGCATACCAAGAGAACACCTCTAACCAACACAAGACTCCTGAGCGACTAACGCGAACCACCAAGACCTCAAAACAAAGCAGGTCGAAATCAAATCAAGAACTATTCCTCAACAGAACACAGCGAAAAAAATCTCTTCTCCACCACGCTCGTCGAGAATCTTTCGAAACAGGTGGGGGAGATCGGTAGGGAGAACTAAGGGTTGCGACTAATCCACCAAAAACTAATCACAACCAAGACCAGACCCAAACCTTTCACCAACACCAGCTGACCCTAGCCTAGATCTGAGACCACAATCTTCACCCTCCCAAATCTCTTGACTCGAAACCAAAACCCATAAAATTTGTGAAAAACTTCGACAAAACCTAGGAAATAACAACGAAAAGACAAGCCAAAAGACAAAAACTCACAGGGCCGATATCGATGTTGTAGTAGCCGCCGATTGTCGGACCACAAATGTAGATCTCCAAGACTTTACTGTAGCGGCGACGGCACTCTAGACAGAAATTTAAAAAGCAAACATGGTTACCAATTGTTGTTTCATTCCCTACTTTTTATTAATGGATTAGAAAATTTTGTATCTTTTCGTTGATACATATTTTTAAAACTCGACAATAGATATGATCATTCATATATTGGATCTATGTTATTCTTTGTTCTTCCGAAATAACATCATAAATTCTAAATATTTGTTTCAAATTTTATAAATATATATAATAAAGGTAAAAGATTGTTAAATCGAATGTACTTTAAATTAGATTAGGTTTGTAATGATCGCGAACCAAAAATTGTGATTTTTGGTCGTGCGTCGATCGACGCAAGGTTAAATCAAACCAGTTGGTTCGATTTAAGTTGTCAGTTTGCGGGCCGGTTTATGGTGAAACCTAGGGTTTCCCTATAAATAGGGGATGACCGCGTTTTGGATGGATTTTTAGTTCCAGAAAGTTTCCTGAAAAGTTCCAGAGAGTTTCCAGAGAGATTTGTGAGAGGAGATTCGTCTAGGAGGCTTAAGAGATCGTTCTTGGAGTGATTCTCGTGAGGGCAGTGTATATCTCGGTGTTAAAGAGTCGTTCTTCGCGTTCTTCATAGCTTTTCATCCTTTTCCTTTCTTTTTCTTTCCAGATCTAAGGTAAGTGCGTGACCATGGCTTATCTGGGTAAAGAAAGTGATATGATGCGTTTGATTGTTGTTGTTGGGTGTATTTCGTGTGGTTTTTTAGTGGATTTGTGCAGGAAATTAATTGTGATGTGATCTAGAGTCGAGCTATGTGAGGATAGGTTTGATTCTTGGATCTGTGTTGGTGCGTCGATCGACACATGTGCATTAATCGACACCGGGGTGGTGTGTCGATCGACGCACGTGCAGTTTGTACGATTCTTGTTTGATTGCTCGTGCTTGTCTTGTTGAGTATTCACCCTGGTATTGTATCATTTTCTTATGCATGTGTGTATAGCCTAGTAGATGGGATGACCGTCTCACTGAGTATTTGTGATAATACTCACGCATCTAGTATAACCATGTGATGCAGGTAAAGAGCATGTGTGATCGTGGAATCGTGGCCAGAAAAAAGAGATGATCTAGAGTCTCGTGTTGGTTGCTTTATGAGCTCGTTAGAATTGCTAGGGTGTTAGTAATTCTGGAATTGTGGTTGAATGTTTATTGGATTATGGTTTATATATTGAATTGGATTAGTGGTTTCAATAAAGTATGAGATTTATTGAATGTTGTTATTGGTTATTGATTGTATTGTTTTCCGCAGTTTGTGTTGTTGACCCGTTGCGGATTATTATTTATGATAATAATAATCGGGAAAGGAAAATTTTTAAATTTACGGGTTAGATCGTTTCAAGGTTAGGTCCGGTGCTTTACACCGATAAATAATAATTGTAAAACAATTAATTTATGATTAAAATTATGATTTATATACAACAAGTACTATGTATGTTTTTTCTATCGTATGCGGAGTGAAATGTTTATAATGAAAATTAGTATCATTTTAGTTAAAACAATCAATTGTTGTTATTGAAAATTTTGTTTTTGTCAACTATGGCCAAAATTGTTATAATAAATCCGAGATTCGTGTGTGTATATATGAATTTACGATTGTTTTTGTACAGGAATGTGTTTCACCAAAAGATAAATAAAATATATAAATCAAACCAAATCAATATTGAACAATCCGAACTTGAACCAAAATATTTAATAATATGAATAGATACATAAATTATTATACTAAACTACTACAATTTAATTCGAATTACGATATCGAACCGAAATAATTGAACTAAACAAAAGTTACTAAAGAATATTGAATTTTTTTTTAAAATGCCACTTTTCAAAAATACCACTTGTTAAAAAAAATTGCATAAATATCACTTTTCAAAATTATTTTTTCATTATATCATTTATGTTTGGGTTAACTATGTTGTATTAGGGTTTAGTTTTGAGGGTTTAAAGGATTTTAAGGGTCAAAACATTTTTTAGAATTGAGAATTTTAAGATTTAGGCTTTAAAAATCCACAACTAATGTAATTTTTGCAAATAGACACCCTTAAGTGGTATTATTGCAAATGTACACCCCAAAAGTGGTATTTTTACAATTGCCCCAAGAATATTACTTTGTTTATGTATTTTATTCAGTTTTGTTAATTGATTAGATGAATTTTTTGTGTAGTCATTTGATTTTCTATATTTTAAATTCTATTTATTATTTTCAAAATTAATGTTCAACTAATTTCATAAATATTAGCAAATTCAATTTTTCAGATTTAATGATAAAATATAATATTGTTATTTTTGAAATAATTGTTTTTGAAAAGTTTTGAAATAGTAAAATGTGTTTGGTAGGTGGAGTTATAATATTTGAAATAAAAAATATTCCGAAAAATATCTCAACTTAATTTAATTTATTTAAAAAATACTTAAACTTGATCGGTTGGTTAATTAATACACAAAATATTTAACGTTGTTGTTGATATACTTGAACTTTCAAAATGTATTGGTTTTACTACATAGACATTAACGGGGTTAACCTGACTAACGAAAATTACTAAACACTTTTAACTTTTAACTTTTAATTAACATGTGAATTCTACAGTAAGAAAACACGATTTTGTCTTGACTTATTTTTCTCCAAATTGATTTTGGGATTCAAAAGGAAGAACTCTAATATCCCAAATTGATTTAGATATCAGATTTTCTTTCTTTTTTTCTGTTTAACATCGACACAATCTTTTTCTTTCTTTTTGAAGATGAAACGAAGTCAAAGTTCAAGCTCAAATCCAAATAAAACGAAAATAATTATTTTTCTAATATTAAAAATTGATTGTCAAAAAGATCCAAATAGTTGGAAGTTTTTTTTTTTGGTTCCGCAAGGTTTCCTATTGATTCTGCAAGGTTTCCTATAGATAAAAGAATTATTTTTCCGCAAGGTTTCCTACTGGGAATACTAATTTTATTGGTAACATTAACTAAAGTGAGCGTTCCGTGGAGATTACGGACATGTTTGAATCGTTTGCTAGAGGCTTAAAAAGTTAATTAAAAAAATCTTAAAGACATTGGGTTGGGAAATATCCTAGTCAATGCAATTTTGTTCTCATCTCCTCAATCCTCATGTTTTGTCGGCAGTTAACTTTTTTTTTTTTTTTTTATAATTTGCATCGGAGAACCATTAAAAGACTTTTCTCAATCATATTTTTCCAGTTTTTATATGTTTATTGATTGTACATGAACTAGTTCTGTAGTAGTCATTAAAACTCATTAAAAACCATAAATCACATTTATTCAATTCTGCTATCGAACATAAAAAAGGAATTCGTTATTAAACAAAAAAATATTTTGTCTGGTAATAAGTAAAGATTGCTACCCACTATTTTGTTTCTTGGAATCTTCTTGCTTTTAAAGTCAACAATGTCCTCCTTCGGAGCTAAGGTTCAATTATTTTATAAACATTTAATTTACCGTTTCAATTAACATATTTTAATGGGCACAACGTTTTTTCCACCAAAGTCTTCTCTTCTATATTTGTAAGTAATAATCGCTCTTTAAAGTGTGTGTATTTATCTGTTATAGACTTTTCCACGTAATATGTGACACGGAGCGATCGTTGATTTTTTAGGCTAAAATTTTGTATCCAAACACTTTTGATATGGCTCTTATTTTAAATTTGTATCAGTTTACCAATTCATGCAAGCCTTATCCAAAATAGTTTTTCTTCCATACGGTTTTTTTCTTATACAAAATGATGATATATGACAAAAAAAGAATTCATACGGTTATGATCAAGTAATATATGACAAAATTTTAGATTTGACAATGTTGGAAAATGATAGCTAAATTGAACTGAAATTAAGAAGTTAATAAGACGACACTTTAGTAGAGTGTTTTCTCTACTGCGTCCTTATTAACGTGAACCATATGTTTGGTAAATGAGATTAATATATGGGCCTATGAAAGAGAAGAAAGAAAAACAAAATGTAAATGGAGTAGTAATAATAAATATATAGATGAGACTTGAGAAAAAAAAAGAGAGGCGGTTTTGTTTTGTTTTGTGTTCGGCATCTTACAACATGTCTTTGAGCGGCTCAATTTACAATAGGGGACGATTTTGTATTAAAGTTTATTGGTGATTCGGAGTCAAATAGAGGCGGCGGTTCTAGTTCGGTGATTATTCTTGTACCGTGGGAATTAGTTTTTGTAGCATGCGCAAGCTCGAGAATGGCAGTCGGAGGCGGCTTCTCTGGCTACCTTAGAAGCTCCCGTGCCGCGCGGTTGTGGATTGGTCAAGCGAGATAGTTCCGTTTTTGTGTTAGTCCTCGGAAAAGCTGTAGGAGATTCACTGTGAGGTTTTGTGGTTGGACTTTGGGTGGATTGGCTCGTGGCAACAAAGATGGGACTCGAGTTCTTAGGAGCTGTAGCAACAACACAAATTTCCGAGTTTCGACGCTCGGAATCGGTGTTTCTTCGTCGATGATCCTTGCGGTTCTAATACATGTATTTAGCTTGTTATATATGTCCGTTTCTTTTTATGTTGTAGTTTGTCCTTGTTTTGTAGATTTTGGTATTTCTACTTTCTATGTGTTCTCTGTAATTCTATCACAAAATTTTAAAAGTGGTATAAAATTTAACATTTCTACCAAAAAAAAAAAAAAAAAAGTAGATGATATTAAATTTCGTTAGCAAAGTTTGGTAGAAACTCACTGAAAAATTAATAATGACATGTTCTTGCTTGAAATACAAACATGTGGAGAAAGAAAGATTGGTCGAAGATGCCTGAATTTACTGTGTTAGTAGTTAGGGTAACATAAACATAACATTCGAGAAAAAGTAAAACCAAAGCAAAGAATACTTGTAATTTCAGTAACTGCTATGTTCTAACTAGCTCCTTCGTCCTTACTTCACTCCCGCATGAATTCCAATTTTTTATGTAACATAAAATGCATCATAGTTTAACATTTGGATCTGAAATAGGAATCCTTACATAGGAATTGGGAATCAATTTCATTTGGAAATACATAAACTTACATTTTTTTTTCGTAAACAAACTTAAAAAATGTTACTCTCTATTTAAAAGGTCGGTTTTTTAAAAGATTTTTTTTATGTTCCACAAAGATTAATTTTCTAGATATTTTATGTATTTTTCATTAATTGATGTTAATAAATAATAGACGCCATAAAATATTTATTGAGAATATTTGATTATTATTTGTTCATAATTATGAGAAAGTGTTTAGAGGAAGAGACTAAACATTAATTATTATATAATTTATGGGAAAGCATTGAAAGAATCAATTTTAAAAAGAAAACAGGAGCAGCTTTTGGGATTAGAAAACAGAACGAAACTATCATTTTTAGCAAAAAAAACAACGAAACTATCATTAAACTATTCGGAACAATTTCACGAAATATAACGTGATCCAAGGAGAAGTATCGAGTTATAAAGTAGGTAGGGTTCTAGGACTTGTTCTTATTAGCTGTCCGTAGCCTAATCTCCTCCGATTTCCCACCCTTGGATTTGAATGGTTCTCGCCTCCTTTCATGTTAAAAAAAAAAACACAATGCTCCTTTTAGTTTATGTTTGGATTTCCATAAATAATTTTAAAAAAACGATCGTGGCTCTGGTCGTCTTTCTTTTTCTTCTTTTTGGTGCCTTTACTTTTTCGTCCTTTCGCTTTCATAAAAAATGAGAGAAAATATGGCTAACTTTTAAAAATTGAGCTTGTGCGTAGCATTTAGTGCACTGTAAATTTTCTAAATTAAAATTGCAAAGTAGTTCAAAAGAATCAAAACTATTGTATACGATAAGTAATCGATGTCTTCATCGATCTAAACTGTTCATGTTAAAATGCATAGTAAAATAATTTAACATCCAAAAAATATCAGTCGGGATCTACAGTGTGGTTGGTGTGGGGACTGGTCAGTTCTCAATAATCGTCTAATGATGTTGTTATTTATAATAGCTGTAAATTATCATAAACATTAATAATGCCACTAAGGTTGCAGAACAATCAAGATGTTCATATTAAATAAATAAACATATTGTCGTTTGGAAAACAAAATCAACGTATGTCGTCTAATCGACAAGTGAATATATATAAATGCATGTGTGTGTTGTATAGTGTTAGTGTATGTATATTCGTGAGTGTTGTTGTGGGGGAATCTGCCAAGGAAGTTACAAGGTGGCTGCTTTATTTTTTCCTGCCGTTTGTTTTCTTGTCTAAGTGCCTCAAAAGCCACATGTAATCTCACATGCCTCCTACTTATTTTTTCCAATACATATCTCATATCTTTTAGATGAAAGGTTTAGACTTTTTAGTTTTAGTTTAGAAATGAGAGTCAATTGAAAATAAACTGTAATAAGAGTAAATAATCACTCTAAATGTAGCGCTACGTCATATATGAAGCGTACATACATTATAATGCACATTTGCCGAATGAAAATATTGAATGCATGAACCTAAAGCAAAAACTAGAAGAAAATCAAATTGAGGTAATTGTTATTTTCTAGGCTTTGGTATTAGTAACTTTGTTAATAGTGCATACAAATTATCTCTAGTTCTAACAAATCAAGCCATCGACAACCTTACTCTATTTTTATTTTAATATCTCTTTCAATCGATGATATACTATATTTGGAGGAAACAGAGTTGTCGTCATCACAGAGAGAACCCGAACATATCAGCCACCATAATCAAGATTGTCAACAAAAATATGCGCAACTGCCTATGCTTCATTCGTAGTGGGGGAGATCATGCATAAAACGAAAGTTTAAGCCAATGGTTTGGAATTCCATAACTTTCATTTAAAATAATAATAATATAATAATTACAAATTTTATTGACTGAATTATATAAGTTTGTGGAAGTTCTCTTAGTTCAGTGGTTTGACAAAATGTTCATTAATGTTTTTACACCAGCAGATATGGAGTTCGAGTCCTAGAGAATGCAGATTAATGAAGACAAAATTTACAGGAGATTTTTTGCGTGGTGCAAGCAAAGTCGTTCGGAGTGGTCTCGCATGTCAAGACTAAAATTGTCTGTTATGTAATTATCCGTGTAATTGTTACATAATTTATAATAATTTATAAATTTAGATGATTAAAAATAAAATAAAACTTATATAAACTTTACAAAACCGTATACAACTAAAATTATAGAAAATAGAGGATATTTCTTTTTGATATAACATACCAACCCATTCTACGAAAAAAACGATATATACAAGTACTAATTTGAACAAACATTCAATAATTGTATATTAAGTGTTAAATGCATGTAGTTTTTTTTTTTGTTTTTGAAATCCAGTAAGGCAAAAACTTATCATATATTTTTATCAATTTTTGAAGGTTTTGGTTTTTGAAAATTAAGAAAACACGTTTTCCATTTTAATTGATTAACTAGAAACTGTTAACCTTCAACTTTTTAATCAAAATCTAAAAGCTCTAACATTCGTCTAAACCGAAACAAAAAATTAGATTTGAAAAAGTGACATTCGGTTTAAAACCATACAAGAAAAAAAGTAACAGGGAAAAGTGATATTTGGTAATTTATATTTTCTTTTAGCAAGGAGATCAGTGAAGCTATCTTGCATGCAATTTCTTTCACTTTCTGAGTCAACTTTTGCCGGCCACTCGACGAATATTCCTATTTCTACGTTTACGCTCTTCTTTAGACTTTAAGCCTTACAAATTCTATCCAAAATGCATTACATTTAATTTCATTTCTACTCTCTTTCCTGTTCTTCGACCTCGAAACCTTTTTTTTTTTCTTTTCTTTTTTACTGAAAGATTATATATTATTACATATCCAAACATACAAAATATAATACAAGACATATTCCGAGCGTTTTACGGAAAACACAAACCCAAAAGATTACCGGAGAGCGCAACCCTAAAGACTACAGGGGAGCGGCGCCCTAACTTTTACAGGAGAGCGTAAAACATAAGAAATCACAGCTACTACTAAATAAAAATATAAAAGAGACAGTCAAATCTAACGGAAAGAGCACAAGACGCGGATCAACAGAGCTCACCAGACATCGGCCAGGATAGGGGGAAACCGCGGAGAAAGAGTCCAAATACGACGATCAACAAGAACCAGAAGCCATGAACGAAAATCTAAACACCTACCCACCTAATCTTCACCCAAAGAGTCTAAATCGAGAACTATGCATCTCCACAAGAGGTTAACCCTACAAGAACCGACAAAGGAAGACCAAGGGCATGAAGACTAATTATTGACTAAACGAAGGATGGTAGAAGGAGCTAGAGAAAGATTCCCGAAGATAAAATAAGCTAATCGAAGATTACCCAATCTAGACCAACACCACACACACACAAACCGAAGAAACACAACCGCAATCTCATATTTGTCATCTGATTCTATTATCACCCATAAACATGGGAAGGATACGTTGGTGAAATACATAGACAAGCTACACGGACAAACATAATTGCCGGTACTTTCAGCTTAACGAAAGGACAGAAGAGAAGTCCTCGAAACCAGATCCAACCATAGACTAACAACAAAAACCCATACTTAAAAACTACACCAAAGAAAAACTCTTTTTGCAGAAGAAGGAAGGAAAAAATTAGATCCAAAATCTAGATCTAGAAAACTAGATCTGAAAATCGAAATCTACACATCCAACCAAACCAAGCAAGAAGAGACAAAGCATCAACATAACCAAATCATAAATAAACAAAGAGCAACTCCGGCGCTAACTGAGCCACTGGAGCCGCTAAGCGGTGAAGATGATGTAGAGAGAAGGCAGAGAAGAATTGTAGAGAGAGAAACGATTTTCAAGCTTGGTTAGCTATATTGAGAGACCTTATAATTCTGTTTTTTTCAAAAAAAAAATTAAAAAAAAAATTGGACTATATATTACTTATTGATTTGATATATCATGGTTTTTACCCGTTTTCAACCATGATATAAGTCCTTTTCATAGAGTTATTTTGGTATTTTCGAGTTGTTTCAGAGTCTTTGTAGGTCAATGATCGATTGGAGCACATTGAGAGCTTTTGGTGCATTTTGGAGCATCGAGGAAGGAAGAGGCGAAATGATCAAGTCGGAGTCGAGTTTTATTGGCCCATGTCGATCGACACAGACCTGTGTGTCGATCGACACGAGTACTTCTGACTTGAAGATTGAAGAATTTCCTTTTCGGCTCACGAAGCCCATAAGCTTACAAGAAGCCCAATCCGAATTTTAGACTTCATATATATAATTTTTCCTTAGTTTTTTTTGGAATATCTTGAAATTTATATTGAGACTTGGAGAAGGAGAGATTTGGGGAAGCTTCAGACTTTCAGAGATTTCTAAACCCTTTTGTATCTCTAACTCTATCTTTTTAATGCAATTTATTTTATTCATGATGTTTGTTTCAATCACACAAGTGCAACCCCTGTTGAAAGTAATGGTACTCCTCCCCCTTTATTCATTCATAAAAAAAAAAAAAAAAATTTGTGTTAGGATTGGGGTGAGATGATAGTTCTTGAGTATAGGATGAGGAAATAAAATTCCAATGAATCTGTGCTCAAGAAGTGATCACCCAGAGCTCAAAAGCAGCAGTCTGAATCCCTTAAAACGGATGTAGAAGACAAGCAATCTCACGACCCTGTCTCCTCACAAGGAACAACAGTAGTGAGTCACGACCCTGTCTCCTCACAAGGAACAACATTAGTGAAAAATGCACTGCTTTGAGTCTCAACAATCATAGAAAATAGGAATAGAGAGTCAAATAAGTCTGGGGGAGAGAAAGAATACCAAGTGTAGTATAGGTTGATTTGTCATGGTATAGTATGAGAATGAGTTTAGAAGGTTCTTGGCATTGAGATCATTGAGACTAAGCGATGAAGACTAACGGATTATGCTGTGAAGTGATGGATGAATTTGGGAAGCTGCGAAAGTCTGCGGAGAAGTACATGGTGGTCTGATTCTGGGTTGATTCTGTATTATGTGGTTCACTAGATTGAAAGGGTCAGTTCATTGCTCCAAGGGAAGGTAAGTTTCTGTGTTTTCAAACGTCTTTCACATTCTTGGTTTATGTTTTGCTTGAGGGCAAGCAAAGGTTAAGTCTGGGGGAGTTGATATATCATGGTTTTTACCCATTTTCAACCATGATATAAATCGTTTTTATAGAGTCTTTTTGGTGTTTCTCGAGTCTTTTAGTGTCTTTGTAGGTTAAAGATCGATTGGAGCCTAATGGAAACTTTTGGAGCATTTTGGAGCATCAAGAAAAAAAGAGCTGAAGATATCAAGTCGGAGTCGAGCAGAGAAGCTTGTGTCGATCGACACAAGGCTTGGGTGTCGATCGACACGTTCGTGCTAGACGAAAAAGAAGAATTCCAGAGGGTGCTATGTCGATCGACACAATTCATCTGTGTCGATCGACACAGGCTTTTAATAAAAAAATCATGTTCGGGCCTGAAGTTCCAGAAGTTTACACCAAGGCCCAATCCGATTTTTAGACAATATAAATAGTTTTTCCTTAGGTTTTCATGTTTTTATCTTGGAATTTATATTGAGACTTGGAGGAGAAGAGATTTGGGGAGAGCTTCAGACTTTCAGAGATTTCGAAACCCTTTTGTATCTCTAACTCTATCTTTTATGCAATTTTATTCATTCATAATGTTTACTGCATCTATGTCTGAGTAGTTTGCTTGTTAGGTTTAGGGTAATTTAAAGGTTTGATGAGAAATTGGTAGGATTGAAACCCTGTTAGGATTTATCTTTATGTTCTTCATCTAGATTAATATAACTCTGGTTTTAGGATTGATCAACTGAAATTGGATATCCTAGGTTGCCTTAATAGATGCGAAAGTATTATTAACAACCGGATATAATCCTAGATGAGCAAAATTATCTATTCGCAAAGAAATTTGGCTTAGTAATTTTGTGAACAATTGAACCTAAACTTCATGCTTGTCTTTATTCACTGAATTTGCAAAGAAATTTGGAATTTAGGGATTTAGTCATAGAAAATCTCTGCAACGAAAGTTGATTGGTTTTATATTCGTGTTTGAGTTCTAGAACCGTTCTTAATAAAATCCTAACCGTTTCAATCTCTGTGTCGATCGACACATACCTTTGTGTCGATCGACACGACTGTATTTCAAGTCATTCCTGCGAATTACCCAATGCCTTACTCTTTGTCCAATTGATTTCAAGAACTTTATCATCATTCATTGTTTACTTTGCTGTCTATTTTACATTATTACATTGTTGCTTAGCCTAATTTGAATTCATAATCGATTGTGTGAATTGATTCCCTGTGGATTCGATCCATAAGTACTACATCGATCTCTTAATTTGAGAGAGTAGCTCAGGGCAAATTTGAGCATATCAAATTTTGTCAGGTATGAATGAATAAAGGGGGAGGAGTACCATTACTTTCAACAGGGGTTGCACTTGTTAGGTATGAATGAGGAGTCAAGCCCTATGAACATCAGTCTCAAGGAAGACCGTGCAGTAGCTCTGACTTGGCGGATTATACTGGAAGTAGCAGACGTCTCCAGTCAACCGGTCAGCCTTAGGATTTCTCATTAGTTTGACTCTGAAACCTATCCTGGAAGAATGGTCACATGCTGGCAAAGACAATCCATCAAACCAAAAGAAAGGTCGTTCCTAACTAGTTTTGACTCAATAAAATTAACCAAAACAGAAAGAAACACGTTAGTAGTTTCCTCCCCCAGACTTAACCAACACTGTCCCCAGTGTTGTTAAAACATGAGCTTGGAAAGAAAAGAAATCAAAGGTAAATTGAACTTGAATGAAACGAACAAGATTTACCACTGTGGGGACCCTATCGATCGACACAGACTCTCCATGTCGATCGACACGGGTTCTGAAAGATCGGACCGTTATGTGTTGGAGAAATTTGAAAAAATGCTGTCCATGTCGATCGACACAGAGAAGATGTGTCGATCGACACGGACCTCTTTGTTTCAGACCGCAAACCTGCATTACTCAACAAATACTATCAAATAGAAAAACACAAGGCAAATCCCATTAAGTTGTTCAAGTTCAAAGCTCCTAAGAATCACAGACAAACTGACTCAAAGTTAGAAAATGAAAGATAAAAGAGAAAATAGAAAAACTTACAAGTGGGTTGCCTCCCACTAAGCGCTTGTTTTCAGTCCTTAGCTTGACTGTGTCGGAGCTCAGGTTTTTGGTGGAACGGTGCAGGGAAAAGCTCCTGGAAAGAGCTTCGCAGTATTTTGCAGCATCTCCTGGATCACTTCCTCTCCATTCTCTCTCAACTCTAAGGGGATGATGATCCTGAACTTAGAGAAAGGTTTGGAAGTCTTTTTGCGCTTGGACTTCGCTGGTTTGGTGACTCTATCAGATCGCTGGGAGATAGGAGTTGAAGGCGGAACTCTTGGGATCTTCTCCACGTCATCTCCAAGGTTTGAGCATTGTTGTCCTCCATCATTGACGGTCATACAAGAATTCTCCTTGACATGAACTGCAGGGTAGAAGACATTCTTGTTGATCTCTGAGAAGGAGATTTGCTGGTTTGGGAAGTCTACTATCGCACCCACAGTGGTAAGGAAGGCTTGCCCAAAAATCAATGGGTCATCGTTGTCCTCCTTCATCTCCATCACATGAAAGTCAGTAGGAACAAGGCAATCTCCCACTTGAAGCATTAGATCCGGAATAAAACCTTTCGAACTTGTAGAAGAAGAATCTGCAAACTTGAGAGATGCCTTTGGAGGTTCCAAATCTGAAATTCCTAACTTCTTCGCCACAGCCATGGACATGACATTTACATTAGCACCTCTATCACAGAGAGAGTCCTTTAGTTCTATACCATTGACTAAACATGGAACAACAAACCTCCCTGGAGTTGCTAGTTTAGTCAGCTTCCTCAACGATGGTTGAGCAGGTTTCTCCAGAGTCATGTCTTGAATAGCTGAACTGAGCTCTACAGAAAGCATTGCACGACATTGCTCAGAACTCAAGTTTAGACTAGACATCTTCTTCACACAACATCTGACCACATGAGAAATCTTCTCAGTATCAATCAATGGAAAGTCCACAACAAACTTATCCATGATAGCTTTGTATCTAGCATCCTCCAGCTCTTGCTTAGACCTCCTAGGATATGGTATCTTAGGCTTGTAAACTCTCTCTTCTGCTTTGGCTGAAGTCTAGGACGAAGTTGGGCAGTCCTGGGTAGCGTGTCGATCGACACAAGATCAAGTGTGTCGATCGACACGAGACTTTCTGGTGAATCCAGAATCGATATTCAGGGCTTGGGTCAATCGACATTGTCCATCCGTGTCGATCGACACGGAGCTGTCTGTCTCCAAATTCGCATCTTCTTTAAGCTCCATGACCTCTTTCTCCTCTAGACCCTTCTCACCCCCCCCCCCACAGTAACTGCATTGACGTGAAGTCTTGGGTTGGTGTCAGTCTTACTCGGAAGAAAACCTTCTTGCCTCTTAATAGACTCTGCTGTTTGGGCAACTTGGATATCCAGCTTTTTGACATGGGCGTTCAAAGCTTCGAATTTCCCATTCAGATCCTGATACATCGCATCCATTTTCCCGTTAAAACTCACGGTCATCTTCTGTTGCCCTTCCAAGATCTGCTCTAGCATGGTTTTCATCTCACTGCTCTCTGCTGTCTGAGGAGAAGGTGCCTGATAGGAGGAAGAACCGTAGTTCCTTTGGTAGTTCCCGTTGAAGCCTCTGTTACCCTGCTGATTCCCAAACCTCTGATTCTGAAAACCAGTCCCACTGATGAAGTTGACATCCTTTTCATCTTGTGTCGATCGACATGATACTTTCTTGTCGATCGACACGGGGTCGGGTATGAAGGTTTCTACCTCCTGAGCAAACTGAACCGTCTTCTTTCCTACCAGAAGATTGTGTACAGTATCTAGCTTAGCTTTAACCTCTGCGATTTGGCTTCCATCCATGTTACCACCCAGCTTCTTCCTCTCGAAATCTGCATTCTTGGTGCTATTGCTGGAGGCCAAGTTGTCGATGAGAATCAGAGCATCTTCCGGGTATCGGGTGTTGAAGTTCCCATTGCTAGCTGAATCGAGGGCCATCTGATACCTCCAGTCAATCCCTCTGAAAAAGATGCCCAACAGCTGGACGTCACTAAATCCGTGGTGAGGACAATCTCTCTGGTAGGACTTGAATTTTCCCCAGGAAGCCTTGAATGCTTCAGTAGGACCCTGTTTGAAAGTAGAGATCTTAGTCCTTAGATCCTCAGATCTCGCCTCATCGAAGAAGTTGATGAGGAAGGAATTCTTGGTGTCCTCCCAAGTAGTCAGCGAGCCCGGCTCCAGCTGCTTCAGCCAGTAAGCTGCTTCTCCACTGAGAGAGTATGGGAACAGCTTACAGTAGAGATAGTCGCTAGAGACTCCATTTGCCTTGATGCTGGATGCTAGATCCTCGAATCTCTCAATGTGGTCCATGGGATGCTCAGATGACAGACCGTGGAAGGGGTGCTGAGCCACAAAAGAGAAGTATGTAGGCTTTAGCTCGAAGTCGTTCCTCTGGAAAGCAAGAGGGCGAATCGCTGCCCTGTTGGCATAGAATTCGTCTGGCCTGTTATACTCTCCTAGAGTGCGCCCACGCCTAGCTGGCTCATGGCGCTGTACAACCTGCTGTTCCTCTAAAATCACAGCCCCATTCTCATCCAACCTCTGACCCTGAGCATTACGTCTACGACCCTCAGTGTCCTGCAGGAACCCATATTCACCCCTGATCAGAACTAATGGATTCATTCTGGCTGTTCTTGTCGCTGCTCGGTTTGCTTGTTCTAGCTTTCCAATCTCTAGGTTGAGATCAACTAGCTCTTCATTTCGGTTGTGTCTGGTAACGCGAGGATGCATAAACCTGAAACACACAAAACAAAAAGAAAAGAAATAGTAAGTAAAATAAACAAAAATAAAAACTTAGACAAAATTCTAATATCACAAATCGATTGGTTAAATCGAGTCCCCGGCAACGGCGCCAAAATTTGATATGCTCAAATTTGCCCTGAGCTACTCTCTCAAATTAAGAGATCGATGTAGTACTTATGGATCGAATCCACAGGGAATCAATTCACATAATCGATTATGAATTCAAATTAGGCTAAGCAACAATGTAATAATGTAAAATAGACAGCAAAGTAAACAATGAATGATGATAAAGTTCTTGAAATCAATTGGACAAAGAGTTAGGCATTGGGTAATTCGCAGGAATGACTTGAAATACAGTCGTGTCGATCGACACAAAGGTATGTGTCGATCGACACAGAGATTGAAACGGTTAGGATTTTATTAAGAACGGTTCTAGAACTTAAACACGAATATAAAACCAATCAACTTTCGTTGCAGAGATTTTCTATGACTAAATCCCTAAATTCCAAATTTCTTTGCAAATTCAGTGAATAAAGACAAGCATGAAGTTTAGGTTCAATTGTTCACAAAATTACTAAGCCAAATTTCTTTGCGAATAGATAATTTTGCTCATCTAAGATTATATCCGGTTGTTAATAATACTTTCGCATCTATTAAGGCAACCTAGGATATCCAATTTCAGTTGATCAATCCTAAAACCAGAGTTATATTAATCTAGATGAAGAACATAAAGATAAATCCTAACAGGGTTTCAATCCTACCAATTTCTCATCAAACCTTTAAATTACCCTAAACCTAACAAGCAAACTACTCAGACATAGATGTAGTAAACATTATGAATGAATAAAATTGCATAAAAGATAGAGTTAGAGATACAAAAGGGTTTCGAAATCTCTGAAAGTCTGAAGCTCTCCCCAAATCTCTCCTCCTCCAAGTCTCAATATAAATTCCAAGATAAAAACATGAAAACCTAAGGAAAAACTATTTATATTGTCAAAAAATCGGATTGGGCCTTGGTGTAAACTTCTGGAACTTCAGGCCCGAACATGATTTCTTTATTAAAAGCCCGTGTCGATCGACACAGATGAATTGTGTCGATCGACATAGCACCCTCTGGAATTCTTCTTTTTCGTCTAGCACGAACGTGTCGATCGACACCCAAGCCTTGTGTCGATCGACACAAGCTCCTCTGCTCGACTCCGACTTGATATCTTCAGCTCTTTTTTTCTTGATGCTCCAAAACGCTCCAAAAGCTTCCATTAGGCTCCAATCGATCTTTAACCTACAAAGACACTAAAAAACTCGAGAAACACCAAAAAGACTCTATAAAAACGATTTATATCATGGTTGAAAATGGGTAAAAACCATGATATATCAATCACCATGTCTGAGTAGTTTGCTTGTTAGGTTTTGGGAAGTTCTAGGGTTTGATGAGAAATTGATAGGATTGAAACCCTATTAGGATTTATCTTTATGTTCTTCATCTAGATTGATTTAACTCTGATTTTAGGATTGATCAACTGAAATTGGAAATCCTAGGTTGTTTTAATAGATGTGAAAGTATTATTAACAACCTGATATAATCTTAGATGAATAAAATTATCTATTCGCAAAGAAATTTGGTTTAGTAATTTTGTGAACAATTGAACCTGATTTTAATGCTTGATTTTCACTAAATTTGCAAGGAAATTTGGAATTTAGGGATTTAGTCATAGATAATCTCTGCACCGAAAGTTGATTGGTTTTATATTCGTGTTTGAGTTCTAGAACCGTGCTTAATAAAATCCTAACGTTTTTATCTATGTGTCGATCGACGCGATCGATTTTGATTCATTCTTGTGAACAACCCAATGCCTAACTCTTTTGTCTCATTGAATTTTAAGAACTTTATCATTCACTTGTTTACTTGCTGTTTTTATTGCACTAATACATATTTACTTAGCATAATTTGAATTCACTAATTGATTGTGTGATTTGATTCCCTGTGGATTCGATCCCTAAGTACTACATCGATCTCTTAATTTGAGAGAGTAGCTCAGGGAAAATTTGAGCATATCAAAATTTGGCGCCGTTGCCGGGGACTCAAAATCACCATTCGATTTTTGATTTTAGAGTTTTGTCTAAGTTTTAATTTTCTATTTGTTTACTTCCGTTTTCTTTTGTTTTTGTCTATTTCAGGTGCATGCTTAATCGCAAGACCAGAAACAATCAGAATCAAGAGTTAGTGGATTTTATTTCTGAGTTAGGAGCTTTAGAAAGAGCCAACAGGAAAGCTACACGAGAAGCAGCAATGGAGCGTCTTGCGTTAGTACTGATTCGCGATGCAGCTGGGTTGTTGGTTGATAATGAAGGGAACAGGCACAATGAGCGCGGTCAGAGGCTGGATGCTGAGGGAAACGTGATTCCTGAACCGCGCGTTGAGGATAGACATTTGGGTCAGGAGGTGCTTGCTCGTGGGCGTACTGTGGGAGAGTACAACAGGCCCGATGAGTTTTATGCCAACAGGGCAGCAATCCGACCTCCAGCCTTCCTGAGGAACGATTTCGAGCTGAAGCCAGCTTACTTCTCACTAGTGGCTCAGCACCCATTCCATGGCCTTTCTTCTGAGCACCCCATGGATCACATTGAGAGGTTTGAGGACCTAGCATCTAGCATTAAGGCTAATGAAGTATCCAGTGACTACCTCTACTGTAAGCTCTTTCCCTATTCTCTCAGTGGAGAAGCAGCCTACTGGTTGAAGCAGCTAGAGCCGGGCGCGCTGACTACTAGGGAGGACACCAAGAATGCCTTCCTCAACAACTTCTTCGATGAGGCGAGATCAGAGGATCTAAGGACTAAGATCTCTACTTTCAAGCAGGGACCGACTGAGGCATTTAAGGCTTCCTGGGGAAGATTCAAGTCCTACCAGAGGGATTGTCCTCACCACGGGTTTAGTGATGTCCAACTGTTGGGCATTTTCTTTAGAGGTATTGATTGGAGGTACCAGATGGCTCTGGATGCTGCGAGCAACGGGAACTTCAACACTAGATATCCCGAGGATGCACTTGTGCTTATCGAGAATTTGGCTGCTAGTAACAGTACCAAGAATGCAGACTTTGAGAGGAAGAGGCTTGGTGAGAACATGGATGAAAGTCAGATTTCTAAGGTAAAAGCCAAGATAGACTCTGTGCATAACTTTCTAGTGGGGAAGAAGTCAGTCCAGGTTGCTGCAGAAGTAGAGGCTTTTGAGTCTGAAGAAAAAGATGTTAACTACATCAATGGAGCTGGTTTTCAGGGTCATAGATTTGGTAATCAGCAAGGGTATCAGAAACCATTTCAGAGCAACAACTACCAAAGGAACTACAGTTTTTCTTCTTACTAGACGCCACCTGCTCAATCTTCAGATAGTGAGATGAAGTCAATGCTAGAACAGATTCTAGATGGTCAACAGAAGATGACAGTGAGCTTCAATGGGAAGATGGATGCCATGTACTCTGATCTGAATGAAAAAATCGAGGCCCTCAATCTCCATGTGAAGAAGCTAGACACCCAAGTTGCTCAAACCACAGAGAATGTTAGAAGGCAAGAAGGTTTCCTCCCAGCCAAGACGGAATCAAACCCGAGACTACACGTCAATGCCATCACCTTGGGGAGTGAAGAGGAGGTTGAAGACGAAGAGATTTCCGTACCAGACCCCGTTTCGATCGACACGGGTGGCTTATGTCGATCGACACGAGTCGTAAATCTCAACTCTGGGAAATACGCAATCGATGATGAGGTCGACACATCCTCGACACAAGGATGTCGATTGACACATCCTCGATACAAGGATGTCGATCGACACAGACCCTTCGTGTCGATTGACACGTGTCCCAGACGAGTCCAAACCTTTCAAAACCTTCAGTCAAAGCAGAGGAAATGGTCTACAAGCCCAAGATCCCATATCCACGAGCTGTTAGCATCCAAACGCCAGAGGAGAAAGGAGGACATGCTCAACCACAGATGAGAAAGTTGCAGAAGATACCGAATCCAGGGATGTTCGTTGTTCCTTGTACGATCAAAGGTACGAAATTCAAGAACTCTTTTTGTGACACTGGAGCTAATGTGAATGTCATGTCTGAGTCTGTTGCAAGGAAGCTGGGGATTAAGGATCTGCAACCTTCGAAGATGTCTATCGCGATGGCTGACTTTTCTTCAACATCTTCGAAAGGATTCATTCCTGACTTGATGCTTCAAGTAGGAGATTGTCTGGTTCCGGTGGATTTTTAAATTATGGAGACAAAGAATGACAGGGAGAGGCCATTGATTCTTGGGTCATCATTCCTTGCCACTGTGGGTGCAATTGTGGATTTTCCCAATCAGAGAATCTCCTTCTCCAAGGTCAACAAGAATGTCTTCTACCCAGCAGTTTGTATCAAGGAGAATTCTTGTTTAACCGTTACAAATGAAGGAGAGCCGAGTTCAGACCTTGACAATATGAAGAAGATCCCAAGTGCTCCACCTTTGACTGCACCCTCTCTGAGCTCTGATGGAGATTTGACTATCTGCAAGGTAAAGCGTAAAAAGACTTCCAAACCTTTCTCCAGGTTCAGAATTGTCATACCCTTAGATTTAAGAGAGAAAGGAGAGGTCGTTATCCAAGAGATGGTGGGAAACACTATGAAGCTCTTTCCCGGTGTTGTTTCTTTCACCGATCCACCATAGTCCTGAGACCTGACACAGTCAAGCTAATGACTGAAAACAAGCGCTTAGTGGGAGGCAACCCACTGGTAAGTCTACTTATTTTTCGTTTTATTTTCCCTTTGTTTACTAACTTTTAGTTTTAGTCTAAGTATTTCAGGTTCATTCAAAAAAAAAAAAAAATTTGACGAGACGAGGAAATGTCAGTTTGTCGATCGACACACCTACTCGTGTCGATCGACAGACCCTGCAACATGTAAGTTCTCGTTCTTTTCAATTTGTTTTTCTTTTTCTTTTCTGTTCTTTCACCAATTTCAGGCTTGATAACACTGGGGACAGTGTTGTTTAAGTCTGGGGAAGGTAGTTACTAACTTTGTGTTCGTTTTTGAGAGTCAGTCAAAATGGTTTTATTGAGTCAAAATAGTCAGTTGGAGACAATGATCGTTCTTTTGGTTTAGTGGATCGTCTCTTTCAGTTGTGTGACCATTTTTTTTTCCAGGATCGATTTCAGAATCAGACTAATGGGAAATTCTAAGGCTGACCAGTTAACTAGAGACGTCTGTTAGTTCCAGCATTATTCGTCCAGGGTTCGAGCTAATTATGCGGTCTCCTCGGTGATTGGTGTTCATAGAGCTTGACTCCTCATTCATACCTGACAAGTGCAATCTCTGTTGAAAAGAATGGTACTCCTCTTCTTCGATCTAAAAAAAATATATGAATGATTTGGGGTGATATGATAGTTCTTGAGTATAAGACGAGGAAATAAATTTCCAGTGAGTCAATACTCAGGAGGTGATCACCTGAAGCTCAAAAGCAGCAGTCTGAGTCCCTTAGAACGGATGTAGAGGACGAGCGATCTCACGACCCTGTCTTCTCACAAAGAACAACAGTAGTGAAAGCACTGCTTTTGGGTCTCAAACTCTAAAAAAAAAAAAAAAGAGTTTTTGAATCGAATAAGTCTGGGGGAGAGAAAGAGTACCGAAAGTTATATGGATTCACTAGTCATGGTATAGTATGGGAATGAGTCTAGAATGTTCTTGGCATCGAGATCTGGGACGAGACCCAGCAATGAGGACTACCGGGTTATGTTGAGAAGTCGTGGATGAATTTGGGAGGCTGCGAATGTCTATGGAGAAGTACATGGTGGTCTGTTTCTGAGTTGGTACTGCACTATGTGGATTACTAGTTGAAAGGGTTTGGTCCGTTACTCCAAGGGAAGGTAAGTTTCTGCGTTTTCAAACCTCTTTCACATTTTTTAGTATATGTTTTGCTTGAGGGCAAGCAAATGCTAAGTCTGGGGGAGTTGATATATCATGGTTTTTACCCATTTTCAACCATGATATAAGTCCTTTTCATAGAGTTATTTTGGTATTTTCGAGTTGTTTCAGAGTCTTTGTAGGTCAATGATCGATTGGAGCACATTGGGAGCTTTTGGTGCATTTTGGAGCATCGAGGAAGGAAGAGGCGAAGTGATCAAGTCGGAGTCGAGTTTTATTGGCCCATGTCGATCGATACGGACCTGTGTGTCGATCGACACGAGTACTTCTGACTTGAAGATTGAAGAATTTCCTTTTCGGCCCACGAAGCCCATAAGCTTACAAGAAGCCCAATCCGAATTTTAGACTTCATATATATAGTTTTTCCTTAATTTTTTTTGGAATATCTTGAAATTTATATTGAGACTTGGAGAAGGAGAGATTTGGGGAAGCTTCAGACTTTCAGAGATTTCTAAACCCTTTTGTATCGCTAACTCTATCTTTTTAATGCAATTTATTTCATTCATGATGTTTGTTTCAATCACCATGTCTGAGTAGTTTGCTTGTTAGGTTTTGGGAAGTTCTAGGGTTTGATGAGAAATTGATAGGATTGAAACCCTGTTAGGATTTATCTTTATGTTCTTCATCTAGATTGATTTAACTCTGATTTTAGGATTGATTAACTGAAATTGGAAATCCTAGGTTGCTTTAATAGATGCGAAAGTATTATTAACAACCTGATATAATCTTAGATGAGCAAAATTATCTATTCGCAAAGAAATTTGGTTTAGTAATTTTGTGAACAATTGAACCTGATTTTAATGCTTGATTTTATTCACTAAGTTTGCAAAAAAATTTGGAATTTAGGGATTTAGTCATAGATAATCTCTGAAACGAAAGTTGATTGGTTTTATATTCGTGTTTGAGTTCTAGAACCGTGCTTAATAAAATCCTAACGTTTTTATCTCTGTGTCGATCGACGCGATCGATTTTGATTCATTCCTGTGAACAACCCAATGCCTAACTCTTTTGTCTCATTGAATTTTAAGAACTTTAATCATTCACTTGTTTACTTGCTATTTTTATTGCACTAATACATATTTACTTAGCATAATTTGAATTCACTAATTGATTGTGTGATTTGATTCCCTGTGGATTCGATCCCTAAGTACTACATCGATCTCTTAATTTGAGAGAGTAGCTCAGGGCAAATTTAAGCATATCATGATTCCATATTTAATTATCTAACATCAACTAAAATAAAATTTAGTAACTAACATTTTAATTATATGAGATTTCAGTTTTACCCTGAATATAGTTATGATAAGTAATCTCACAGCTTATTTTTATTATTATCTCACTGAATACATTTTTTTATTTCAATTTTCTTCTTTCTTATGTCTAAAAATGATTAAAAATAAATAATATTTTTTTTACATTATTAAAAAAAACAAAAACCAACATCACAAACATATAAATTTGTTGACAAAAAAAGAAAATATAAACTTTTTATTTCTATTAATTATCTAATATATATTTATACACATAGTTAACTAAGTATCTAAATATATTTATCTAGACTTTTTTTTATTAACTATATAGTTAACTATATACCCAAATATATACTTAATTTTTTTCACAAACATTCAACTATATTTGTTATATTTACGAATAGTTCACAATTATCCTTTTGTTTGTGTGTAAATGAGTATATAGTTAGATATATAACTAACTATTTTTAAATATAATTACTTATATACATTTATGTATAGTTAACTATATATCCACATATAATTATTTAAAGAGTTAATTATGTTCACAAATAGTCAATTATACTTGTAACATCCCGGTTTCAGGAACTATGTGGTGTATGCGGAGAGGTTTAAGAGAATTGATTTGGCTACCTATATCACCAAAGTGCACTTATCTTTTCCGTCACACATCTAGAAAGAATTCCAAAGTTAAGCGTGTTTGGGCTGAAGCAATTTAAAGATAGGTGACCTACTGGAAAGTCATTTTCAGTACCGTGTGAGTGAGGACAAAACACGATAAAAGATTATGTGGTGATTTGCAGGTTTAGTAAACAAGTCTTTCGAGTCTCCCGGACTAACGCACCGACTGTTAGACAAGAGTGGGTCCACGGGCCGAGAGTGGGTGTGGAGCCCATTAGGAGATGAAGATTTCTCCTAAGGGGATGAGAATTTCTCCTGAGGGGATGAGGATTTCTCCTGTATGTTATCGAGAGATGAAGATTTCTCTCGAGGGGATGAAAATTTCCCCTGCATACCGATAGCTCGACGACCATCGGAATATTACAATACTAGTTATATTCACGAATTATTCACTATTATCTAGATAATTAAAAATATAAATAATTATATTTAAATATAGTTAATTATATATTCACATATAGTTAGCTATATATGAACATATAGTTGTCTATATAGTTAATTTTATTCACAAACAATCAACTATATTTGTTATATCCACAAATAGTTTATTATTCTATATACAGTTAAATATATTCACAAATAGTTTATTATTATGTATTTTCAATATATAAAACATATAATTTATTATATCAAATAAGTATTTAATTATATTAAAGTAAAGTTTGCTATTTTATTTAAATAGAAAATAGTTCATTATTTATTTGAAATAGTTCACTATTTATTTCAATGATATCTAATTTATGATATAGTTTACTATATAATTTATATATTCAATTTTTTAAACAATAATCAGTTACAAAAAAGAAAAACGAAAAATATAGAATAATAAATAAAAAAGAAATGCATTTTTATATATGTCAATTTTAAGTTTATTTTTACAAAAAAACAATTATTATTTTTTAATTCAAAGAGAAATTTGTATTAAATGTACATTAAAATGACAACTTTAATTAAATTTATTGAAAAGATAAATCAGTCAATATTAATTTATCTTTTTTAATTATTAAATTAACAAATTATACATGTTAATTTATTAATTTATATATTCAAACATGTTATTGAACTAAATAATCCTTTAAGAAATGCTCCATGATTCGCAATTTTATTCTATGCATCACCCTTAAGTCCATATGTATATTGAGTCTACATGTGTAAAACTAGAGGCCCATTATCAAGTTTTATCATTGGGCATCTTGACGTAATTACGTAACGTAAGAGCAGGTTGAATTGGTGGTTTTTAATGCAAATTCTTGAGGCAAAACATATTAAAGTTAAATAAAAATTAATTGTATTATGTAGAATCGTTTTTTAATTAAGGGATTTAAGAAGTGTTTTTAAGTATTACGTGTCACTTTTTGATTTATCAATGATTTTTTTGATAAAGAAAAAAAAATAAACATGCATTACACATTTAAAATTTTATTAAATGCACTTTATATTTTATTTTATTTAATAAGTTATGTTTATAAATTTTAAAAAAGTAAATTTTACTTAATTAAAATATTTTCATATTTTCTTTTTTATATTAAAAATCCTTAATATAATTCTACCATTAAAAAAAGAAAAAACTAAAATTTATTGATTTTTTTAAAATTGTAATAATATAAAATATATAATAAATAAATTGGTTAGAATTGAAAGAAATTTTTTATGATTGAACATGCTTTAACGAAGTTGTGCTGACTGCTCATATTGAAGGAGGAATTTACTTTTCCTCGTAGGGAAGGAATGGATACGAAGGCGACACGTATATATCCACGTGGTGACACGTGTTAATCAGCAAGCTAATACTGAAACTTTTGTTAGGATTTGATGATCTTATTAGCCTATAGGATGATAACAAGAAGACCAGTAAGTAAAGTATCAAACCGAGTGAACGACACGGAGAAAGGAGTAAAATGACAAAACTATTGGCCTTGTGTCTTGTCTTGGGCTCGTTATTGACGGTAGGATACTGCACGGTGTCGGAAAGTGACGTCATCGTGAAAGATGGCCACCGTATTGTTGTGGTGGAGTACGATGGAGACGGCAAAACCAACACTAGAGTCTTGATTTCACCGCCGGGAAAAGGACGAGAAGAGGAGAGAAGAGACCAAGAAGAAGTGTTTGGCAATGCGAAAGATAGAGCGATAGAAACGGCGTCGTCTCTTCCAGCTTCACCAGGGGAACTCGTATGCGACGCGATCGGTAAGTGTAAGCACAAGATGGCGAGTGTGTTGGGGAGAGTCAACGATCCAACGGCGAGCGAGACTGCTCAAGAAACGGCGGCACGTGATGTGGAAGAAACTGTGGAGAAGGTTGCATGGAAAGCCCATAAGGCTCAAAACGCATGGGGGAGAGCGAATATTGCGTCACGGCGGTTAGGGACGGTGGTTGCCACGGCGCTGAAGCTGGCGAAGATCGGGAGCGTGGTGAGTCTGATCGGGATCGCGACCGCGTACGGGATGTGTGTGTGGGTAACGGTAGTGTCGAGATACTTGTTGGCCTCGGTGCTTGGGAGGCAGCAATCCGGTGTGGTCCAGAGCAAGCTGTATCCGGTGTACTTCAAGGCGATCTCTGTAGCGATTCTGGTAGGGTTGCTTGGACACGTCATCAGCCGGCGAAGGAAGGTACTTACCGATGCGGTGGAGATGTGGCAGGCCGTTAACCTATTATCTTCGATCCTGATGGTTGAAGCTAATGCTTCATTTGTTGAGCCACGAGCCATCAAGGTTATTTGCCCGTCTCCCAACTCATTTATTTTAAAAACACAAAGATATATATATGGTACATTTGCGGGTTTGAATCTAGATGATAACACAACCAAAACAACACTAGCTAGCACAAACTAGGCTATATGTCCGGTCATTTTATCAAGTTTATTTACATTGATTTATTCTCAAACTATATGACCTTTATAGTCATATCCATGTAATTTTAACTTTGCATTTTAATTGAATACATTTTCTCCAAAAAAAAAAAATCTCCAAAAAAATCAAAATCTATTAAAAACATTTTCTAGAATTACTTTTCGAACTCAAATTCTATAAAAAAATTACAAGCTAAGTAGTTTTACTCGCGGATGGACTGCATAAAACTTGAATATTCTAATTCAATTTTTTTTTAAAACCCTTAATCCCTCCTCCATTTATTGGATTCTGAAAATACTTGAGGTTCATATGTGAACGAAACGTTTAGAGTGATGCACGGTAATATTAATTATTATGTTGTGGAACAGGCAATGTTTGAGCGAATAAAAGCTGAGAAGGAAGATGGAAGAGGACTTGGCAGGTCAGAGTCGCAGTCCGGTGAAGCCGCGGCTCGAACCAGCGGTAAGAAGGTAATAGAGAAGACGGATGAGGATGCGGTGAAGCAGAGACTGACGAAGCTTACCGAGAGGCTGAGTAGGTTAAATTCGTACTCATGGCGGCTAAATTTACTTACTCTCATGTCTCTCACTTGGCACTTTGTGTATCTCGGCCATCGACTCAGCCTCACTTGTTGAGTCATCGAGCCGCTGATACATTTGTTGGTTTTGTGTTTGTTTGGTTAAATGGTTGTGCCAGATATTTCTTGTGTGCATAATAGTAGTTGATGCTCTAATCACGCAGATATCCCTTGAGTGATTGAAAGAAGAGTGTACCCATTCCTCCCTACCACTTTTTAGATTCTTATTCCTGCCTGGAGCAAAAGAATTAATGTGTTAATTCCTCTTTCTACACTAGTCAAAAATTAAACACACCTACTTGGGTATTTAACTGCTAAAATATAATCAAATTCTTCTGTGCTAGTAACATCTTTTGAAAATAAGTTGTTCGACTAGGTAACAACTTATTTTCACTTATTTAATCGGATGCAGTGAAATATAAGTGAAAAATTTCCTCAAAGGATAAAAATGTTACTAGCAAAGGATAAAAATCGTCAAAGGTGATTGGCCCTCTGTTTCTTCCTCTTTGATCTTAAATTTTCCTTTTTTTTTTAGTGAGAATTACTTCGCTAGAAACAGAGAATTATGTTTAGGTTGTTAGTGTATTTCAAAGTTTAAGTGCCATCTTTATCAAAATCTCCTCCAACTCATCATTATTCAGTTTGGCTTATTTCCATTGTTTGTGGTCTTATTGTCTCACAGACTTCTACAGTGAAGAAGAAGATATAGTTGGCTAAAGGTTGATTGTAATAAAAGTGACTAAATAAGGTTGGAGATGTTACTCGTAAGGTTGAGTTGATGTTATTCATTATTATTATATTTTTTTTTTTTTGAATTGAATGTAAAATCAATTCAAACAAAAAAAAAGGTTTTGTAACAAGTGTAACTTAATTTGAATAATGTAAGTAGATCTTAGTCTTTCTCTAAATAAAAAAACTCGTGAGTGTTTAGCGAGAGACAAACCAAGCTTCCCTCCATTGCTCCTTCATATCTCGTGTTTCGTATCTTGCAAATTTATGATAACCGATTTCTGATTTGCTTATCCATGATGTGCACAAGTTGAGCATCTTGCTTAGATTCTACGAGGTTGCGAATCAGATCTCTCCACACCACCTCCGAAAATCTGTAGTTGAAGTAAAGATGATTCCGAGTTTCAAAGAAATCATTCTAATATGATTTTAAGTGTAGATGCTCATTTATCATCTTCTTTTACAAATTTTATAAAATGTTTCGCTTAGATTCTCTGAAATTTCTGTCTTGTTGTGATTTTTCTTTCAGATTCTTTTCTGCATAGTCTAAAAACAAAATATTAACAAATTATAACAAAATATATATACAAATTATAATTAAACAATTTTATCTCGCATATGACATTAAAAATTGAAAGTAAAATGGATAGAAAAATAGGGATCTTCAACCATAAAATAAAATATAATAATAATTTATTTTATAATAGTTAACCGTAAGGCGCATAGTTTATGAGTTTGCATCTAAATGATTGACTGTCGATGTAATAACTGAGATAAAAAAAAAAAGAAACAGAAAGAAGAATCAAATAGCAAACATATATGGGAGAAAATCTCTCTAAAAAGAAAACAATCTGGTCATAAACCATTGTCCATTGACTCCATTGTATCTAATCTTAAGAGATATAATAACACACCAAGAATCCCCAAGAGATTTATATACCATTCTCCTACTCTTTCTTAAGAGTGCATAACAAAACACAAAACACAATTTTCAACACATTAATCCAAAACCATTTTATTTTGTAAACAATTAAATTCCATGAAAATTAACCATAAGAAATCTTGTTCTATAGGGCTATTATTTCTTGACTACGGCTGCTCCTGAATCCAAAGCCTCGATTCTCTCTCTGATAACTTTGATCCTCTTCTCAACCACATCGGCCGCTTTGATCAGATCCTCGGAATAATCAGCATCGTTTAGATCATCGAACGAAGCAACCATCCCTAGTTCCATTGCACGGCTATGCATCTGCTCTTTCTCTAACTTCTTCTTTGCGTCTTGGATCATCCTATTCATGAGATCCCTCTGGTCCATCATGTACTTGGTTTGTTTCTCAACCGGAAGTTCGCTTAGCCTGTTTAGAAGAACACGAACCTCGTTACGGCTTGGCCAGACCTCAGGGCCTTCCTTGTAATCGCTGTAGATGATGGCGCAAGCACGTAAACCACATAGAATGGTTAATTCTTTGAGCTTCTTCAATAAACCATCTTTGCGTTTTCTGAATGTAACTCGACGAGTGGAGTTGTCAGAAATCAATTGGTGTGTTACCTTTCTTCTGCCCATGGTGACAAAAAAAAACAAAGAAAGAAGAGAAGGATTTGTGTATTTTCAGGGACCAGATGGGTAAAATGTTATATAGAGTTTCTAACTTTGGTTTTTTGGCTCGGTCCACAAGAGGTTTCAACAAATTATAGAAATGTTTTAAAAGAAAAAATACATATAAAGGTTTAAGGAAAAATAGCTATTAAAACTTTCTATATAAGAAGATTTCTATCTAAAGAGCTTTTTCAATTTATTATGTGTCTTGTGTTGGTTGGTCTTGTGAATCTGTCAAACAGGAAGGTAATATTTACCTATTAATGTCCCCATAAATGTGTTACTAAATGTTAATAAAATTAATTTCTTTTTTTAAAATTAGACCTATTAGAAGAGGATATGATGAATTGTAGACACATATTTGCATAAATTCTACATGTGTAACAAGTACCATTATTTTATACCAGTAGGGTAAATGACATACTGTATATGTCAGTCAAATTTAAATTGGTAATCACAAAAGCCTAATATGCTTAGAGAAAATTAAAAGAGAAAAAAGAGCCTAAAACAGGGTAATGGGCTCTTATGAATACTTATATAAAATAAATATGTAACTAAATATTGTTTTACATAATTTGTTTTTTGTCATCTATAGGTTAACATAAATATTCTTTCTTTTTTTTGACAACTACATACTTATGATTAATTTCATTTTTAACTTTTCTTTTCACATTATGTAATTATATAATTTTCTCTTATATATGATTTTTTTTACCTTATTACTCATAAGAGTCTCTTGCATTACATAAGATTATATTAATATATTTACACCATAAAACCTGAGATTTGATTTTAGAAAATATGAATTATTGTAAATCAATAGAGACAAATTTATCAGAAGTCTGTTTGTCGTAGCGCAAGATGTGTATATTAAATAACTTATGTTTTCATGTTTCAAGATAAAGCTATCTGCACTGAATGTGAGAGAGAACAGTTTAAAGTAATTTTATAATGCATATAACATTGTTCGTTGTAGAATCATTTATCTAATCATTCGATCTGGAATGTTGCACGTAATTTGCCGATCATAAAATAATATCATCATTTGTAATAGATTAAAAATAACATTTTCTAATAATGTAACAATATAATCATTCCAAAATTAATGGAATATCGTCATTTTAATAAAAAAAACTACTAAAGTGTTAAATGGAGATGAACAATTTTGTTATGTCCCACACCGAAGAGTAACAAAAATCTATATAAATATACACACGTGTTTTTTTTGGTGCTCTCCTCCTCTGCCGACTGGACCTTCGCCTCCGGTGAGACCTCATTCTCTCAAAGCCATATCCATCGCTCACAGTGGGATGATGATGAGTCCAGCCTCGACTTCCCATCGTCCGGAGCCGCTAGATCCGATTCCTTTGGGGGCAGCAGGAGCTTTCACGTCCGTCGGAGCTGCCCAACCATCTACCAGTTCCGACGTTGTCGAATGCAAGACCCACTCCACTGCCGAGATCTCTAGTCTCATTTCTCGTCTCAAAAGTTCTTCCCTTCGCCGGTCAAGATTTTTGCTCCGGCTTGGGATGCAATTCTAAGTCACTGGATGCGGAATCTTCTCCTCCATCGACCTTCCCTGCTCCGGTAGAGAGTAGATCCGGCGGCGATGGATTAAGCACAGTCTTAGCTTCCCTCATCGTAGGGTATTTCAAAGTTATGGGCTTGGTCCATTTTTCATACAATGCTGCAAAATTATATTTTTCAGGCCCTAACCCATTTTACTCAAGGCGCATTGTTAAAACTTATTCTTGATCATCGCTTAGTCCGTTGATGACCATGGGTTATTATTGGGTTATGATTATTATTGTGAAAACATCAAAGTTTTCTGGATTCTCAAATCCGGTATCATTTGAGCCTGATATCTCCTCGGTTGAGAGAAGATAAAAGTATTCTGGATTCTCAAATCTTGTAATTTCTTTCCTCTGGGAGAGAACTCGTTCCTCTTTTCTTCTCTCTTTGACAGTAAGATTGTTCTTGGAATCAAAGTCGAGTAACTTTCCAACCATTTCACATTCTTGCATTTCGAGGTCTCAAGATGCAACCGATTTAGCCTTGACGAAACACGGAGGTATGGGAAATCTTTCAAAGTCACTATTCAATGTGACTAAACCTATGTTCTTCGGTTTAGCTGTGAACTTTATACCGATGCATCGAGAAATCGTTTTTGATTCGTTGTCGTATAATTATATTGTTTCTTCTGCTTTAATTGTTAATGATTTCATGTATGACGCTATGTTTGGATGTAACCCCAAAATTTTATGAAAACAAAGTGTTGCACAAAAAAAATATATATACATCTTTTCTTACTATTTGGACTTTCCTGCATCGATCATACTCCACTCCAAAATGTTACCATTTGGAACCTAAAAATCTCACATTAGAATTAAGAATGAACAATAAAAAAATACACATGAATTTTCATTTATTGTAGGTTAGTTTTATATGCAACACAGTTAAAAAAGAGTAAATTTGGTAAATAATCAAAAAAATTTATTATTCAATAACTAACCAAAAGTGCATGATGTGGCACTCATAGCCATTAGATCTTAAGAAATTGGTTAGTTTTATTGTGTTTTTTTTTGTCGGCCAGGTTTTCATTACTGAGAAAGTTTACAGAGATATTTGAAGAAATCCAATCTTCCATCAATTACATCTGAAAAAGAATTAAACTCATCTTATCCTACCTAACCTTGAAGATAAGGATAAGAAAAAATAGAGCAAACATGTTTATATTTGGATTACATGTGAGATGAAAGATTTTTGACATAACGATGTTGGCCGATCCACGATCTACCACAGCTCCGTCACCGGATTTCGTCAAGACTTCCCTGCAATCATCTTCCACGAAAAGCAGCGGCTCATGATAATCAAATTTCCACTCTAACATCTTAACCAATCTTTGAAGAGAAGCTTCATCAACACCTAACACATAGGCCCTCAAATGGGATGATGAAGATATTACTCTCTCACAAAGAATTAGCCAATCTTGATGAAGAAGCAAAGAAATATCAACTCATAAACCACCGGATTTGAACTTAAGAACAAGTGTGAAAAGATGAAAAGAAAAACTCGGACAAGCCGAAACAAAACCGGAACAAAGCCGAAAAAAAAACCGGTCGCCGTAGATCCGATAGAACACGAAATAAAATCGAATCCATCAAATCTCTAATCATGCTTCATCGACAAAATCAACCGAAGCCTCCTTTAAAATCGATGCCAGATCTACCATAAATGGTAGATCTAAACATCAAGATCTCAAAAAAACTTCAAATCAGAGTCGATGTAGGAAGCATGATGAGAGATTGAGGAGTTTATTTATATATACAACTAGTCCGGCGCCATGGCTAAAGAAGCCCACAACGCCGACCGGAAAAACCAGATCCGATCAACGAAGCTTGTTCAAGAAGAAGAGTTTTCTAGAGAGAGAGGCTGTTTTTACCTTTAACGTACAGTATAGTCATCTGAAACATTAGTTTTATTGTGTTTTTTTTGTTGTTGGTGCCAATTTCTCTGAAAAATACTACTTTGAGGTTCGACCCCTTCTTCTAGTGTTTTCACTCATTCTTCTTTTTTTTTCTTAAATTCTTTAATATTCTACAATTGAAAAAAATCTCAGAGGCAAATCATTTTGTTAATTACATCATATTCGTTTGTTAAATATACTATATATATATATATATATATATATATATATATAATGAAAAGAGAAACTGCAAAAATAGACAAACAAATTTTTTTTTAAAGTTAAAATATATATTTTGGGAAGTTAAAAGAAAAGAGAAAGTGGGGAGCGTGTGATCAGGCTTTTTTGTTTAATATCTAATTTCATTAATTCAAATTGTGAAAGGATGATACAATAGGTTTATAATCCGTCTCAGTGGATTTCTTTAAGATACAAAAGTAGAATCAATTTGGTAAACCTTTTTTGATAATAAATCGGCCACACTATTCTTTTCATGATTAACATGCTCCAAAGAGCATTCGGGTAATCTCTTGATCCACCATTTGATATCTTGTAAGATATTCCCAGTCTCTGTGCTTTATTTTTGTTTATTGATTATCAAGGTCAACTCTTCATTATCACTTTCAAACCAGACATAACGTCAACCTTAACTCCATGCTATTTGCAATACGTGAAGAAAATCCAAAGCTTCAGCTTGTAAGCTTGATGAACATGATCTTATTACTTTTGAACAACCTGACATGATATGTACTCCTTTGTAATCTCTTGCAATCCAGCCCACCGCCGTAAAAGCTTCATTAACTCGGTAACTACTATCAAAATTCAACTTGATCCAACCTTCAATTGGTGGTTCCCATTGGCTACTCTTATCACTTTGGCTTGTTTTTCCATGGTACTCTGTATCCGAAACCACTTCCACCCATTCCATAGTTCCTTCATAGCTCCGAATTGCATCTTCATTAGGATGAATGTGTCTTTTGTTAAATAGAAACTCATTTCGAGACTTCCAGATTGTCCAAATAGTCCAGAAAGGAAGCATCCGATATTGTATAGGAAAAGAATATGAATTATAGAATCAAATCATCCTCAATACATTTTCTTCAAAGTCCGATGATGGATTCTCAAAAGTTCGATTCGGAATGTTTGAAAGTCCTAGCATATTGACATTCAAACAGAATATGATTTATAGTTTCATCCTCCAGACAACACCATTGACATATTGGATCAATATGGATGTTCTGCGATAATAATCGAGTTGCCGTTGATAATGCTCCCGTGATGCTTCACCAAAGAAAATGCTGAATCTTTGGGAGTATATCTAACTTCCAAATTTCTGATTTCAAAACGAGAGAAACCATTTGGAGGTATAATCACATCCTCTTGTTGTGTTAAGTGAGAAGCGACCCAATAACCCGACTTCACCGTATAAGTAGCTTCATTTGATTACGGCCAAATATAAGTATCATGCTCTGCATATTTCGACAAGATCATACTTTTTGCTATATCAGCATCCTCTTGAGTCAGATACAACGTTAGTTTTTCTTCGTCTCATTCTCTTCTCCCTGTTTTCCACAAATCACAAACCAAAAGATTATTGTTTGTTATCGTTACGTTTGCAGGGCGAGGAGGCGAAGTTGGTAACCATGGAACTTTGCAACCATTAATTGAAAGTCCATTTCCAATATGCACTCGAAGACTTTGTTTTAGTAGTTCTTTACCAGCGTGAATGTATTTCCATCCATATGATGGTTGATGACCACATATCGATTTTAAGAACATCGATGAATGATGGTAACTTCCTTTATATAACTTAGCTAAAAGCGATGTAGGAGTTGTGAACACTCTCCAAGCTTGTTTAGCTAATAGCACACGGTTAAATTGATGTAGGTCTCTGGAACCCAATCCTCCTTCCTTCTTCGGTATTGACATTCTTTTCCATGCTGTCCAAGAAATTTTCCTCTTTCCATTGTCTCTTCTCCACCAGAATTCAGCAAGAATCCCATTTATTTCGTCACAAATCGATTTCGGTAACAAGAAACAGTTCATGGTGTAGATAGGCATCGCTTGTGCCACCGATTTTATCAATATCTCTTTACCTAGTGGTGATAAGAACTGATTGTACCAAGTATCAATTTTCTCTTTAATTTTCTTGACCACGAAACCAAAGCTCTCTGTTTTGTTTCTGTTCAATTGTTCAGGCAAGCCCAAAATACTTTCCTCCACCTCCAACTCGATCAATCTGTAGAATTCGTTGTAGATATCTTCTCTTTCTCTCTGTGTTTTTGTTCGCAGAGAGACTTATCATAATTAACCTTTTGACCTGAAATTCTTTCATAGTCAAAATCATTGCCATTCGATTACAATCAGATGACGTAGATCTGCAAAAGAGTAACGAATCATCTGCAAATAAAAGGTGTATAACTGACGGGCAATGTCTAGCAATCTTTATTCCTTTATATTGTTGTCGTTGTTCTGCAGTAGTTAACATCTAGCTTAGAACTTCTACACAAAGGATAAAGAGATAAGGCGATAGTGGATCTCCTTTACGAATTCCTCTTGTAAGTTTGATTTCTCTATATGCAGAACCATTAATTAAAACTGAGTAGTTAACCATTGAAATGCATGTCACGATCCATTTTATCCATTTGATATGCAAATCCCATTTTATGCATTAATTGTTCGAGGAAACTCCATTCCACACGATCATAAGCTTTACGAATATCTGTTTTGATCGCTACCTACTGCTCCGAGACATCTTTCTTCGATTTCAAAGCATGCATTAACTCATGTGCTACAAGAACATTATCCGTAATGTTTCTTCCTGAAACAAATGCCGCTTGCGATTCAGATATAAGCGAGTTCAGGCAAGATTTTAATCGCAAGATCAAAATATTTGAAATAATCTTGTGACTCACGGTAGAAAGACTTATAGGCATGTAATCGCTCATAACCTTTGATTCTTTAATCTTTGGAATCAAACAAATATTTGTTTTGTTGATATCTGGTTCCATCTCACTGGTTTCAATAAAGTGTTGATGTCTGTTTTGGCCCAATTGATCTTTTACCTTTAGCCCACAATTAAACCTAATGTCTTCACCTTCACTATATATAAATTCTGACGACAAAAAGAAAAATTCTCTCAAATGATTTTGTTAAAAATGGATTTTCCATCAAAGGTAAAAAAAATTATGATTCTGGGATATCATTGTCTTCTTAAAATTTTTAATTTTTAATTTTTAGCTTCTTTTTGATATAAGGGATGATATAATTTCAGGGATATCCAAGCCAAACAATTTTTAAAAAGACAATGTTCAAATCTGATGATGTAGAGTGGTGCAACCAAGTTCGCTCTATCAAGTACCTCTTCAAATATATTAACAAAAGACAAGATTATGAGTATAAAAAATAACATTATGTTAATGTCTTATTGAATAAGGATGATGAAAATCAAGACTCCATTGATGAAGTTAAGAAGTTAGTATCAAAAACTTGATCTCACAAAATTATTTGTGGCCTTCCTAATAAGAAATCATTTTAAATTATGTTTTCCTAAACTTGGTTGGTTTATTTATTTATTGTTACTTTTACAAAATAATGTTCTTTTGCAATATAAACAATCGATCTTATTTTATTGTGTCGTGTATCAGGACTTTAATTTCTACAATTAATTTAGAGGAAAATAATCATGGTTTAACGTACCATCTATGAATAATTTATTTTTAATAGCTTTTGTCCTTTAAATGTGCCGAAATTTTCTCAAAAAAAAATTTGTATACATTAACGATTAATGCCAACATATTATTTAAAAATATTCAATTTATGTATTTTAAGTAAGGAAATCTTTAATAAATGAAAATCTATTCAAAATAAATATTAATATAGTCCTTTAAATGTGCCGAAAATTTCTCAAAAAAAAACTTGTATGCATTAACGATTAATGCCAACATATTATTTAAGAATATTCAATTTGTGTATTTTAAGTAAGGAAATCTTTAATAAATGAAAATCTATTCAAAATAAATATTAATATAGTCCTTTAAATGTGCCGAAATTTTCTCAAAAAAAAAATCCCTTATATATTAATTGGAGAGTGATTTTTTGAAAAGAGCTTATGTATCTTCACCAAAATCATTCTCCAACTTTGGGAAAATTGGCTAATTGGGTCAAATTTGATTTGAATTTGTCCTACTACCTCTTTCTCTATTTTTACCTAATTTACCCTTATGACATTTCAAATAAATTATTAAAATAGTTTTAACACCAAAAAAAATTAGAAAAATTCAAAACAATAAAATAGTCACTGGGAAGAATATAAGTATATTTTTTTATGTTAAAAATATGGTTAGAATTGAAAATAATTTTCTATTCTACATTTTCCAGAAATCAAATTCTACCGTCTACGGGATAGTAGAATATATATTCTACAAATTGGTCTGAGTCTACTGTATTTAGAATATAGGTTCTACGGAATATTGATATATCTACGCATCCGTAGAATATAAGTTCTACTCATTACTCTATATTCTACGATTTAATTGATTTGGTAGAGTACACGTTCTAATGTTTGTTCTATATTCTACCAATTTTCGGAATATATATTCTACCGTAACTACTATAATCCACCATTCGTAGAATTCATCTTCCAGTTTTTTCCTTTTGTCTACGGGTGGTAGAATATATATTCTGCGAAAATATCCTAAAATCTAGGAAATATGGTTAGTGAATATTCACCATATCTTTCCAAATATTTTCTAAAAAAAAATAAAAAAACTGTCTTCTTCTTCCTGCCGTTCTTCTTCTCTTCTTTTTTTCCTGTAACTTTTTTTTTGTTTCTCTTCTTCTTGGTTACTATGTTATATATCTATGCCACTTGGGGTTTGTGGAAATCGTCCACTAATGGATGGAAATTTGTTGTGGATGGGAAAAAAGGAGGTAGATTGCTTGCTTTTCAATCTAATGATACTTTTGAAGAGCTACAGATGATGGTTTTAGAAGAGTTCGGAATCGAAGATAACAGTGTTGATCTCGAGTTGAGCTACTTACCTAGCGAGTTGATCTTCTAAAAATCGTTTTATTACTCTTTTTTTTTCCGTTTTTTTTTCTTTTTTTTTGTATTTTTTATTTTTTTTTTTTATTTTTTTTTTAATTAAAAAAAAAAACTAAATATGAAGGTTAAAAACGGATTATCATTAAAATAAATACTAATGGGACAAAATTGAATTGAAAAAATACTAATAGGACATTTCCTATTTGATTTCGACCCAATTAGCCAAATTTCCCAACTTTTAATGTGACATGACATTGTAAAAAATATGATATGGCGTTCTCTAATTTAGTCAATTCTCTCTAATTTATTTAGCTCAAATTCAATACAAAATTTAGCCCAAACTCAATACAAAATTTAGTCCAAACTCAAGCAAAAAAACTGACCAAAATCAATTATTAGCCTAATTTCATAAGCACAATAAAACCTAGCAAATAATCTTTACTATGTAAGGGATACATCACGGCCAAAAAAAATTTGATATCAATTCAATCGACTGATTTTCACGGCCTCTAAAGTTTTTTTTTCGGGATATCATTGTCTTCTAATAATTTTTTTTTTGTAGTTTTGGCTTCTTTTTAATATATAGAGGATATCATTTCAGGGATATCCAACCCAAACAATTTCTAAGAAGACAATGTTCAAATATGATGATGTAGAGTGGTGTAATCAAATTTGTTCTATCAAGTACCTCTTCAAATATATTAATAAGAGAAAAGATCTCTTATATATTAATTGGAGAGTGATTTGTGAGAAGATGCTTATGTGTCATCTCTACAATCACTCTCACCAAAACAATTGTGACATGGTTTGTAAAAATTGTGACATGATAATTTTGAATCAATAATAAAATTTTTAACAACTAAGGGCCTGATTGGTAAAGGCTGTAGTTTTAAGTTTTTTGCTGTAGAATTCAACCTGTAGGTATTTTTGCTGTAGTTGTAGGATTTCGGCTGTGACTTTTATAAAAAGAAAGTCTGATTGGTTCGACTATTATTATAGATTTTATTGTTGTAGAATTTTGATTGTAGAAATTTAAATTATGTTGACAAAGGAATTTAAATTTAAATTAATCAAAGGAATCTATATATATATGTGTGTTTATTTATTAAATAAACACAGTATAATATATAAATATCTACTATGTTCATATAATAATTTATATATATATATATATTTATGGTATTTATAAAAAAAATTATATATATAATATGTATAGTATATGTAAACGTATGTGGACAAAAGTATGTTTATCATATATTTTTGTCATATATATATAATATATATGCGAGAAAGTGAATGTAATTTTAACAAAAAAAAGAAGAAGGTGAAAAGTGTAAAGCTACTACACCACTTACCAATTAAGGTCTAAATTTGTAATTACTACCATAAATAAATTAAAAGAATTTTTAATCAATATATTATATTGTAATAATAAAATTATAGAACATTTTATAGAATATATATTCTTTTTGAAAATAATAATAAAGATTTACCAAAATTTTAGAAGAGATTTTGATATGTTTGTGAAAAAAACTTTCCAAGTTTATAACAACAAATATAATTATTCTTTTGAAATATTTTTTTAACGCAAAACAATTTGAAAATAATAAAAAATATTTAATTCGAAAGCAACAATTCTTTTTAGTCTATGTTTCATTTATAAAACTTATTATTATATATTTTAAAATATTCAATGATTTATTTTTATTCTAAATTTTACTTAAGATATCTGGGAAAGGTAAATTTAACATATTTTTTAACTCTAATATATTAAATTATTATACATTTTGATTTGACACATTTATATATATAAAATTATTAAATGAAAAATAAAATTTCTGAAATTCATATTATTAATAAAAACTATATTATTGACCCAAAAATTTAACAACAAAAGAGTCAACAATAATATCTATAATAAAACTCAAAACAACACATATTCTCCATTTTTAAAGAATAAAATTATTAAAACATATTTTTAACTCTAATATATTAAATTATTATACATTTTGATTTGACACATTTATATATATAAAATTATTAAATGAAAAATAAAATTTCTGAAATTCATATTATTAATAAAAACTATATTATTGACCCAAAAATTTAACAACAAAAGAGTCAACAATAATATCTATAATAAAACTCAAAACAACACATATTCTCCATTTTTAAAGAATAAAATTAAAAACAAAATTATATAAATAATCTATCCGCGTGTACGCGGAAAAATCACCTAATAAAAATTAATTAGGCTAATTTGGTTGAAAACGTGAATAATTGAAAATATGACACGTGTTAAACGTGATGAGGTGTTGCTTTGAGGGTAAATTTAGGACTCTCTATTTAACTTGTGTTTTATATGTATATATGGATTGAAAAAAATCTCTGATTTGTCAAGTTTTATTGCGATAACCAATTTGAAATGCCATCACTTGCGGAAAACTTACACTGGGCCTAACTTTGGTCTTGGAGGCAAAAGGTAACTAGAGGATAAACATTACTGGATTGTCTTTTTTTTTAAAACAAACATTACTGGATTGTGATTTACAAAATACTTGAAACTTGCAAGTAAAGAGCGAAATACAATTTTACATTTTCTTCAAAAAATTAAAAGCAAAATAAAAAGAAGACCTGAAGTGCTGTTTGAAGTTTATCAATCGATTAAAGGGTTCAGGCAAATTAAGGCTAGATTTTGGCCCATGAAATTGGATCCACAAGAGTCTGACTGTTTGAGAAACTAGAGAATTTGAGTTTTACACGTAAACACGTAGATCAACTACATTATCTTCTCCTTTCTCAAAAAAAAACAAAAAAACTACATTATCTTTTCCTTAGTTTAGGTTGCACATAATAATAGAAGTATTATTAATTTCATCTATTACATCAAACTTATCCAAAAAGATATCTTCATCAACAAACAAATCTAGTCCTGGGCATATTACCCATATCCGATACCCTAACCTCGAACACGATTCAAAAAATTGGTTCGGTACAGGTTTGGTATTGTTAAATTACCCGGTCGGATTTGATTTTATTTTAGTTCGGATATCCGGCCGAGTTCGGGTAATATCCGATACCCAATCTATTAACCGAAGTTCGGTCACACACACATCGGTATGCCCAGCCCAGGGGCGGTTCGAAAACATAATGGGCCCTATGCCATAGTATTATAATTGGCCCTTAAATTTACTAATAACAATTGAAAATAGTTAAAAAAATGTTCGGTTTTTAATTAAATCACGTGAGATATCACTTGCTCTTCTTCTTCCTTCCAAGTTTAACCTAATATTTCATCTCTCGTTCTTTTTTTTCTCTTCTCCCACCCAACTGTTTCTGAATTTTGTTTTTCTATGTTTTTTTTTTGAAAAATTGGGCCCTCAATCTTCAAGAAAAATCTGAGAAATTTTTTGGGTCACCTCCTCCACCTCAAGATGGTCAGTCTCAGAGTTCATCTCAGGCACTTTCTCAAAAATCTCAAGAGCAGGCAGCAGATAGAGTTTTTGATTCCATTGATGATGAGATGTTCGATGGGTATAATCCAGCGGAGCAGAGGTACAACACATTGCTTAGGGAGATTGGTGTCAGAGACATCAATGAGCTAGAACTTATCTGAGGGACAAATTGGAGGATCCTGAAGTGATCATGGGAGTTGATTTTGATGTTCTATCTTGGTGGAAAGTGAACAGTAGCAAGTATCCTATCTTATCAGATATGGCTAGAGATCTGTTGGCAATGCAAGTCTCCTCTGTTGCATCTGAGAGTGCTTTTAGCACAAGTGTGAGGATCATTGAGCCATACAGAAGCTGTTTAACACATTATATGGTGGAGGTTTTGATGTGTACGGAACAGTGGATGAAGGAAGACATCAAGTTTGAATCAAGTGTGCTCACAAATGGTCAGATACTTGCAGAAGTACACTACGAAGACGAGCTACAAAGAGGTATATTTCTTCTTATTATGATTGATATTAATGCATTATTTGATATGTGTGTAGTGTACTAATTCTGTGTACTTATGTTTTGTAGAATTTGAAACTCTCAACATACAACAGTGAATGAACTAGGTAATCTCTCAATTTCAACAATGGTTTTCATTCTTTTACTTATTTCTAAATGTGATTCTGGAGTTTGCTTGAACAGAAGAATGAAGATTGAAGATGGAAGAGAAGACTTGTTGGCTTGTTTTTGGCTTGTTGGCCATTTTTACTACTAAAACTCTTGTTCCTTTACTACGAAAACTCTTATTCTTTTTTTGTATCAGTTATATTTGCATTTTTACATTTGCAGTTTCTGTTTTAAACTTAGTATTTTTCAAAAAAATTTGTTGCAAATTTACATTGTTCGGATATTTTGGGTTATACCCGATCCCGTTAGTACCCGATCCGTACCCGATCCTATAATATAGATTACCCAATGAGTTTCTGTAAATCTCAAACCGGGTACCCGAAACCGGGTACCCGGCAAATATAACTATCCATCTCGAACCCGAACGGGTACTCGAATGCCCAGCCCTAAAAAAATCTACAATCAACCAAATAGACAGACGTAATCAGCTAGAACAATAGATTAAACAAAAACTTAAAACAATTCGTCTAAAATCTATCATATATTGGTTTGGTCTGAATGTGGAAAATATAATTTTGAGATACACGTGGACAAAATCTAACCTTGTAAAACAAAAAAAAAAGAGACAAAATGAGAGTTATTATTATTTTTTATTTTTGTTGAAACTCGAAAATGACAGTTAAACTAGGGATATAATAGAATTCCGAGGTTACAATCCATACTAGAAGCAAAAGCAACACTTCTATGGCCATAACTTGCTTAGATAAATTTGGTCATGAGGAGGTAGTATTTGAGAGTGGCTCACAAATTTTAATAAGGCAAATCCTAGTAAGGCCAAAACTTCAAGCTTTATACAAAAGAAGTGACAGAGATAAGCAAAAGATTCTTTAGATCAACCTTCACTTCAAAGGAAGACAAACCAATAAATATGCAGAACTTACAGTTAAGAAAGCTTCTATATATGAATCCAATTTATTATACATCTCTTGATGATCGTAGTATTCTTAATTAATTGGATGATTCCAATGATTGAGATAGAGGAACCAAACAATTGTTTTCATTATACATATAAATAAATTATGGTATATAAAAATATCATCTGAAATTCGAAATTTATAATTTATGTAAAATTAAGTTATTTGGAGAGTTAGAATATGGATCCAGGTAGTGAAATCATGGATCCATGCAAGGTTGTGCCTACCTTATTAAAAAAAAAAAAATCTTTTAAGACTTTTTCTTCGTATCCATATTTTTAGGGTCCTAAATTTTATATAATTAATTTAATCGATAAAATTTTATATATGCTTTTTAGTTTAGTTTTAAAGTTTAGAAATAATATCCTACGATTTGATTTTAGTTACTGGGGTTTCGTCAAAATTTAAGATTTTAATCGTTATAAGTTTAGATAAATTTCTAATTTTATAGTTGTAATTAATATATTTTAATTTAAAAAGTTAAGGAATAGATGCACACAACATCAATAAATATTTTTTTAATATCTAATATTTACTTTTTTATTTTTGATTTAATAAACTATTTTATTTTTAAATAAAAAATATGAAACATATATGCTAATTACATCAAAACTATCAAATATAATTTTTCGCTATATTTAATATATTTTTTAGAAAAAATTTCATATTAAATATTATAATAAAATAAAAAATATACTTTAAAATATCGCTTTGCATTCTTGAAAAGATAGGCAGGACACTGTATTCACGACAGATATAAGTTTTAAAACTAAAATCAAAACTCCAAATGCAAGATTGCACCGAAATGGGTAGTAATAATAAGCCATTTTGAAAAAAAAAAAAAAATATATATATATATAATATAGCATCTCAAATCTATAATTTTATTATTCACTTTATAATATTTAGTTAAAAATATTAAAAAAATGTTAAATATTGATGATTAACGTTTCACGAAAAACCTAGATTGGATGATGTAAATGGTTCATAAGAAGTCGTGATCCAATAGCTCCTAATCGTTGACTTTTTGACTGAATCAAATGACAAAAAGAGTTTAGAGATAGAAACAAAACAAAACAAAAAGAATCTACATATAGTTCTAGCTCGTGTAACACTCCACAAAATAAAAATACTCGTCTTTTTTTTTTTTAACTCGCACAAGAAGGTGTCATATTGGCTTTTTTGAAGTGGTTGGTCCATCGCCTATAACATCGTATTCATCGTTAACTGAAGAAGATCCTCAACCCTCATCTTCAAGACCAATAGCAAGAATCAATCATTTATGAGATTCAAGCTCAAATACCTACAAGACAGATTCAGAAGAGAAGTCTTTACCAAGACAGTTTGCCGTAGGCGATGGACCAACCACTCCAAAAGAAGAGCCAAATTCATGTCCTCATCGCTCGAATAGACCTCGTTGATGTTTGGCTCTTCTTTTGGAGTGGTTAGTCCATCGCCTATAGCAAACTGTCTTGGTAAAGAGTCATCTTCTAAATCTGTCTTGTAGGTATTTGAGCTTGAATCTGAGAAATGATTGATTCTTGCTATTAGTCTTGAAGATGAGGGTTGAGGATCTCCTTGAGTTAACAATTTTTAAACAGAGTCATCTGAGCTCTTGCCGAGGGTATCGAGCAAGTTGGTCATCGAGAATTCGATTATTCTGATGTCTTTCTAAGTCTTTTAGTTTTCCAGACCTTCGAACTTCTTTCATAAGTTCTGGTTTCTATCCTCCATCCCGTAAGTCGCGATTCTGCTCCGTTGCTTTAAATAAGTATTAGTAGATGTCAATATGACTTTCGTGGGGAGATATATTTCCTAAGAGTGGTTGAGCTATTGAACGGCTAAAGTAGTGCCTATGTCTGCTCCCAATTCTTGGAAATATTATCACACCCTCGTCTGTCAATATGGCTTAGTCAATACGACATCCTCTTGTGCGAGTTTAGAATAATGGTGCAACCTTGATTTCATTACTTAATTTCCATTATACAGCAAGAAGAGGAAGAAACTCAAACCTCTTTGATCAAGAGTAAAATTTAAGTGCAATTAAATTGACAGCGAATTTGAGATTACTTCCAAATACATCGTTAGAAATTTCACGGCAAAGCCAGAATGATGAAGTTTGGTCACTTTATTTTGTGACGTTGAAAACCAACTTTCACGTCCAACTTTCGTCGAAACAAAACCGGTTGCATCTCCTGGCCCCGTGCAGACCGACATGCAAGATGACAAAAAGATGAGGAAATTGAAATTATTTTCCGACATGGAGTCCGAAGAAAAACCACTTTTCAAAGAAAAGGGATATGGTGGAAAGATTCTCTCCTTAGAAAAGGAGAGAAGTGGTAAAGATCGCTCCCTAAAAAGGGAGGAAGGTTGTGAAATTCTCTCCCTAAAAAGAGAGGATGTTGAAACGATTAACATATCGAAAACATGACTAATCAAGTCATGAACGAACAAGACATCAGTACAACGATTCCAGCCTGATGGACTGAGATTTGGGCCAGAGCCCACTTCATTAAGAGCTTGGGCCATGCTCATTATTAGGTAATTTTGGTGAAGGGTGATGATCAGACCGGCTAAGCAGAGGCACTTGATATCGCCGACAAAAGATTCTTCAACAAAGAGAGAGGGAATTTTGGAAGGACGAGCGGTGTGAGTACCGGAGAGATTCACCGCAAAAGGAGAACTCACCGATGGAGAACAAAGAGTCGACGACAGAACAGCAGAAGAGAAACTCCGAGAGACTGAAATAACGAACGGTGGTGGAGATGGGAAGGGCGAATCCGGCGGATCCAGTGGGCGAAGAGAGTTCAGCAGCACCGCAGAGATCTTCCACCGACGGCAAGCGAGGAAGTTAAGCAGATCCGTCTCGATTGTCGACGCGGAGGATAAAGGCGGGGAGACAAACATCGAAAAAGCTCAAACCACGTCATTGGTGAAGGTTGGAGAAGGGTCTCACTAGTGAAGGATGAAAGGGCAGCACCGATTAGGAGGAGGGAGCTGCAATGTCGCCGGAGAAATACCGGAGGAAGAAGCACATTATGGACGAACGGCTACCTCGAGTTTTGTGTCGGAGAGAAAAACACTCGTCTATGAAAAACAATATACTTTAGGATAGATTGCAATTTGATTACTCACCTCACCAGATCTCTCGGTCAATCGACGGCGACCGCCGGTGTGAACATGAACACATGGTCGTGAACTGTCTCGATGCTTTTTATTTTAGGAGCTTTCGTAACAGATGCTTATCTCGGTTGTTACCAGACAATTCTCGTAGTTTCCCTCATCTCAAAATCAAAATTTCCATTTAGTAAACCAATTTGATTTGACTAAGATTTAAACCGAGCTTAAACTGAATTTGTGAGAGATTACTGTTACAGGGATTAGGACTATTGACCTTATCAGCTTCCTTAGTCATAATGGGATTATCTAAGCAAATGTTTCTACAAAACCTTCTTTTTGGGTGAATGTATTGTTCTTTTCTTGTCTTTATTTGGTGGCGATGAGACAAGGTGGACACAAACCTTGTGTTCAAGCGTTTATTTTTGTCAACAGTTTAACAAACTTACCTACCACGAATTAGTCATCCAATCCAATGGTGGGAGTTTACAAAAAAATACATCAATGTTAACTAGTCGTGCACCATTCGCAAACTTGTTGATCTTGTAATTAAGGGTGCATGATATAAGTGATAAAGAAAAGAAAGAAAACTTCTCCTTTAGCTTCAAGAATTCTTCGAGGTGGATTCCAAATGCCGACCACTCAGTCAATGTAGTTACCATTTTCACTAACTCAGAACTGTCTTGCGAAGGCTTCCTCTATCTTCTCTGCTAGTCAATCAAACAATGCATTGCCAAATTATTGCTTCAAGCTCCGAATGTAGAGGGGAGAGACTCCTTATGAATTTTTGAGCGCCCATCATTACCTTTACATCTTCTTCATGAAAAACATATATATTCTTTCCAAGAGCCATATGTATAGCATTTCAACCCTGTGTATACCGGAGGTCCCAGTTTTTGTCGATCATCGTGCAAGTATAACAATTGGAGATCACCGCCTCATATTGGGCCTTCTCCCATAACAAGGACTCCACTCCATTTCCGCGTTCCTTAGAACAAGATTTGATTCCCAATCCACTCCTCTAAAAATCTTATTATTTCGTGTTCAAATGTTTGGTGCGAACCAATTTGACTCTAAAAATCCAAAGGAAGTTATATCGAGGGGATTGTTCTTTAATCGGTGGTTCTTGAGTTTATCTTTCGAGATGAGTTTATAGATCATTTGGGTCGCGTACGTGCAAGACTATGTTAAGTGGATCCTCTCGATATTACAAATTAGCTGTTTTCGTCGCGACGTTCAAGAATAGGAAACTGAATTTGGCTGATTAGGATTTGGGACAAGGTCCACTAGAGGATGGTCCACTCAAGAAATGTAATAGTAAGCTCGAGTAAGTTGCATAAATCCCAAGATTTTGAAGCATTTGATATTTGGTTTAGTGTTGGACTTATTATGAGTGTAAATTTATTTATCTTGTGTGGCAAGTTTCCTACCAAAAGCAATGATCTCAATAAAAGACGAAGACACAAAGCCATGTAGTGGTAGCGATGTGGAAGATGCAAAGGTTTTGGTAAGGCTTATTCCGATATGAATCACATCGTGGTGAGCACGATTCCGTACACTCAGTACATTAATTTCTTCACTAGGCAAGTTGTTACGGTGGACAAAAAAAATCTTGTCGGGATTGGAAATCCCTTCGGCTTTTTTATTGTCTTTTCATTAGCCTCTTCTAATATCGGTCTCAATCTATAAGCTTATGTTCCTCCTGTTAGCAAGAATGATCACCAAAAAGCCATTTGGTATCACAATGCTCCATAGAATATGCGACGGTATAGTGCTTTCGATCTTCAATATGGCGCTCGCAGCATTGGTAGAAGAGAAAAAATTGCAGATCGTTAGGGAACATAAGCTCGTGGGCAAGCCATACGCGACCATTTTAATGTCCATATGGTGGTTCGTTCACGGCCGGCTCAAAATTATTACGGATCATGGGCAAAACAAATTTTGGGCCATAAGAATATTATTTTATGTATTTTTTACTAAATAAAAAAATTTAAAAAGTTTTTCTAGTTTATTTTGTAAATTGTGTTACGAAACCAAAAAAAAAAAACCTTATTAAAAATTGTGGGTACTTTTCAATTTTTTTTTAAAAATTTTACTACAAAAAAATTGAACCCCCAAATTATTGGAACTGGGCCGTCGGCCCACTTGTCCTCCCTCTTGAGCCGGCACTAGGTTCGTTCCTCAATATTAGCTACTTCGGATGATCAATGTGTTCTCTCTGGTGGCAGTGCTGGCTCTAACCCATGGCGAGAGGGACGCAGCCCATGACCCATCTGGATTAAAAAAAAATTGCTTATATAAAAGGGTCCATTTTAAAAAAATTCTCTACAGAAAATGACCTATTTTTTTGGAGAAACAGAACTATTTGTTCAAAGGGCCCAATAATAAATTTTTGCCAGGGGCCCAAAATGTCTTTAAGACGGGCCTGTCTGGTGGAAAGCCAAAAATTCTTCTATGACCAAGTCCCAACATAGCTAATGAGCATTAGTCTCTGTTGATATAAAAGTTTTAAAATCTAAAATTGCTAAGCTCAAGTGCAAGTAACAAGTAGTAATCAAGGTATCGATCCATAAGAATGCACGCAATTGATTAAGCTAAGCTAAATGATGTTTTTGGTTTTCTTCAAAGTCCTAACTATGCAACTAAGTAAAACTAAGTGAAACAAGAAAATGAGAATACAAAATAAAGATAAACAAGACTAGAATACTAAAGAGAAACTAAACAAGACCTAAACAAACCATAACTAAGCATAAACAAACTCAAATGTAAATGTCAACTAAAAGTCAACCGTAAAATCAACAACTAAAAACTTGATCAAATATGGGAAAACATTGGCTTTGGGAAAAACAATTGATTTGGGATGCTTATGACTAACTAATGATGCTAGGACTAACAATTCAAACTCAATTCTATGACATGAATCACATAAAGTAGACTAATCCATTCCCATGACAATAATTCATTAAATAACAATTTAATTAAGCTAATTTCTCAATTGCAATTAAATGATCAATAATCATTAAGCATAAGTTCATAGAGGCAAATAAACATCTTCAACATAAATTCCCATTGGTTAAGAGTGAAAAGCAAGATTTAAAGTTCTTCTAGACATTTCATCGAACACCATCCGAGCACAAAATGTCCATGTTCTAGATTTTGATTGATCAAGTCTAATCTAGCATTAAGTACACCTTAATCTTTAAAAATCATAAGAATCTAAGCCTAGACATCACTAATCATCCATCAAAACATCTCTAATCTACTAAGCCCAAAAATCCATTAAAAAGACTACTAACTAATCATGATGCAAGTGACAGTCATAATCATAATCATAAACAAAGACATAATCACAAAAGAAACGACAAAAACTAAAAGGAAACTTCACTAGATTAAGAAAAGGTAAAAGATCCAAACACAAATCATAAGAAAAGAGTTTGAAAGCTAAAAGAGGTAAATAACATATCAAACTTTAGGTCTACAATGCTTTGATAACAAAAAAAATTCGAACCGGGTCGATTCGGGACAAACTGGGTTTGATCTTTTAGTTGAGAGAATACTGGATCAATTTTGGACCTCTTCCTCTCAAAATTGGGGGGGGGGGGGGGGGATCGAAATTTCTTCTGTGCGAAAATAAGAATTCCACCTGCGAATTTTGGACCCCTTCCTCATGGAAATTAAGGGTGTCGAAATTGACTTATACGTGTTAAAATATTTCTTCTACTCCTCGTCTTCTCCTTTGCATTCTAACTCCATTAATTCTTGTTTTGCATCCTCTTCTTAATCTAAATTTGTTCCAAAGCCACTTCTTTCAAGATTCACCACCATTCTCACCTACAAAATGCCTACACGCATATGAAAAACGGATTGAAAACATGATAAAACAAGTGTTAAAAGAGATAATATATGAATATATCAACTCCCCCGGATTTGGCTTTTGCTCGCCCTCGAACAAACAATAAGAACAAAGCGGTGAAGAGGTTTAAAAGTGAGAGCTTGATGAGATTGTTTTTGCATGTAAACCTATCAAATAAAATCCTAGAAAGCTAAGCAACCTAACTCATGATTCAATTGTAGCAAGCATACGGTTCGAACACAAGAAAGACTAGGATTTAGAGTACTAAACCATGGAGTATTTATGTTAAGCTAAAGCATAAATATAAGTTGGATTTATGTGTACTAAGCTAAATCCAAATGCAATAATGTGACAAGTAAGCAACAAACAACAAACACAAAAATAGAACAAAAATACAGATAAAAATGAAAACTTTAGTCTTAACAAAATGTTCAAATCTAATATCAAAATGCGCAAGCTTCCCGGGCAACGGCGCCAATTTGATGAGAGTTGTTTTTGCAAGAAACCTATCAAATAAAATCCTAGCAAGCTAAGCAACCTAACTCATGATTCAATTGTAGCAAGCATAGGGTTCAAAGACAAGGAAGACTAGAATTTAGAGTATTAAACCATGGAGTATTTATGTTAAGCTAAAGCATGAATAGAAGTTGGATATATGTGTACTAAGCTAAATCAAAATGCAATAATATGACAAGTAAGCAAAGGCTGGATTTAAATTTAATGAGATGGAGAGTATTGAGCACCGGGTTAGCAACTGATAAGAGGCGATAAATCGTAGCTAATAAAGCTAAGGACTTTAAGTAAATGCTCAGTTCATAAGAATGGAACACTGAATCAAATTAGTCGACTAATTACTTTGTTAAGTAATTAGATCTAACTAACTTTCGTTGCTAGATTTAGATACTCTCCAAGCATGACCGATCAAGTCCAATAAGCTCACTTAGCGCCTTGACATCAACTTTCGTGGCCAAAGATTACTAAGCCAAACAAAAGGTCATTCATGCATTTCCACAAACACATTTCGGGCAAGGGAACGCCTATCAACAAGGTTCAAGAAGTGAGTCAAGAACCTAGCTTTAAGCTCAGCGTAAGCTTGAGAACACGTAGTGGATAAGCCGAAGCAATGTTAGGCACTTTCTAAACCCCCTAAATCTACTAACATGTTGCTCAATGAAGAGACTACTCGCTAATGGCTACGGAACAAGCCATGACCGAGCTAGGGTTATGCGTGAAACGTAAATGCATAAACGAAAATGATTTAAGCATAAAGATTGAAACTTTAAGAGAAAGATTAAAACTTTATAAAGTAAAGTACTTAGAACAGCAAGAGATTAATGCTCTAAGAAGCGATTACAACTAAAACGTAAAAGGATAGCTTCTAAAAATGTTGGGAGTGAAAACTTAAGTTTTTCAGGGGCTAAGAACATATTTATAGCCCCTTAAAATAGTACCCAGGTCGAACCGGATCATCCGGCAAAAGTCAACGGTCGACCTGAAAAAGTCAACAAAATAAGAGAAGAATTGGTTATTCCTACATCGGGGAAGTGATTGATATCCACTGCCATTCCAATAGTTCATTGCGGTCTTGTCGCGGTCTTGTTCTTCGTCCGGTGTAGAGTATCGTCTTCTTCATTGGCTCATACCGATATCAGGAGATATTAGTGTCTTCAGTACCAGCATCAGCTGATATACCATGCCTCGTCCAAACGGCCAGAGTGTCTTGGTGCTCGATCGTAACAAGGGGATAACCTGGATATCGGTGTGTTTTCAAGTGGCAACCGATATCCTGATTCTCGACCCAAGTCACGAACTTCAGTGTATCTCATGAGACTCCATCTTCCCGTTGTTCCAGGTGCAGTTTATCGGCCATCTCCGGTATGCGATGACCGATATCTACTCATGCGCTTCCTTTTTTAAGCTTCTAGACCCATTTTTGTCCATGGCTTCCATTCCTCAACGCTCCTCTTCAATCCTCAAGGCTCTTGATAGCCAGATAACTCCATATTAGCACATATACCATGTGAAAAAGGGTAAAGAAGAAGAATAAGTACAAAACACTAACCTAAGACCCTAAGATGCAAATCTAAGCTAAACTAAAGCTAAAAGAGTCCTAAATGATGCAGAATAATGCTGGATGAGGGATAAAGGTATACAAATATGTACATAGAAAGTGTAAAGATATGAATATATCAGAGCTCATAGCCAAAATATTGTTTTCCAAAAGGATCATTGCCAATTCAAGATAATACAACTCAATGCTAAAGATAAACCATTTACTCAACGAAACTTTCTATACTCATCGCTACTTCAATGTTTTGCCTTTAAATTCAATGTCTAGTGATCAGTTGTATCATATCCACCAACTCCTTACATTCATTAAGATCTCAAAACCGTGTAGTCTCATAAATGGGGATTCGACCTAATCCAATCGATTTGGTAAGTGAACAAGTTCAACGTGAAATAAAAAGGGTTCAAAACATTTTAGTGACTACTCTCAAAGGTAAAGCACAAGTCAATATACAAAAATAATGGAGAAGGGAAACAATTGGTGCATACAAGTTGTTTTCTTCCATTCGTCTACCCACCCCCAAACTCTTTGTATTTCACTCAACCTCACTAAGCTTTTCTTATTCAACTCAAGGTCACTCTTGTTTCCTACACCAATTACTTCAAGTTTCCTTTCTTTTGGGAATGAAACTAGGGAGTTCTTTCTATACTTAGACATCTACTCTTGCTTGCTTATTTCTACTCTTTTTGATTCTTTCTTTTTCTTTTCTTTTTTAGGAGTTTCTTACTTAGACACTTAGCTTAAGAGTAGTGTTTCTTTTCTTTTTGGTCTCCCTCCCCAGACCAATTTGGTTTCACTTTGTTATTTTATTCTCTCACCAACCATTTTCAGCTCTCTACATCTTCCAAACTCTCAACAATGCTCACACTCTTATTCACTCTCATCCATTTCCAAAACTATTGTAAAACCTAATGAGACGCCAATATTTTCTCAATCCACCAAGACTAGCCAATGAGACTATTCGTAATGAAAAAAAGAACTTGTCGTTTCCATCTCTAAAGACTTGATACATGAAGTGCAAATAGAAAAGGCCTCACTCAACAATGTTGGTTTCAAAGAAAGGTTAGGTGCAATCAAGGTGTGGTACCAATCCTCATTCGAAAGATGATCTCGAATCAAGATTGGCCATTTAAACCATTAAAGAGTCATAAAAGGGATAAAAATGGTTGAATGTATACCATGGTTAAGGTCTAAAACCCATAAGTAAGAGAATTAAAATCCAATTATCGTCTAGATTTAGTTTTAATTCAAGCAATCAATCAACAAGACTTAGAGAATCTAGAGCGAATAGATCAAAGATATGAACAAACATGTTTTTCGCGGTTTATCAAGCTAAATAGAGCATTATCAAGACATTCACAAAGAAAACTATGTACTAAAAACCTTTACAAGGCAATTTCATTATTGTTCCCAATGCATATGAATGCAAACTACATGCTCTAGACTCAATCCTAACAATCTGGAATGAAGATGCAAACTACGTGTGTATTTTTTTGAAATTTTCAGTTTTTATTTTTATTTTTCGGTTTAAAAATATGCAAAATACAAAGACTCAAAGTGTAAAAAAAAAAAATAACTAAAAGCATCATTAGCAACGTGTTCTCTCCCCTAGACTTACTTCTCATCGTCTCGGTGAGAAACAAGAAACCAAAAAAGAGAACAAAAACAAAGAAGAAAATAAAAGCTAATGGTATAAACAATAGATAGAAAGAACCATACCTTGACCTTAGTCGTGAACCTTAGGGATTGGAAGAGGTGGAGGAATTTTGGAACTCCTTGGTGGATCCATGGAAGGGAAACGAGCTTGGAGAGGAGGATCAGAGCGTGTTCCATTATCATGTAGCTCGAAGGTGATGACCTTATCCATTAGTTCTTCAAGAGCCGCTTGGCCTTGTTCCTTCAACTCCGGAGTTGTGAATGCTTTCAACGTAGAAAATGGCTTAGTCATAGCCTTGCACTTGACTTTATACTCAATAGTGTCATCAATAAACTTCATAGGATACAAGAAGAGAGTGGAAACTCTTGTTCTCTTTGGGCTTCTCCCTTGTGACTCTCGATGCTTTCACTTTCAAACCCAACTTCAAAGGTTCTTCAAAGAGTAAATTCAAGCAACTCCCATCAAAGACTTTTTCATCAAATCTCTTACCATCAAGACTTAGAGATTCATTCACCACTTGAGAGGACTCATCTTTCACTTGAATACTTTTCAAATCACCCTCATTCACATCCTTGATCCATGTAATTGTTCCACACATATTAGTAGTGGTGGGAGTAATAGAGTAGTACACCTTCGCGCACACACGTTGAAGAGTATGGCTCTTCTATTTACAAAGTTTATGCTCGCTCCCGCGGTTGCCAAGAATAGAGTTCTAAGTATGAGAGGTAGCTTCTGTGTGGTTTCCATCTCCACCACCATCAAGTCCGTTGGAACCACATAATTTCCAACTTTGAGTGGGTAATCTTCAAGCATTCCGACATAAGTCATTTTGAAGATGCATCCGTAAACAAGATTAAACTATTGTTCTTTTTCAACTCTTTTATCCCAAGACCCTTTACCATCTCAAGAGAGATCAAATTGACACAAGAACCCAAATCGCACAAAGCATTATCTAATTTCAAATCGCCAAGAGAGCAAGAGATTGTAAATTTACATGGATCACATTTCTTATGGATCAATCTTGGCTCAAGAGGTGCCTCATGTTTCTTATAGGTCTTCATCACATCTATAACCTTTGCATGATTCGTTAAGATGTCCTTGATGAACCTTATTTGACTTGGAACTTGACTCAAGTCTTCATTATTTGGGAAGATCACTCCTACATCACTCATATCCTTTTTAATCTTAGAGAGAACTTTCTTTTCAGCCTTAGTGTAAACCAGTATTCGGGAATGGAAGTTTTGGCTCATAGGGAGGAGTTCATCCTTAGGGGTTTCTTCTGATTCCTTCATCTTGGGCACCATCTCTCCTCCCTTAGTGCTTTCCACAACACTCTCATAAATCTTAACAACTTGTTCATGGATAGGTAAGACTTCTTTCTTAACTCTCATAGGTTCTTCCTCTTTAGCTTTAGAAGACATTCCCATGGCCTCTATAACGTTATCCACTTTCTTAAGATCGTTGTATTCTAGAAGCATGGCAAACTCTTCTACATCCCGTTCTTTTGTTCTTATTGGGACAACTTCTTGCATATTTGGTTAACTCCTAAGATTTTCTCCTTGCCCAAGACAACCATACTGCAAAAAGATCTTGGGTTTGATTCGGGCTTACTCGGTAGAGTATTCATTGGACTCTTTGATGTCGAGACGGCTTGAGCTACTTGTTTGTCCAAAGTCTTCATGTGAGTTGAAACGACCCGACCCAAAAATTTAAAAATTTTCCCTTCAGATTATGATCATCACCGATCATAATCCTCAACTGGGCCAACATAAGCGACGCAAAAACAATTAAAAATCAACAATACAACCAAATCAATAAATCCCATACTTTATTAATTCCATAAACCGTTCAATTCAATAAGAACAATATTCAATTCAATCAATTCCAGAATAATCCAATGACAACAATTTCAGAATCTACTAGCAACCTAGCAATTCTAACGCTACAACCACTCAGACGAGACACTAGATCATCTCCTCTTCCCGACCATGATTCCACGATCACATTTTCTCTTTACCTGCAACACATGGCAAAAAGAGTTGCGTGAGTATTATCACAAATACTCAGCGACGCGGTCATCCCGTCTACAGGCTATTTATACACAAACATAAACAATAGATACAATACCAGGATGAGCATACACAAGCATTCACGACACAATCAAACACGAACCAATCCAGGAAACTCCGTGTCGATCGACACAACCTCTAGGTGTCGATCGATACACAGCCCGTGTCGATCGACACAACCACTAGGTGTCGATCGATATACAGCCCCGTGTCGATTGACACACCACCCTGGTGCCGATCGACACAACATCGCAGAACCCAGAAACGAGCCTATCCTCTCATGGCTCGAATCCGTCGCGATTCATCGAGTCTCCTGCACAATTTCATTCACAGAACACACGAATTCCAACAAGCAATCGCATTCTACCCATTCCTTACACTTATGTAAGCCTACGGTCACGCACTCACCTCGATTTCGGGAAGAAAAAGAATGAGGTTTCATGAAAAACGCGATGAACACAACCTCCAATCCGGAAATCCCCAACAATCGAGCAGAACACGAACCCCACACACCAAAATCAAGCCTCCAATGCCCAAGAACAAATAGGAATCTCCCCAACACTCAAGAACACCAAATCTCTGTTTTTCTCTCTAGTTTCTGCCAAAACCCGACCAGAAACACGGCTGAAGGCTTTTATACTCCAACCTCAGGGTTTCCCTAACCAGTCCGCCGAACCGGATAATTGGAACCAAACCGGTCGGTCTAATTTTAACTCGTGTCGATCGACACACACCACCTGTGTCGATCGACACACACCACCAAGAATCTGACTCCTCACAAGTCCAAACACCATGTCGATCGACATATACACCTCTGTCGATCGACACACCCAACCAAAATCCACTTTTTGGTTCACGGGCGTTATAATTGTCCCTCACTAACATGGATTCGACCTTGAATCACGTGACTCCGTCTCACTAAGGCTAACACTTCCGCCTAAAACCCGACCAGATTCACCCGGGAACATCAACGATACAACGCCCCCTGATCCAGATTAGGACTGCCCGATTGATCGCCCAACAATCAAACAAGAATATGCGCGACCAACTGTTGACCCCAAATTGGACCAAATGATCGCACAACAATCAAACAAGAACATGTACGACCAACGGTGCTACATATGTTACCAAGGTTGTCTGAACCGAGGTTCCAGACACAAGTAAAAACCCTAGACTCGACATCCACATCCACTCTCCTGACCCTCGGTCAGCACCACTCGAGATCACACCTGATCCCCGAGCTCTACTAGGCTCATACTAGCCACATTGCACCGTCTCACCACGGTTGCAAATGACCCCACCCGATCAGCACCACCTGAGATCTACTCCCGATCCCCGAAGTTCATCCAGTCTCATACTCACGACCACGCTCAGACGCTACTGCTCATAAATCATACTCATAACTCATATACATATACACCACACCCACTCGCAGGATCGTCAACCCTTGAGCTACGTGTGCAGGGAACCCACCCGTCTCCTGGAGAAAACCACCATCCCGCAAAGTACATGTAGGGAATCCACCCGTCCCCTAGAGAGAACCACCAACTCTCGAGTATATGCAGGGAAACCCACCCGTCCCCTGGAGAGAACCACCATCCCTCAACTATGCAGGAAACCCACCCGTCCCCTGCAGCAATACTCTGAACGTGCATCATAAGCACCTGTCGACCGAAATCACCTCTGTGGCTCCATCATGACATCCCCCTACCCGGAATATCATCACATCCATGACCCCCACTAGGTAATCCGAAACAACCCCCACTAGGTGTTTCCACTAGAGTCCGTGGAATAGACAAGTTCTAACCACCATAAAACCTCTATTCCAGACTCTCCCTAGGAAATAGATAAGTTCTAACTCGCGTAGAGCTTCCATTTCTAGCCACTCCTAGAACATGAACAAGCTCATTTCTAGCCACTCCTAGAACATGAACAAGCTCTAAGCCGCATAGAACTTCCATTCATAGCCATCACATGACCCCACCAGTCATAAAAATATAAGAACTCATATCTTATAAAACACATTTAATAAGGCAACTCATCTTATTAAATCTCCAAATGTATACTCGTTACAACAACAAATGAAATATACATAACAACAACATAACAACATGCTAATACAGACTCTGAAAACCAGAAAGACACTCAAGCCACCGCTTGTTTCTCGAACCACTTCGAGAACTTCCTCTTCATCGACGCTTCTAGTTCCCAAGTCTCCTCCTCAATACCGTTAAAATTCTACACGACTCTCACCAACGGTATACTCTTCCGACGCAGCACCTTGACTCTCCTCACAAGCTGAAGACCATACAAAAGGGACATCCTTCCCTGTCAACTTCGTCATCGACTGCGCCATACTCGCAAACCCCTTGACGAATCTCCGGTAATAACCTGCCAACCCAAGAAAACTCCTGATCTCGGTGGCACTCCTCGGTCTAGGCCAACCTCTGATAGCCTCAATCTTAGCCGGATCTACAAAAACTCCCTCTGTAGACACAACGTGGCCAAGATAACTCATCTCTCACTGCCAGAAACTGCACTTACTCAACTTCGCATACAGCTTCTGCTCCCACAGCTTCTCCAGAACTAACCGCAAATGCACCTTGTGCTCCTCTGGACTCCTCGAATACACCAAATATCATCTATGAAGATGATCACAAACACATCCAAATACTCCTGGAACACTCCGTTCATCAACCACATGAACGCTGCTGGCGCATTCGTCAACCCGAACATCATCACTACAAACTCATAATGCCCGTATATCGTCCGAAAGGTCGTCTTCCTAACATCTGCCTCATCAATCGGAATCTGATGGTATCCGGAAGCCAAATCAATCTTGGAGAACCAAGTAGCCCCTCGCAACTAATCCAACAACTCATCAATGCGCGGCAGAGGATACCTGTTCTTCACAGTGACTCGGTTAAGTCCCTGGTAATCGATGCATAACCGGAAACACCCATCCTTCTTCTTCACAAACAACACCGGTGCTCCCCATGGTGAAACACTAGGCCGGATGAACCCCTTCCCCAACAGATCATCCAGCTGCTTCTTCAGCTCTGCCATCTCTGCTGGACTCATACTGTAAGGCGCCTTGGATATTGGAGCCGTCCCTGGTTCCAACTCAATCGTAAAAGGATCCGACCGCGACGGTGGCAATCCCAGCAATGACTGGAAAACCTCCTGGAAATCCCGAACAACCCGAATATCCCCAACTGCAACCTCTCCAAAAGTCTCCGGCATCACTATCGTCACCAGATACGCCTCACAACCCTTCTCAGTTAACTGCTCGGCCTATATCGCTGAAATCATAAGACTCCCGGAAGTCGGTCTTACACCCTGAAACACAACCTCCTTGTCTCTCGCTCAAACACCACACGTCCTCGATGACAATCCAGGTGAACCCTGTACCGATCCAACCAATCCATACCCAAGATGACATCGTACAGCTCCACCGGACTAATGACCAAATCTGCTGGCATCAACTCCCCCGCCACCAGAACATCCACACCTCGAGCCCGCCCAAGAGTAGCCAACGACCTGCCTCCAGCAACCTTAACTACTCCCGGCTGCTCTCCGGAATCGCTCCGGATCCCACTGCCCTCCGCACACTCCGGAGTAATGAAGCTATTCGTAGCTCCCGAATCAAACAACATGTGGGACTCACATTCCCCCACAACTAAGGTCCCTGCACAAATCCCATGTGCTTTAAGGCCCGACACTCTAGCGCAGACACACGCAATTTCCAAACATATTAAATTCAATCACCAAAAGAATTTACAAAGAACAAGTCTGAAATTATACCTGTGATCGGTCTGGCGCTAGAACCGCCCGCCTCTGCCGACGTGAAAACCCACAGCATCACCGCAATCTGAGCCATAGGCTGGACCGCCAACGGCTGCACTGCCGCCACCGCCATCTGCTGTAGCTTAAGACACCTGGGCTTGATATGCCCCAGCTCCCTGCAGTGATAGCACACCTGAGCCGCCCGATCCTCTCTCCTCTTCGGACACTCCACCACCTTGTGGCCAATACCACCACACCCGTAGCATCCTGAACCACCCTGACTGGCTCCTCAAGTGCTCTCCCACTTCCTCTTCTGACCCTGAGCAGGCTTGCCGCCCCTGCTTGAACCCGTCTGCTGTTGAGATCTCCTCTGCTGCTGCTGCTACACCGGTGGACTAATCACCACAGCTTGCTCTCTGAGGTCCTCCTCAATCGCTGCAGCAGTCTCAACCAGCTCCGCCCTTGTGGCGAACTTACTCGCCCTGCAGCGAGTCCTCAACTCAGCTTGAAGTCCCCCAAAGAACCTCCTCACCTGGGCCTGCTCGCCCTCCATGTTCCTACCAGCATGCACCAGAAGTCGACTGAACTCCAAATCGAACTCCTTCACAGTCCGATCTCCCTGAGCCAGGTTCAGAAACCTCGACTCCATCCGGTCCACCGCCTCGTGCGGGAAATACTTAGCATTAAACTCAGCCAAGAAATCCTCCGAGACCATCTCGGCCTGTACCCTCCTGGCCTCAACACCTCTCCACCAGAGATGTGCGTCACCATCTAGATAGTGAACCGCTAGGTCCACCCGGTATACCTCTGGACACCTTATAGAGTAAAAGTTCCGCTCCAACCTCCACCGTCACTCATCGGCCTCCTTAGGCTTGGCACCACCCGAGAAATACCCGGTGCCAATCCTCTGCATCTGCTCCATCATCCTCAGGTAGGATGGAAGATCCTCTGCAACCGCCACACCCGGCTGCCCACCAGCCACTCCCGGCTGAACCCCAGCCACTACTGGCTGCACACCAGCCCCACCTAGCTGAACTCCTGGAGCCTGACCCGGAGCCGGCACCCCACCTGGTAACCGCTCCAGAATCAACTGTAGCAAACCCGCCAAACCCACTTGGGCCCCCCGCACCACCAGCTACCTCGGGACCCACACTAGTCCCACAGCCCTCACACTGGCACTCGTAGCATTCCCACCCACAGACCCCTCCTGAAACGCCTGCGAGTCCGCCATCTGCTCCTGCGTGGTCTCCTCGGCCACACTCGCGGCATCTGACTCACTCACAAGTCCTCGCCCGTGCCCACCATGACCACCTAGGCCTCCACGGCCCCTACGACCTCTGCCTCTAGCACCTCTAGCCATCACTCTGCACTCACCAGCAGATTACTAAGTACTAGAAAAACAGAAAGTCAAATAACACATACCGTGGAATCTCATTGAAGGCTCGGAAGAGATGATCTAGGACTCCATACCCACGCAGTAATCAATCAATTAGCACACAATCAATCAATTACACCCGCCCTAGAACCATAAGAGCTCTGACCATAATAAAACGACCCGACCCAAAAATTTAAAAAATTTCTCTTCAAATTATGATCATCACCGATCATAATGCTCAACTAGGCCAACATAAGCGACGCGGAAATAATTAAAAATCAACAATACAACCAAATCAATAAATCTCATATTTTATTAATTCCCTAAACCGTTCAATTCATAAGAACAATATTCAATTCAATCAATTCCAGAATAATCCAATGACAACAATTTCAGAATCTACTAGCAACCTAGCAATTCTAACGCTACAACCACTCAGACGAGACACTAGATCATCTCCTCTTCCCGGCCATGATTCTACGATCATATTTTTTCTTTACCTGCAACACATGGCAAAAAGAATTGCCTGAGTATTATCACAAATATTCAGCGACACGGTCATCCCGTCTACAGGCTATGTATACACAAGCATAAACAATAGATACAATACCAGGACGAGCATACACAAGCATTCACGACACAATCAAACACGAATCAATCCAGGAACTCCGTGTCGATCGACACAACCTCTAGGTGTCGATCGATACACAGCCCTTGTCGATCGACACAACCACTAGGTGTCGATCGACACAACCACTAGGTGTTGATCGACATACAACCCCGTGTCGATCGACACACCACCCTAGTGCCGATCGACACGACTTCGCAGTACCCAGAAACGAGTCTATCCTCTCATGGCTCGAATCCGTCGCGATTCATCGAGTCTCCTGCACAATTTCAATCACAGAACACACGAAATCCAACAAGCAATCGCATTCTACCCATTCCTTACACTTATGTAAGCCTACGGTCACACACTCACCTAGATTTCGGAAAGAAAAAGAATGAGGTTCCACGAAGAACGCGAAGAACGCAATGAACACAGCCTCCAATCTGGAAATCCCTAACAATCGAGCAGAACACGAATCCCACACACCAAAATCAAGCCTCCAATGCCCAAGAACAAATAAGAATCTCCCAAACACTCAAGAACACCAAATCTCTGTTTTTCTCTCTAGTCTCTGCCAAAACCCGACCAGAAACACGGCTGAAGGCTTTTATACTCCAACCCTAGGGTTTCCCTAACCAGTCCGCCGAACCAGACAATTGGAACCAAACCGGTCGGTCCAATTTCAACTCGTGTCGATCGACACACACCACCTGTGTCGATCGATACACACCACCAAGAATCCGACTCCTCATAAGTCCAAACACCTGTGTCGATCGACATACACACCTCTGTCGATCGACACACCCAACCAAAATCCACTTTTTGGTTCACGGGCGTTACATGAGTAGAGAAGTGTTCGAACTTGGCACTGGGATCTTTATAGGCACCATCCACCTTGTTGTGGATCTCCACCATCCTTTTGTTCAACTCAATAACTCCCTTGCCTTGCCCCTCTAATATTTGCTTAAGAAGAAGATTTATCTCATTATTTTTGGGTTGTGGTTGAGAGGAACTATCTTGTCTTTGGTAGCTTTGATTCCCTTGAGGTTAGAAACCTTGTTGATTAGGGAAAAATGGAGCCTTAGGTTGATAGTAACCTTGTTATTGGGAATGTTATTGTGGAATAAAGCCTTTCCCTTGAGGCTTTTGCGGTGGATACATTTGATCTTGAGGATTCTCCACATTTGTGCTCCTATAGGACAAGTTAGGGTGGGTTATATAATTTGGATTGAAGCCTCTTTGGTGGTTGCTGCATCCTCCTTGCATGTAGCTAACTTCCTCTTGAATTTCTTGGAAAACCTCAGCATAACCTTTTTGATTCCCATCAAACTCTCCAACATAGTTCATTCCTTTTTGTGTGGACCAAATAAACTTGTCCAACTTGGCATTGATCTCCTTCAACCGTACATCACTACTTGATTCTCTTATAGTTCAATCGTAATCTCCTCCATAGCATTGGTCGCTTTACGCTAGGTTCTCTATCAATTGCTCTTATTGTTCAACGAAAATGCTTGAAAAACTTCCATTGCTTGTGGTATTCAATGAGTAATAGTGTTTCTCGTGCACTCCCCGATGGAATATGTCCAATAAAGCTTCGTTAGGCACTCCTTTGTGTGGACAAGATCTTGTGTACCCCTTGAAACGTTCCCAAACTTCATACAACGACTCATTGCCTCCTTGATTGAAAGTAGCAATGTCATTCCTTATCTTAGCCGTCTTTTGATTTGAGAAAAAACTTGTCGAGGAAACGCTTCTTACAGTCTTTCCAAGTTGTAATCGAAGAAGTCACAACGGTCTTCTCCCATTGAGCGGCCGTATCTCCAAGTGAGAAAGGGAATAAGGCCAACTTAAGCACATATTTGGACACACCATTCATCTTGATCGTTCTATAAAGTCTATCAAAGTTGTCAAGATGCTCAATAGGATGCTCCACAGGTAATCCAAAGAACCAATTGTTTTGTGCCATGTTTACCAAACTCGACTTGATCTCCCAATTGTTTTTTCCACAAGGTGGAGCTCTAATACCCATTCTTTCTCCATTGGTGATTGACACATCATAATCACCTATCCTTCTTCTCTCTCTAGGTTGGTGGGCTCTCTAGCTCCCACATTCCTTTGTAGTCCAACCCCATGAGCCTCTTGCTCTTGATCATTCATTTGTGGTTCCATGCCCAACCTTCTAAAATGATCTTGTCGCTCTTTTTCTTTTCTCGGTTCTCTTTCCAAACGTCTAATGTCTTGAACAAAGGGTTGAAGATTTGTAAGTCCTCTACTTCTTAAATTCATACACCTAGAGAGCTTGAAAAGACAAACACTAAAGAGAAAAGTTAGTATCAAAAGAAAAGTAAATACTTAGTCTTAATCAAATACCAAATCCTAATGGCTATTGTTAAACTCTCCGGCAATTGCACCAAAAACTTGTTGATATAAAAGTTTTAAAATTCAAAATTACTAAGCCCAAGTGCAAGCAACGAGTAATAATCAAGGTATTGATCCACAAGGAGTTAGAATAACACACTAAGAATGCAAGCAATTGATTAAGTTAAGCTTAATGATTTTTTGGTTTTCTTCAAAGTCCTAACTATGAAACTAAGTAAAACTAAGTGAAACAAGCAAATGAGAATGCAAAATGAAGATAAACAAGACTAGAATGCTAAAGAGAAACTAAACAAGATCTAAGCAAACCATAACTAAGCATAAACAAACTCAAATGTAAAAGTTAACTAAAAGTCAACCGTAAAATCAACAACTAAAAACTTGATCAGATATGGGAAAGCATGAACTTTGGGCAAAGCAATTTGACTTAGGATGCTTAATGAGTAATTAATGATGCTAGGACTAACAATTTAAACTCAATTCTAAGACATAAATCACACAAAGTAGACTAATCCATTCTCATGACAATAATCCATTTACTAACCATTTAATTAAGCTAATTTCCTAGTTGCAATTATATGATCAATCATCATCAAGCGTAAGTTCATAGAGCCAGATAAAGACCTTAAACATCAATTTCCATTGGTTAAGAGTGAAAAGCAAGATTTAAAGTTCGTCTAGACATTTCATCAAACACCTTCCGGACACAAAATGTCCATATTTTAGATTTTGATTGATCAAGTCTAATCTAGTATTAAGTACACTTTAATCTTAGGAAATCATAAGAATCTAAGCCTAGACATCACTAATTATCCATCAAACATCCCTAATCTACTAAGCCCAAAAACCCATTAAAAGACTACTCAATAATCATGATTGCAAATGATAGTTATAATCATAATCATAAAGAAAGACATAATCACAAAAATGACAAAAACTAAAAGAAAACTTCACTAGATTTAGAAAATGTAAAAAGATCCAAACACAAATAATAAGAAAAGAGTTTGAAAGTTAAAAGAGGTAAATAGCATATCAAACTTGGCTAAGAAGTAGGTCTAAAATGCTTAAATAACAAAAAAAATTCAAATCGCGTCAACCCGGGTCGAATCTTTTAGTTGAGAGAATACTGGATCAATTTCGGACCTCTTCCTCTCGAAATTGGAAAGGGGTCGAAATTTCTTCTGTGCGAAAATGAGATTTCCACCTGCGAATTTTGGACCCCTTCCTCTCAAAATTTGGGGTGTCGAAATTGGCTTTTACGTGTTGAAATCTTTCTTCTATTCTTCGTCTTCTCTTTTGCACCCTAACTCTATTAATTCTTGTTTTGCATCCTTTTCTTGATCCAAATATGTTCTAAAGCCTCTTCTTTCAAAATTCACCACCATTCTCACCTACAAAGACAAAACAAATGCAAATGCACCTGACAAAACAAATGCAAATGCACCTACAAAATGCTTAAATGCATATAAAAAACGGATTGAAAACATCATAAAACAAGTGTTAAAAGAGGTAAAATATGAATATATCAGTCTCACGGAAGCTCGACTTTAGGGAAGTGTGATGTGCACTTGCATAGGACCCCACTTATTTTTCTTTAATTTTTATTTCAATTCAAGTCCCTAAATTTACTAAAATTATACATAAAAGACCCTAAAGTTTCAGATTTATCAAATATACATCAATTTTTTTTGTATTGGCACAAGGCCCGGTTTGAATTTAAGTTGGGCCTGGTCTCATGCTTTCTTTGAGTGCAATGGGTCTTTCGAACTTTTTAAACTGTTTTCTCATCACTGTGATTAATCGGGCAACCAAACGAAACGGTGGAGACAGTTGGTTCAACACTAACCTGAACTGAGCTCATATCGATCGATTACTTTTACTGGTTGCTTGCCGCATTCACTGCCATCGCTTTCTTTGGGTCCTTGTTCATCTCTAGGTTGTATGCGTGTCGACGGTTAGACTAAGTCTAAGAATTCAAATTAGAGAATAAGTGCTGTTGATTTCAATTATCATATTTTTGGTTCTAACTTAACGTGTTTATAATTTGATTTATAAGTTTCGTTTTATCTAAAAATATAAAATTGACATGTCAATATGAGAAGAGATATATTTTACAGCCCAGAGGGGCTAGGTAGAGGTGCCTAAAAAACATCTATCATTGCATAGGTTGGTTCCGAAAGTCCAAGGGCTCCATTGGGTTTTGGATGTTCCGAATTATCCAATTACACTTTTTAATGTGTGTTTGTCCGATTAGTATATTGTCGATAAATCTTGACCTCCATGAAAGTTTTGCTGAATAGGCCGAAAGCAACCGAGAATCTCTATCTTCGACGACCAAAGATCTGACGACAAATTTAAAAACTCAATCATTAAACCACTTGGGGAAATATTGGACCAAACTTTTGATCTCGGCGCAAGCAACGAGAGAATATATTATATAATGTGTATACATGTATTTGAAAATGGACCGCATTATTTGCTTGATTTGTATTTACTTCGTCTAATCCATATGACATACGTTTAATTCGTTTGATCTGCACCGTTCCGATTTCACCATTTCATCAATCGATTAAACCTGTTCATATGAAATGAGCCAACATGTCGGCCCATTAAATTGCTTAGCCTAAGGGCGGTTGAGAGTGGTTGAGAAACTAGAGCACGCCAGTTGTACATGTAACATGTTCAGCTACCACATAATATTTCTAAGAAAATAATAATTATATATTTTTTCATTTCATATACTTCTTGAAATCTTTAAGAAAGTCTTTAAACCATTGAAAATTAACTAGTATGTGAAGAAGAATCCATAACAAACGGACACAGAAAATACGGAGCAATAGGTGGTATGTAGAATTTGAATGCCATCTTAGTTTACGCATGTTAGCTTCTAACAAGTCAAAATCATCACAACACTTTACACATTTTTGCATAGTGTGAAGATGTGTGTGTGTTTTCATTTTTCTGACAAATATATTACTAGACATTGTCATTGATCTAGAAAATCTGAAGTGTCATCACATGCCAAATAGCACGTTTCTATCTATGAAATAAATTAAAAGCTTATAAAAATCTCATAGATAATATAACAAAATTAATGAGACAAATTAACCTCTCTTATTAAATATGCATATGAAATAAATAAAAATTTAAAAAATTTCACCATCGAAAATAAGTTTTGAAGAAAGAATTATCATAGAAGTCCTATTGGCACAGTGGTTTAGTTGAAGGTTTATTAATGCGGAAATCTGCCAGAGTATGCGATTTATTAATATTGATGCATATTAATAAAAACAAATTTATAAAAGATCTTCAGCGTGGAGCAATATATAATCGTTTAGCGTAGATCAAGACAGGAGATTTGTCTATTGTAGAATCGTCGATGTAATAGTTTTCATAATTTATAATAAAATAAAAATAAATTTAGAAGATTAAAAAAAAAAAAATGGTCTTATTTCGTGTAAGGTAAAACAGTGTAAAAAAATCTCATACTTACCTTATTTCGTATATATATATATATATCTATCTTTGTGCTTTGCCCCAAAAAAAAAAAATTCTCTGTGCATGGGACCATGGGGATGGGCCGGTGGGGGCAGTGGCATAGCTAATTATAATTCAGCAATAGAGAAATACTAATTTGTCCTATTCACTGATCTATTAGAGCATCTGCATTGGAGACAAAATGTAGGTGTCTTTAAATATAAAATTATTAAAAGTTGAATAAAAGGAAAAAAAAGAATATTTTTGGTTAAAATAATGGAGTGTATTAAAATATAAAATTAATAAAATTTGAGTAAAGAGAGAGATAGTGAGTATTTTTGGAGTGGGAAGACAAAGTTATGTCTCGGGAAAAACAAAGTTGGAGAGAGAATGGATGAAAGTTAGAGTGTATTTTAATATAAAATTAATAAAATGTGAGTAAAATGATGAAAAAAAAAGTATAAAGTTGAGTAAAAGAATGAAAAAGTGTATTTTTAATATTTGTTTATTAAGAGATATCAACAAAATGTCTCGAATTTCGATGGTCTTATGGGATTGGTCTGGACGTAAAAACTATTTGGTGTCTTGCTCATGCACGTGGAAAATAGATCACCTAAAATCTAGACAGAACGTGACACAACAAATAATTGAAACCCTCCCCCTCCCCCCCCCCCTCTCCCTCTTTCTCTCTGTCCTCGCTGGAATATTCGAAAACATTAATTTCAAAAATACGATTGAAAATGTTTATCTTTATTCAAAAAGATGTTAATGCATGTAATGTGACGTACGTAATTCTTTTTAATTTTTTTTTTTTAAAATGTCATTTTTAAAATGTTACTTTTCAAAAATACTATATTTTTATTTTTTAATAAAAATATCACTTTTTAAAAATTATTTATTTATTATATTATTTATGTTTAGGTTAACTATGTTGTATTATGGTTTAGTTTTGAGAGTTTAGATTTTGTTAGAGGTCACATTTTTTAGAGTTTAAAATTTTAAGATTTAGATTTCAAAAATCCATAAATTGTGGTTTTTTTGTGAATAAATAACTCCATGTGGTATTTTTGCAAATGAATAACTCCATGTGTTATTTTTGCAAAAGGACACATCAAAAGTGGTATTTTGCGATTGCCCCAATTTTTTTAACTGAATAAAGGAACGAGTGGAAATACCGGCCTAAGTAGAAACAAACCAATATTTTTCAATGTCTGGTGGGGTAACAAACATCATAGAGATTAAAACTTTATCGCCTGGTTTATCATCAAAAGTTAGGATTCTCTTCTCGATCACATGACTCGCCAACTGAATAACAATAAGCCTAATCCCATTACATAACCTTTCTTTAGGATCAATGTTATGAAAACACATGATAGGAGCACCAACCTTTATCGTGGATTATATATATTGTATTATATATTGTAGCAATATTTCGTCTTTTGTGCTTGTGGTATTCTTTCCCTTTGATTTTATCTTCTCTATAGGTCCAACATTCAGTATTTGAGCAACAACATCTGCATTGTGATTATAAATGTCAAATTAAATATAAATAATTAAAAGGGGTAATTAATAAATGAATTAGTATAATAAGTAGTGATAGTCCTACCAATCAAAACATCTTTGTTTAGATCTAAAGCGTAAAATATTATATAAATAATACTATAATAATCTAAAGACACTCATCAATTTTTTATTAATCTTTCTCTTCCCATTGGTCATCTTTAAATAAGTGTCTTTAAAATTAAAAATTAATTTATATAGAAAATTTGTTTTATTAGTAAAATTTATAATGTTATAAATGTTGATTAAAACTAATGCAAAATAAGAAAAATATAAATTGTAATGATAGTACATTGTATAAAAACCAAATTTATAGAATGATAGAAATATATAAAAGCATTATAAAAACGTAATTCACTCGGTCTAATCTTGAGTTGTGTCAAATTTTTGCCAGAGATATTCAACCAAATCTTCTTTCAATTGTTTATGTATTCTTGTATCACGTAGTCGATTTCGAACGCCATCATATTGCTGAGATTGGTGGGCATATCTGTAGAATACGTTAAGTCCACATGTGAAGTCCCGCTTCCTTCTCCTTGATAGAATTCTGATGCATTGTACCGATTGTATCCATCTCGTTTGTCTTCTACTATCATATTGTGCAATATGATACATGTTCTCGTTATCTTTCCTATTTTTGTCTTATCTCAACTTAGAGCGAATTTTTAACTATCGCAAATCGAGTTTGCAATACCCCAAAAACACGCTCGACATCTTTTCGGGCAGCTTCTTAACATTGAGCGAATAATGATGCCTTCGGACCTTGTGGAATTGAAATCGACTGGATGAAAGTTGTCCATTTCGGATATATACCATCAGTAAGATAGTAAACCATATTGTAATGCCGTCCGTTGACAAAGTAATCAACTCTCGGAGCTCGACCTTCTAATATATCATCAAAAACTGGTGAGCGGTCAAGAACATTAATATCGTTTAAGGTACCTGGAGGTCCAAAAAATGCATGCCAAATCCAGAGATCTTGTGAAACCACAACCTCTAAAACGATTGTAGGTTTTCCTGAGCCACGTGAATACACCCCTTTCCAAGCTGTTGGGCAATTCTTCCACTCCCAATGCATACAATCAATGCTTCCTATCATTCCGGGAAATTCGCATGCCTCTTCTTGATTGAGTAATCGTTGGAGATCCTCTGGTGTAGGCCTTCTTAGGTAAGTATCCTGACACAAATATATGATTCTGTCTACAAACTTTTCCAAGCATAATAATGCGGTGCTTTCACCAAGGTGTAGGTATTCATCCACCGCATCAGCTGCACAACCATATGCCATCATACGAATGGCTGCTGCACACTTTTGTAGTCCTGATAGACCCAACCTTCCTGTAGCATCTCGTTTTTGTTGAAAGTATGGTACTTCATTGGATAGTGTATCAACAATACGTGTGAACAATGGCTTGTTTCAGAACATAGCTTGAGAGTAAGTAGGATTTTCACTGAAATAATCATTCTATAAACAAGTGTGGCCTTCCTCGCATTCTCTTTCAACATATGCTCGTTTCTTCAATGAACTTGTTGCCTCTTGATGATGGACAAAATTATCATAGGATTCTTCAAAATGACTTTGAAATTGATCATCAAATGCTTGATCAAATTCTTCATCTAAATTTGTGAATGACATGGTTTTTGATAAAAAAAACTTGTGAAAGTTAACCAAAAAGAGACTTGAACTCAACAAAAAGAGACTAAAATATTTAACAAAAAAAAGACTTTGTAATTAACAAAAAAAGGACTTGCAAAAGAAAGATCAAGTTACAAGTGAGAGACTTGAACTTAAACCAAATACATAAAAACTTGCATATATATAGAGTAACATAGCTGATCGCAAAGTCAAATATATAGAGGAAACTAACAAAAGAATAAAATAACAAGAATGCATCTTCACGGGTTGCATTTTCACGGGTTGGAACCTGCACAAAGACAAAGGAGTAAAATCAGTACAAAACAAGACAAAATGTACAAAACATCTTTGCACAAAATCATCAAATCAAAACAACTATGAACAAACTAAATGCACAAAGTTATCAAATCAAAACAGCAATTGCACAAACTAAATGCACAAAGTCATCAAATCAAAATGCAAAAAATGCACAAAGTCATCGTTAAAACTAACCTAACATGTCATCAAATCAAAATGCACAAAATGCACAAAGTCATCGTAAAAACTAACCTAACATGTCATCAAATCAAAATGCACAAAATGCACAAAGTCATCGTAAAAACTAACCTAACATGTCAGCAATCAACTTGTTTTTCAGGTTGAGTTCAGGCTCGGAAATATCTTTTTGGCTATTAGACTGTCTAGAAGTCTTTGTTTTGATAATCTTTCTCTCCCATCTATATCTTTCTTCTTGATCTCCCACATCCTCTCAAACTTCAACAAGGAACCCGCTTTTCTGTCTTTACTGGACTCTCTTTTTGGCTTTGCCTTTGGATGTCTTAACACCAAAAGGGCGAGGACTTTCTTCTGCCGCCACAGGAGATGTTTTATTTGAGCTTGACGAATAAGCTCCACCCTCATCTCCCTTAGTCCTTTTAGAGCTGTCAGTTCATTTAAATGTATGTGAGCTACACCATTTCTGATTGTGGCGAAGCTCCCTCCATGCATGCTCAAGTGCAAACTTCACTTTCTGATCATTGAAGTACAAGGTATAAGCCATTGGAAGAACATCATCCTCTGACTGCCCACAACTTTTCAGTTTCTCAGCTTGGGTGTAGCATCCTATGAATTTGTTGACACTCTCTTTGATTTTCTTCCATCTCTGCTTACACTGAATGGCTCCTTTAGTTGGTTTGTCCGCAACTGCTTCACTTGTTACATAGTATGATGCAATTCTTTCCCAAAATGCAAAAGCTTTTTGGTTAGTCCCCACGATTGGATATTTGCTGGTGTTTAACCAAGCACTGATCAACACAACATCTTCAGGGGCAGTCCATCTGCGTCTAGCTTCTCTTGATTTCTCATCTTCAGGGACACTAAACTAAGGGATTTCTGATGAGGGTATTTGTTGGCTATTCAAGAGATCCATGTAGTTTCCTGGAAAACTATATGGATAGTTTCTAGAATCCATAACAATAACAAGTAAACAGACAGAGAAAAGATGAAATGGTTTGGAGTAAAATCAGGTATGGAGATGAACTAAATAGCAAGCTGAAAACTCATCTCAGTCAATGAGATTTCCAAAATCGTTTTGACTAGACTAATGAAAGACATCAAAGAAGCCAATATAATCAGATTTTAAGACTAATGAAAGACATCAAGAAAGTACTAAACATATTTAAAGAGTAATGAGTATATCATTGGAAAAAAATTTGTAGATTTCATGAAGACATAAAGCAGATTTCATGAAGTACTTTATGTCTAAGTGAAAGAAAGAGAGTAAAAAGTGTAATTACCTTTACATCTCAGTCAATGAGATACCTGTATGGACCCGATGGAAAAAGTGTTGAAATGGTTGATTGTAGAGAGAGAGAGAGAGAACTCCAATGGCCGCTCAAAATCCAACAATATCTAACCAAGTCCATATCCACAAGAAGACAGCCATTTCCTCCTGCCATTAGTAAAGTTTGAGCTTGGATACCATCGTGATGCAGTAAAAGACTCGGCCAACATCCCATATTGGCCAGCCTATACCGTACTCCTTGTCGCTGTAAAAGAAGGGGAACTGCAATAAGAAGATACTTACTTGTTTAGAAGAGTCATATTCGAAGAAGCAATAAAGACAAGAAGCAATAAATAGAAGAAGCAATAAAGAGAGGAAGTGTGTACCTTGCGGACCCATTGCACAAGTATAGTGCCAGTGTCCGTGGAAGCCTCAAGTGTTGAAGAATAGAAGAGCATATCTCTTTTCTTTTCTTATTGGCATAACTCTTATGCCGATTCTGAGTCTCTCTCATGTTCAGCCTCAAGACACGGATCTTCTCCGTCGTCTTCTGAATAAAATTTGTACCAAACATGCTCCTCTCCCCCACTTGAGTCCAGCATAATGGTGTACGACATGGCCTCCCATACAGAGCCTCATATGGAACCATCCCATACTCGTCTGGTAGCTATTGTTATACGCAAACTCTACCAGATTCAGGTGATTCGTCCAATGACCACCATAACCCAGCACACACATCCTCAGCAAATCCTCAAGTGTCTGAATCGTCCTCTCAGACTGCCCATCCGTCTGAGGATGATAAGTTGTACTCAGATGCACCTTAGTGCCCATCTCAGCCTGGAACGCCCTCCAGAAATCTGAAGTAAACCTCAGATCCCTGTCTGACATGATACTCACTGGCACCCCGTGCAGCCTCACTATCTCCCGCACATACTTCTTAGCGAACACCGCTGCTCCGTCGGTCTTCTTGATTGCAAAAAAATATGTTGACTTAGTTAGACGATCCACAATCACCCAAATAACATCATAAGTTTGCGACACTGGCAACCCAGTCACAAAGTCCATGGTAATCATGCCCCACTTCCACTCCGAAATGGGTAAACTCTACAACAACCTGCTCGGAACCTGATGCTCAGTCTTCACTAACTGGCACACATTGCACGCTGGAACCCAGTTAGCGACATTTCTCTTCATCCCGACCCAATGATAATACCACTTTAGATCCCGGTACATCTTGGTCACCTCTGGATGAATAGATAAAATGCTCGAATGAGCCTCTCTCAGATCCTCATCATTGGGTACACAAACCCTCCCGTTCACAAGTATTGTCCTATTCGCCGAGACCAGATACTCTGAACCTGTCACCTAAGAAGCATCAGTCAAACCCTGATCCTTCTCCCAAGCTACTCGAATCCTGCTCAGCAAATCTGCCTGGTTAGCTGCCTCTAACCCCAACGGCTCCTGTGAGATAACACATAATCTCAAAGTATTAGCCTCGCTCACCAAAGCCTCCATATCCCGCTCCTGAGCCGAAGCAACCCTCTTCCTACTCAATGCATCTACAACCAGGTTAGCCTTACCCGGATGGTACCCAATCTCCAGATCATAATCTGCTACCAACTCCATCCAGCGCCTATGTCTCTGGTTCAGATCTGGCTGAGTAAAGAAGTACTTTAAACTCTTGTGGTCTGTGAACACCTGCACCTTTTCACCATAAAGATAAGATCGCCAAATCTTTAAAGCAAAAATCACTGCAGCCAACTTAAGATCATGGGTAGGGTAGTTGCACTCATGCTTCCTCAACTGCTTCGAAACATAAGCAATTACCTTCCCCTGCTGCATCAACACACAACCCAGACTAATTCCCGAAGCGTCCGTGTACACCACGTAAGGCTCGCCTGGATCTGGTAAAGCCAACACTGGTGTACTAGTCAACATCTCCTTCAGCTTTCCGAAACTCTTCTCGCAAGCTGAAGACCACACAAAAGGGACATCCTTCCCCGTCAGCTTCGTCATCGACTGCGCCATACTCGCAAAACCCTTGACGAACCTCCTGTAGTAATCTGTCAGCCCGAGAAAACTCCTAACCTCGTGGCACTCCTTTGTCTGGGCCACCCTCTGATAACCTTTATCTTCGCCGGATATACAGAAACTCCATATGCAGAAACCACGTACTACTTCTGTTCCCGCATCTTCTCCATAACTACTCTCAGATGAACCTCATGTTCCTCAGGACTCCTCGAATACACCAGAATATCATCGAGAAAGATGATCACAAACTCATCCAGATACTCCTGGAATACTCCGTTCATCAGCCTCATGAACGCCGCTGGTGCATTCGTCAACCCGAAAGGCATGACCACAAACTCAGAATGCCCATACCTCGTCCTAAAAACAGTCTTCCTCACATCCACCTCATCGATAGGAATATGATGGTAATCCAAAGCCAAATCGATCTTGGAGAACCAGGTAGCCCCCCGCAACTAATCCAACAACTCAGCAATCCACGGCAAATGATACCTGTTCTTCACCGTGACTCGGTTAAGTTCCCGATAATCGATGCATAACCGGACATTCTAATCCTTCTTTTTCACAAACAACACTGGCGCTCCCCACGGTGAACTACTAAGCCGAATAAATCCTTTCTCCAAAAGATGGAGCCATTCGGTAAGGAGCCTTAGATATCGGAGTCGTCCCACGTTTCAACTCAATCGTAAAAGGATCAGACCGAGACGGCAGTAATCCCTGGAATGACTGAAAAACATCATGGAAGTCCTGAACAACTGGAATATCCCCAACTGCAACCTCTCCAACAGACTCTGGCATTACAATCGTCGCCAAATATGCCTCGCAGCCCTTCTCGATCAGCTGCTTAGTCTGAATCGCCAAAATCACGAGACTCCCGGAAGTCGGCCTCACAGCCTGATAAACTAACCTCCTTGCCTCTCGCTCAAGCATAACTCGTCCCCGATGACAATCCAGATGGACCCTGTACCGATCTAGACAATCCATACCCAGAATGACATCGTACAGCTCCACCGGACAAATAATCAGATCTGCTGGTATCAACTCTCCCGTCACCAGAATATCCATACCACGAGCTCGCCCGAAAGTAGCCAAAGACTCTACCACCAGCAACCTTAACTACTCCCAGCAGCTTATCGGAATCGTTCCGGATTCCGCTGCCCTCCGCACAATCCGGAGTAATGAAGCAATTCGTCGCTCCAGAATCAAACAAAACGTGGGACTCATAACCGCCCACTACTAAGATCCCTGCAAAAATTTCATGTGCCTAAAAACCCTAACAATCTAGCACAGAGTCACAAATTGTAAAACAGACTAAATTCAACAACAACAGAATTTAACAAGTCAAGTTCTGAAATTACCTCTAATCGGTCTAGCGCTAGAACCACCCGCCTCCATCGAAGTGAACACCCGCAGTGCCACTGCAATCTGAGCCACCGGTTACACAGCCGCTACTACCATTTGCTATAGCTTAGGACACCTGGGCTTGATATACCTCGGCTCCCTGCATTGATAGCACACCCGAGGCTAGCTCCTCTTCGGATAACTCGCCACTCGATGATTCGTGCTCCCACACTCGAAGTATCCCGAACCACCCTGACTGGGCCTTGAAGTGCTCTCCCACTTCCTCTTCTGTCCCTGCGCAGGCTTACCGCCCCTGCTCGGACCCACCTGCTGCTGCGACCTTCTCTGCTGCTGAACCCGTGGACTAACCACCACATCCTGCTCTCTCAGGTCATCCTCTATCGCAGCAGCTGTCTCAACCAGCTCCGCCCTTGAAGCGAACCTCCTCGCTCTACAGCGAGTCCTCAGATCTGGTTGAAGGCCCCTCAAGAACCTCTTCACCTAGGCCTCCTCGCCCTCCATATCTCTACCGGCATGAACCAGAAGCCGACCGAACTCCCGGGCCGACCGGTCACCTGAGCCAACTCCAAGAATCGCAACTCCAAGCGATCCACTCCTCCTGTAGAAAGTACTTGGTATTGAACTTAGCCACAACATCCTCCCAAGCCATATCCGCCTGAGCCCTCCTAGCTAACACACCTCGCCACCACAGATGTGCATCATCATCAAGGTAAAGAACTGCCAGGTCCACCCGGTATCCCACTGGACACCTGAGAGATTAGAAATTGCGCTCCAATCTACTCCTCCACAAATCTGCCTCCTCAGGCTTGGCACCACCCGAGAAAAATCCGGTGCCAATCCTCTGCATTTGCTCCATCATCCTAAGATAGGATGGGAGCTCCTCCGCAACCACCACACCTGGCTGCACCCCAGCCCTACCCGGCTCCACACCAGTTATACCAAGCTGCACACCAACCATACCCGGCTGCACTCCAGCCACACCTGGCTGCACACCAGCCACACCCGGCTGCACTCCTGGAGCCTGACCCGGAGCCGACACCTCACCTGGTAACCGCTCCAGAATCATCTGTAGCAGACCTGCCAAACGATCATCTCGATCCTGGGCAACACCTCCGGCAGCACCCCCACCTGGGCCCACCGCACTGCCAGCCACACCGGGACCTTCACTACCCCACCAGTCCTCACACTATTACTCACAGCTGCCACACCCACGGACCCCTCCTAATACGCCTGCGAATCAGCCACCTGCTCCTACGTGGTCTCCTAGGCCACACTCGCGGCAGCAGACTCACTCTCAATTCTCCGCCCGCGCCCACGCCCACCATGACCACCTCGGCCTCCATGGCCCCCACGACCTCTGCCTCTAGTACCTCTAGCCATCTCACTCTACACTATCCAGCAGAGCACTAAGCATACTAGAAAAACAGAAAAGAAAAACAACACTTACTGTGAAAAACAACACTTACCGTAAAAAGAAAAACAACATTGTAGGACTCCAAACCCACACAACAATCAATCGACTAACTCATATAATCAATCAATTGCACCCGTCTTAGAACCATAACGGCTATGATACCAAAATGAAACAATCCAACCCGTCAAAATTTAAAATTTTCTAAACTCAGATGATTATTATCATAAATAATAATCCTCAACAGCCAAAAACACAAACTGCGGAACTCAACAATCATTAAACCAATCAACACCATTCAATAAATCACATACTTTATTGAAACTAACCAATTCCAATTCAATAACGAATTAACTCGGCAAATAATCCAATAAACCAATCCAACCACAATACCAGAATTACTACACCCTAACAATTCTCACAACTCATAAAGCAAACAACACGAGACTCTAGATCATCTCCTCTTTCTGGCCATGATTCCACGATCACACCTTGTCTCTACCTGCATCACATGGTTAAAAAAGATGCGTGAGTATTATCACAAATACTTAGTGAAACGGTCATCTCATCTACTTGGCTATACACACAGGCATAAACAAAAGATACAATACCATGATGAGCAATCAACAACACAAGCACAAACAATCAACCGCATCATCACCATGAATAATCGCCCAAAAGACATGCATCGATCGACACAACCACCATGTGTCGATCGATGCATACTGTGTCGATCGACGCAATGACGCATAACCCAAAATTGAACCTATCTTCTCATGGTTCGATCCCAGAACGCATCTCATCGATCCCTGCTCACAAATCCACTAAACACAACATGAAATCCAACCAACAACCACAACAATCGCATCCTATCAATTTCTTTACCCAGATAAGTCATGGTCACGCACTCACTTTGGATCTGGAAAGGAAAAAGGAAGTAAAACACGAAGAACGCGAAGAACACTCCCCAAAGATCTGAAATTCTCTCCCAAACGCGATCAACAAGCACCAGCAATGATCTCCAGAACCTCCCAAACGAATCTCCTTCTGTCAAACATCTCTGGAAACTCTTTGGAACTTTCTGGAAATCTCTGGAACTCTAAAAATTCCTCAAAAACGCAGCCACCCCCTTTATATAGAGAAGCCCTAGGGTTTTTACCCTTAACCGGCCCGCAAACCGATAACTTAAATCGAATCAACCGGTTCAATTTAACCTTGCGTCGATCGTCGCACGACCAAAATCACGATTATTGTATAAAAATGTATAGCAAAATCACGACCAAAGAGATCTAACTTTTGTATAAAAATGTTTATTTATTCATTTTTAGTAAATTTTGAACGATGAGAAAAAAAATTTGATCTACTTTGCTACAAATATTATATGGATAAAATATAATCCATCTAGAAAAAGTAGATCCTTTATATATTAATTAGAGAGTAATTTGTGAAAAAATGTTTATGTGTCATCTCCACAACAACTCTCACTAAAACAATTATGACACGGCTTGACAAAATTGTGACATGGCAGTTTTGAATAGATAACAAAATTTTCTACAACTAAATTTATATTTGTTACTATAAATAAATCAATATATTATCATATTTTAGTTTTGATTCTAAATTTATATATGAATTTGGTTTCTCATTTAAAAATAGTTAAAAAATTGATTCTTGTAATAATAAAATTATAGAATTTTTTTATAGAATATATATATTCTTTTTGTAAATAATAATAAAGACTTACCAAATTTTTAAAATATATTTTGGTATGTTTGTGAAAGAAACTTTCCAAATTTATAACAACAAATATAATTATGTTTGAAAGGTTTTTTTAACGCAAGACAATTTGAAAGTAATAATAAAAATTTTAATTCTCAAGCAACTATTTTTTTTTATTTATAAAAATATGTGTTTTATTTATAAAATTTATGATTATATATTTTAATGTTTTAAAATAATAAATAACTTATTTATATTCTAATTTCTGAAATTCAGATTATTAATAAAAACCGATATTATTGACCAAAAAATTAACAAAAGAAAATTCAACAACAATGTCTATAAGAAAAATCAAAACACCTACATATTTCATATTTTTAAAAATTAAAATTAAAAATAAAACTACATAAATAATTTATTCGCGTGTACGCGGGAGAATCATCTAATTATTTATAAAAAAAAGAAAATGAGACACAAATAAATTCAATGGGGGCAAAAGACTGAAGTTCAAGGGGGCAATATTTAATTACCTTACAAGTTACACTTACAAGTTACACCAATTATAAGTTACACTAAATCTTGCCATTTATATTTGGCCAATCGAAATGGTGATACGTTTTATATCTATTAGAAAATTTAGTAAATGAACTACTCGACCGCTACACTTACCATGAAAAGAATTAGTCGGATGATAAAATTCCAGATTACTTGCTGATTTTCTAAAAAATAAAAGTTAACACCAATTATAACTCCCCCTATATATATATAATTTAAAAAAAAAGCTTGTGTATGGAACTACTACTATGGATCTTGATTTTAGTTAAAGTTGTTCGGGACCCAATAACATCTACTCCCTCCATTTCAAATTACTTGTCGATCTAGGATTTTTTACACAAATTAAGAAAACCATTAAATTTATGTTTTACTCCTAATTAATTCACTATTTTGTTTGATAAAAGTAATTAATGAGGTAAAAATAGAAAAATTGATCATAAATACGCATTAAAAATACAAAACGATAAGTAATATGAAATAAAAAAATAAGGTTAGAATGACAACTAATATAAAACAGAAGAAGTACTAGTTAACTTTTTGAGATTGATATAAATGACGAAAAACCCAATACAATTGTATATCCGCTTGTTAATTGGTTTATGATTGATCAAAATATTGTAGAGGATTAGAGTATTGCTTGCTAAACACTCATCCATTTAAGCATTAATTCATAAAACACTTGATTGATTGGTATGTATTATTAGCTCATTGACAATTACTCAATTAGGTAGTCCTCCTCATCAATTTGGCATCTACCCCTCGTTCGATTCGGTTCGGTTCGGTTCAAATTATTCAGTTACAAATTTCTTGGATTCTGAAAAATATATCCCATACAAAATCGATTTTTTTTGTTTGGTTTAAGTTCATAATCAGTTAGGATTTGCTTTGGTTATGGACAAAAATTTGTGCCAAAAATATATAGATTTTTAGTTAATTTGTTTAGAATATTTAAATATTATTTTATAAATATTTATATCTTTAATTAAAACTATTATTTTTAATAAATTTGGCTAACTTGGTTTGGTTTCATAAAATTTGGATTCAGTTTGATAATCAAGTATTAAAATCTCAATATCGTTTAGATTATTATAAAATTTGGTTCAAATTACCGTTGATAAATTTCGGTTTGGTTTGATTTTTCTCTCGTCCATATAAAGATGGGTTGCAAAAATAACAAAAAAAAAATTAATAATTGGGAAAGTAACAAAATTAGCATATTTGGCTAAATATCAATGTTTAAATTTATGTTAAATGGTTATGATTTTTATTATAGATTTTCTTTTGGTTATTGGATGCAATTATCCTATAATGTAATCTGAACTTCAATATTCAAAGAAAAAAAAAACTGTATATAAATTCCCATTAAATAAATATGGTTCATTGTTAGAGAAAGGACCAACAGATTTAAAACCAGTAGCTTAACTCCAATTTCCTCATCGTCTTCAAAGTGATTCTTACTTCATCTAAATCCCTGACAAAAGAAATGGCGAAACCCGAGCAAGAAGTTACACTTCTTGAAGAAGATTACGTTAGCGATTCCATCGACCACCGGGGAATTCCCGCCGGAAAATCTTCCACCGGCGGATGGAGATCCTCCTGGTTCATTATAGGTGAAAGAAGAAGACAATACAAAAAAAAAAAAAAAAAATCCAAATCGAGAGGAGTCAGTTTTATGATTTTTTTTTTTGAAAAATTTTCAGGTGTGGAAGTTGCAGAGAGATTCGCTTACTTTGGTATTTCCTCAAACTTAATCACTTACCTCACCGGACCTCTCGGACAATCAACGGCGACCGCCGCAGTAAACGTGAACACATGGTCGGGAACAGCTTCGATACTTCCTATTTTAGGAGCTTTTGTAGCAGACGCTTACCTCGGTCGTTACCGGACAATTCTTGCAGCTTCCTTCATCTACATAATCGTACGTTTCTCCTCAAATCCAACTTCAAATTTCTAAAAATTCCCACTAAATTTGTCGGATTATTGTTTTTACAGGGACTAGGACTATTGACATTGTCGTCTTTCTTGATCATAATGGGATTATCTAAGCAACGTAACGATGTTTCTGCAAAACCTTCATTTTGGGTGAATATATTGTTCTTCTGTTCTCTGTATTTGGTTGCGATCGGACAAGGTGGACATAAACCGTGTGTTCAAGCGTTTGGTGCGGATCAATTTGACTCGGGAGATTCGAAAGAGAGAGTGTCTAGAGGATCGTTTTTCAATTGGTGGTTCTTGAGTTTATCTGCTGGAATCACTTTATCGATCATTGTGGTTGTTTATGTTCAAGACAATGTTAGTTGGGCGCTTGGGTTTGGGATCCCTTGTTTGTTTATGGTTATGGCTCTTGCTCTCTTCTTGCTCGGAAGAAAAACTTACAGATATCCGAAAGGAGATCGCAAGGAGAAGAACGCGTTTGCTAGAATAGGTAGAGTTTTCATCGCGGCTTATAAGAATCGGAGACTGAGTTTAGCACATTCGGGCTTGGGACAAGGTCTATTGGAGGATGGCTCGTCTGAGAAATGTAGAGGCCGGCTCGGGTAAGTTTCGCAAATCCCATCCAGCATTTGATATTTGGTTTATTGTGTTGATAAATGTGTACGTTTTGAATCAAGGTTTCTAGCGAAAGCGTTGATATCAAGAGATGGAGGTGCAGAGCCATGTAATGGTAGAGACGTGAAAGACGCGATGGCTTTGGTAAGGCTTATTCCGATATGGATCACATCGGTGGTAAGCACGATTCCTTATGCTCAATATGCTACTTTCTTCACAAAGCAAGGCGTTACGGTGGACAGACAAATCTTGCCCGGTTTGGAAATCCCTCCGGCTTCTTTTCAAGCGCTTATCGGCATAGCGATTTTAATCTCTGTTCCGACATACGAACGCGTTTTTCTTCCTTTAGCTAGATTGATTACCAAAAAGCCTTCTGGGATCACGATGCTCCAGAGAATAGGAGCCGGAATGGTGCTATCCAGCTTTAATATGATGATTGCCGCGTTGGTAGAAATGAAGCGGCTCGAGACTGCTAAAGAACATGGGCTTGTGGACAAGCCGGATGCAACTATGCCAATGTCGATCTGGTGGTTCGTCCCTCAGTATCTGTTACTCGGGATGATCGATGTGTTCTCTCTGGTGGGTACACAAGAATTCTTCTACGACCAAGTCCCAACGGAGCTAAGGAGTATCGGTCTTGCGCTCTCTTTGAGTGCGATGGGCCTTTCGAGCTTTTTGAGTGGTTTTCTCATCACTTTGATTAATTGGGCTACCGGAAGAAATGGCGGAGACAGTTGGTTCAACACTAACCTGAATCGAGCCCATGTCGATTACTTCTACTGGTTGCTGGCCGCTTTCACTGCCGTTGGATTTTTTGCGTTTTTAATCTTCTCCAGGTTGTATGTGTATCGCTGGGTAGATCAAGTATAAGAGATCCTTAATGGTGATACCATTAAGGGTTCTTAACTCGATTTTTAATATTAAAAAAGTGTTTGAGACTCACTAAATTTCTTCTACTTTTTCTAAGTCCAATGGTGAGACTCAATTAGTTTCAACTAATCTAGAAAACTATAATTCATCAACTTACATAACCATTTCTCCCAAAACCAATATCTCCATTCAAGATAAAACAATCTCATGAGTGTCTATCTGAGAAACAACCAAATAATATCACTAAATTGAGAAAAACACAAACAGAGAGTGAACCAAAGAGCACTCCCAACAACTACACAAATATGTATTTATTAACTCTTGTTTCAACAAATTTTATATATACGGTTTATAGAAGAAAGAAATTCTCTTTGTATTTGATCTTGTATGCAAGAAGAAAGCATATTGTCTCTACACTCTGCTTCCCACGATCTACATAATCCCCAAGAAACAAATAGTTCCTAGTCGGCAGGTAACCACTGTACTCAAACAATCTCAAAAGATCTGAGAACTGACCATGAGTATCTCCTATCAAAACATGAAAACAACCACCATGAAATAAAACATCACTACTCAGGAAACACATTTGCAACTTTATGAAACAACTATATGATCATTTCTAATATCTCACTGATGATAATTAATCAACTAAACCAATACTTCCATCAAAACAACATATTCATATGCATTTCTATAAATCTCAAGAGCCCAACTTTAGCTATCAAAACATAGGAGTTGACCAGTTTCATATGCATCTCTCTATATCTGATTAACCATTCACATCTCTTAATCAAGCTCTAACCAACAAATTCTACGCAAATCCTCGTAGAAAACATCAAACTCTATCGAAATTTCAAGATAGGAATAAATTTTTATAAAATTTTTGTTGTATCATCAATGAATACCATAAATCTTGACAGGAGCTTTGAGTTCGAGAATATTTTGTTGACTGAGAAAGATCTGTTTTGATGGTAGGATCGGAATCTATGGGAGAAACCCGACCCGGAGATAGAGAATAGGATCGCGAATAGAGGAGATAGAATTGAGATTTGATTTTGCGTCTTGCGATCTGAATTACCATTAGATCACATACCACTATCTGTTTTTTCTTTCTGGAAAAAGAGTATACATGGTGAAGAAGTAGAGGAAGATCGGGATGTGAAGATGTGAAGATGTGAAGAAGAAGAGGAAGATCAATTTCAAAGATTTTTTTTTTTTGGGTTAGGAAAAAATAAAATGAGTGGTCCACTGGCATAGCGACACGTGGTTTGGTGATACGACTTAACCGGATCACTGAACTGATACGACTCAGCCCAAAACTCACCTAATTAATTAGTTTTTTTTAATACAAATAAGTCCATGATACTCAATAGATTTTACCGTTAAAGATGGTCTAAGACTGGTTCTAAATTGTAAATTTACGTGTTTTATAATTTGAGCTACTTTTATTCTATATTAGAGGATGTCTCGGACTACGTCCGGATATGTTGTTTATAAAAAGTTTGTATAAATAATTGTATCATGCTTGTATTTGTGATTTAGTGCACATTTTAATTATAATCTAAAATTTCTTTTTTAGAAAAAGTATATCTTGGCTATAAAAATTTGAACTTGAAAGTTGAAATCATATATTCATGATTGTACGCTAGCAATGACTATAAAAATTTGAATTTCCAATCAATGGCCCAATAAACTAGAGGGAAATTTGCTAAATTGACTCAGTTTGAAATTGAGAATGTCCCAATAACCTTTATACTCATATCTCTTTGTCCCAATAACCTTTGCATTTTCTAAATTCCAATTTTGTCCTTCAATATTAGAAAAAATTAATCTTTTACTAATTTTTTGAATATATAAAATTGACTTTCTTTTTTTCAATTTATTTTTAAAAAAAAATAACTGAGTAAATCATTAAAAGAAAAAATCAGTTTCTCTTAACAATTCTCTACTTCGTCAACTCCGCAATCTTTATTCGATCCCTTCGTCAACTCCGCAAGCGAGCCAGGTCAAGTCATTCCTCTCAGGTACCTTGAGAAACGTCGCGAGAGATTACGCCTCAATTTCAAAGCTAAGCCTTTGTTGAAATGAACCCTTTTCTCTTCGGGATCTACTACGATCGGATCAAAACCAGATCGGCTCTCGTCCAATTCGTCCGACCCACGACTCGTCTCATAGCTTCCGCGACGAAGAACAGAGGATTTACGCAGAGAACGAGCCTTTGATTGTTTCGAAGCTTGTAAATTGTTGATGATGGCGAAAGATAAGGTAATCAATGCTTAAAAACTTGTTCATGTCAAGAGAGAGTTCGAGTTTCCGAATAATTTTCTTGTCAAATTGGTTGAGAAATAGCCAAACTATTTCCGGCTAACTGGTTTACGTGAAGAAGGTCAGTCTTTTCTCGAGCTTGTAAATTGGAATTCTGAATTCGCCAAATCGACGATCGAGCTTAGAGTGGAGGAAGAAACCGTACAACCGGTGTTCGAATCCGACCCAATTTCGATGTGAGACTGCCTTCTGTTTTTTTTGTTGAGGAATGAGATGAGAGAATGGACTAGGGATTGGTTAGAGCAAGACTACATATCACCATATGAGGATGTTTCTCATTTAGATAAAGCTTCTAAGGAAAATGGAGAATCGAACAGTTGGTGTTCTACACGAATTGTTGTCTCTCTCGTTGTTGAAGAGAGTCCCTGTGCATATACTTGGGAAATTCTGCGACGAATTCTGGTTTTTGAATGCGTTCTCGAGTGTTTTCACTCGTCATTCATGTATATTCTACTTGTCACTTAACGGTGGGATCAAGACTGCAGTGTTGAGAGAAGCTTATAAAGATGAGCAATTGATTGATAGAGATCCTTTACTTGCTATTAAGGATAAGTTCTTGAGGTTATTAGAGGAAGGATGGCAAGAAAGGAAACATTGATTGAAAAAACAGAGAGAAGATGTTCAGAAAGATTGGGAGATGTTGTTAGCAGCGAAAAGCGAAGGTCTCTGTAATTAACTTAGACATAGTTCTTGGCCTGGTTTGGTCTTTAGTGTGTTGATGCTTAAGTTGTGACAGTTTTGGCTTATAAGAGAATAAAACATTGTCTACTTGACTACCTTGGAGATGGTAATCGCTGTCTGATTACAGTCAAATGCTCTTGTTTCAGTCACAACCTAAAACTGTTTGAGTGCCAATTGCTTTACATATTCACATACCATTATTGTTCGTTTTGGGGATCAAGCTGGTGTATATAGCAGCAGATGGTAGACTTGTTTAATATCATCTTCTTCATATCCAAGAGTTATAGATGTTTTTCAATTGTCACGCATTTGGATTTACCTCTATTATATCTAGTAGTTTTATGATTTACTTGGTTCTGGAATTTGGAACAGGTCTTGTTTGTTGTTGTGCCAAAGTAAAATACTCTCCTAATAGAAAGCTCTATATCCAACCTAACAAAGTCACGCAGATGAAATGAAAACTCAATTTTACCTAAAATCCCTCTGTGACCAATCTTACCACTATCTTTGTGCCTTCCTTGATCATCTTGAATTATATAAAAGAGACTCACCAAAGATCTCTCTTCTCTCACACAAACTCTCGCCATGGATACACATTTTCTCCTAGCTATTCTCCTTCTTCTAAGTTTCACCATAAAATTTGTAGGATTCGAAAAAATACAAAATTGTGTCACCATGACACATCGAACTCGTGACCTCAGACCTAGATATATGGAGAACCAAGTGAGCTATGGGTGTTTAATCGAACAATAAATCAAACTAAAACATTATATTCATATAGGTTTTCCATTATATTCAATAAAATTTTAATGTACTTGAAAAGTTTTTACAAAAAAAAAAACAATTGTTTTTAAGGAAAAAAATATTTTTGGAAACAAAAAGTCGAAAAAAACAGATTTTTAGAAAGTAAATATCAAATAAAATATTTTTTGAAAAGTAAATAATTAGTGGTCCTAGATTTAAGGGATTAAAACTAAATTTGGTAGAATATCATTTCTACCATTTGGTAGAAGATAGAGAAATCGGTAGAAAGAAAGGGTAGAATAAGTGTTCTGCCTACGGTAGAATAAGTGTTCTGCCTACGGTAGAACACAAAGTTATTGGTAGAAATAGTATTCTGCGGTTGATAGAACTGAAGCAAATCGTAGAATGTGCAATCTGCTGTAGGTAGAACTTGAACAAACCGTAGAATAGGTCCTTCTACCACTCGTAGATTTATACAAATTCGCAGAACACCTAATCTACTAGCAGATTTGACCATGGTAGATGAAAAAATAAATAATTTTCTGTCATGATTTTTTTTTTGAAAAAAAATATAAACATGAATCCATATGCCTTATATATTACTCTTTTGTATTTTCCAGATTTTATAAAATTATAAAAACTATTTATTTGTAATTTTGAATATTAATCAAAGGGTAATTTAGGAAAAAATTGGTAAAAGAAAAGCAAAGGTTATTGGGACATTCTCAATTTCAAACTGAGTCAATTTAGCAAATTTCCCTAAACTATATTGATGTTCAATCACAAATTTATTAACTTTTCACACTAAACAATTTCATGCGATTGTAAACTAATTATAATTCAAGAAATTCAGTTATAAATCTCTGTACATTTCCTAATCACCTAACTAAATGTATAAGGAAGCAGCATATAAAGATCAAAGAAGTGAGAACTGAAAAGATGAAAGATAGTAGTAATTATATAGAGAGAGCAAATGATGGATTTTCTCATCTTCAGCTTAAACGTTCCTTCAAATCTTTCTTATATTCTCCCTCTTGCTACAATCATGATCTTTATTATTTCCCCTAATCACTTCTGTGCTTTGACCTTTACCTTACGGTTGATATCTTTGTCTCAATATCTCTCGCATCATTCATGTTGCTCTCCCTTGCTCACCAATCTTTGTTCCACATTCTGCATTATGTCGTCACCATTTCCTACACCAACAATCGATCTATCACTCTTTTTGTCTTTGTCTTCTCTACCAAAAAGATTATATTTGTCTGTTGACTAAAAGGATCTATGACAAATGCATCAGACATGAAGGTATATAAGAATCCAGAAAGCATTTCAATTTCTCATTAGTTTCCATGATGTGGCTCTACCCAAAAACATTTTAATCAGACTACTTTTACTAAACATAATAAAATTATTGTAAGCCAAGCCATACTCTATTTTACGTTCAACAATGCTTATTGACTTCAACATCTCTTGTTTTGTAATGTACCGTGTAAACCTCTTGCTTAATCCAAGGCTCCAAACCATGTTGAAAAATGCTCCATGTCATGCTCTTTATGTTAAGAACCAAACCATTTCTTATTGAAATCAAAGGGATATACAACTCTAGTCAAGCTTATCCCTAAACCCTTGACTAGCTAAATCACGATGAGTTCTGGACAATTCCACAAAATCTCAAAGTAAAGACTCTCTCTCACGTAGGTGGTCTATTTATACTCTCTTATTAATCTAAAAACCCGTATAAAGCCCATATCAACTATACTAAAAACCCGACATAAAAATCATCAACTTTGCTTCTTTTGCTCTTTTTTTTTCTTCTTGTTTTTAAAAAACTCTCCACGGCTTGGCCCTACCAAACTTGAATTAAGTGATCACATATATAACTCAACTGAAATGAGAGTAGGGCTGAAGGGATAATTAAATATAATAATAGATCTCTGTTATGAGTTTAAGTGGTTTGACCCAAAAGTTTTATCCCGTATGAATACATGGTTGTGTACTCATACGTCAGCTGATCAACTAAAAAATAGTTCACAAATTAAACGAATCATGCATGCAAAACTCAATAGAAACATGTCAAATATCAATGACATTAACTATTTTTGAAAAGACAATTTACTATACTAAATGTTTTGATGGTTACGACTTCCCAGTTTGTGCTGTTGCTTTCTTTGTCTCACTATTTCATCTTCAAGGGCAGCTTTGAGGCAAAATATGCGAGCAATTTCATCCAGGCATGGAGAAAATTGGCAAGGTAGTTATGGGAAAAGCACAAAATCGTCTTGCAACTTGATATTTCTGAAATTGGAGTGATACCTAGGAAAAACATGAAATTAATACATGGGGTAGAAGCAAATCTCCAAAAATCATAAATTGAAGAGAAAGAGTAGAAGAAAGGCGATATTATTCACCAATGATCCGTTGGAAAGTGAAAATCGTATTTAAAACACTTTTACTTTGACCGTCATTGATTCTAACGTCGCTATATTTGTGGCATCGAAATATAAACTATATTTACTACTAAAAGACATGAAAATAAAATTCCCATTCTTAATTCTTTGACTCGGTCTCAATTTTGACTATTAAATTCCCATGTCTCGCTTATGTGCTATGGAAGAATATGTGGATTCTTCCCATCTTTTTCCATCTTCTGTCACTACCACCAATACAAAACCATGAGGACGGTGAAAAAAATATAATAGCTAGCAAATGTAAAGTGTAGCTGATTATAAAAATGGAGACTTGCAAAAATAACCCATATATTGTGGTTAATTACAAAAGTAATCCATGATTTTTTCCCTTTTACATTTTGTCACTTTTTTTTTTTATTCTTAGAATCAACATATATTCACGAAAATACCATTATATTTTTTTTTTTTTTTAAATTCTGAAATATTGCAAATGACAGAAAAACCAAAAGATCTCAACATATTTACGAAAATGCCATCTTCTTCAATTTTGCCAACCACAATGAACAACCAATTTAGAACTCTACATGCATTCTCAACTGATTTTTTAAGTGTAAATGCTCAATATCTTATCTAATTACCTATTGTCTTCCATTTTCTCTCTAATTTCATCTAAAAAACTCTTAAATTTGTACTTCAAAAATTTTCTTTTATAAACCTAACGATTTTCGATGATTCTTGCATAACAAGGTCTTGGGTTCTTTGTTACCGGTGAGATTCAAAGTTACAGGTGGTTGAAGAAGCTAAAAACGAGCTTAAACGGCAAAAAAGGTAGATTTACTTGATTTTTGCCAGTTTTCAGATCTGCTTCGCGAAAGTAGACTTCTTTTATAGTCTACTGGTCAATGGAGAGGTTATATTTGCAATTGACTATTTTTGAAAATATTCAAAGTAGTCTTCTTTTGCAGTCTACACGTTTTCCTTTGAAAACAAAAAAAAACATTTGTAGACTTCTTACGAAGTCTAATTGAAGTGAGGTGAGTTTTGCAATTGACCAAAACTTTGACTTTATAGAGTAGACTGCAAAAGAAGTTTACAACATGTAGACTTCAAAGGAAGTCTACTAAATTGAAAATTGAGGTTAGTTTTGCAATTGACTCAACTTTGACTTTTTCAAAGTAGACGGAAAAAAGTCTACTTTTAGAAATAGGTTAGTTTTGCAATTGACTAAAATCTCAAAAATTTTGACCACATAAAAATATTTTTGTAGACTGCAAAAGAAGTCTACAAACGAAGTAGACTTCTTTTGCAATCTACTATTTAATTAAATCGAGATTTTGGTCAAACACAAAACTAACCTCTTTTTTCATAGTAGACTTCTTTTGCAGTCTACACAGATAGTCAAACTTTAGTCAATTGCAAATATAACCCGCCATGTCAAAGAAGTCTACAAAAGAAGTCTACTTTTGATTGTAGACTGCAAAAGAAGTCTACTTTGAAAAAACGATTTTCCGCGTATTTGTGTAGACTGCAAAAAAGTCTACTTTTGATTGTAGACTGCAAAAGAAGTCTACTTGAAAAGTCAAAATTTGGTCAATTGCAAAACTAAACTTTGTAAACTGCAAAAGAGGTCTACACGAATAAAGTCAAAGTTTTGGTCAATTGCAAAAATAACCCAAATAGTTGTGTAGACTTCTTTTCCAGTCTACGTACAAATGCTTTAATTGCAAAACTAACCTTCCAGGTCAAAGAATTCTACACACGAAGTCTACAACTGTTGACGTTTTTTGTAGTCTACATTTACGATTTTACTAATAATTCGTTTATAAATTCGTTAGTAATGAATTTTGTGGTTTTTGTTTTTTCTAAATGTGTGTTAATTGTGGAGTTGTAATGTATAAAAATTTGATATGAAAATGTATAATATATATTTTATAAATTAATTTTCTTGTTTCATTGGTATCTAGCTCATATATGTTGACTTCTGAAGAAGCCTGCTCTGAGTAGACTTCTTTTTTAGTCTACATTTACAATTTTACTAATAATGCATTTATAGTTCATTAGTAATGAATTTTGTGGGTTTTGTTATTTCTAAATGCGTATTAATTATGGTGTTTTTATTTGTATAAGTTTGATATGTATATGTGTAATAGATAATCTTTAACTTATTTTTTTTGTTTAATTATCATATGTGTAGACTGCATCCATGTAGACTTTTTTTGTAGTCTACATTTATTAATACACTAATAATGCATTTATAATTCATTAGTAATGAATTTTGTGGTTTTTGTTTTTTCTAAATGTGTATTAATTATAGAGTTGTAATGTATAACAATTTGATATGAAAATATATGATATACATTTTATAAATTAATTTTTTTGTTTGATTGGTATCTAGGTCATATATATAGACTTCTGAAGAAGTGAAACGACCCGACCCAAAATTTCAAAAATTTTCCCTCTAGATTATTATCATCACAGATAATAATCCTCAATGGGTCAACAACCAAGAAATGCTGAACAATAAAACATCAACGACATATTCCAATTTAACAAATCTCATACTTTATTAAATATAAACCCAGTTCAACCAATCAACCAATATGAGTAAACAATATCCAATGACTAACAACCTAACAATTCCATAGGAATACAATCCCAGTGAGACCCTAAATCATCTCTTCTTCCTCGCCACGATTCCACGATCACAATTTCTCTTTACCTGCAACACATGGTAAAAAGAGTTGCGTGAGTATTATCACAAATACTCAGCGACGCGGTCATCCCGTCTACAGGCTATTTAAATACAAGTATAAACAACCAACACAATACCAGTATGATCACAGAACAAGCATACACAACCAAGCAAACAAAACCAGTCCAGAATACACCGTGTCGATCGACAGGACTCACTGTGTCGATCGACACAACCACTAGGTGTCGATGATCAGTGACCCCGTGTCGATCGACAGGATCCGCTGTGTCGATCGACACAACCACTAGGTGTCGAAGAACACAGGCCCGTGTCGATCGACACACCACCTCGGTGTCGATCGACACGACGTCGCAGAACCCAGAATCGAGTCAATCCTCACACGACTCGAATCTGATGCGATCCGTCGAGTCTCCTGCACAAGTCCACACACAAAACACACGAAAACCACCAAGCAATCATATTCCATTGGTCCCCTATACTTATACGAGCCTACGGTCACGCACTCACCTCGAAGAATCGAAATGAGAATGGAACCAACGGTTACAAAAAGACTCGTACACGACAAACCACAGGTCCAAAACCAAAACGGACGACTGTTCTGGAAACTAGACAGACACAGCTACGCGTCGGTATGCGGATCGCCTCCAGAATCCTTCTGGTTCGATCGGAAATCAACCCCGAAGCCGACTGATCGCAGATAACTAATCTGCACAGACCCAACGAGTTCAAACAGCCATAACTCGATGAATAATCAACGAAATGACGAACCGTTTTCGCCTATATCAAGAGCAGAGATCGGAGAACTTACCCACCAAGTTTCACCCCAATCCGTCTCGAATATCCCAGCCGTTTGCCCTCTCAAACTTCCGAATAGAAGCTGTTCTCACTCACAAACCTCTCAAGAACAAAGCCTCTCTCTCAAACCTCTTCCAAAACCCTAACTTCTGATTTTCTGATCAACAAAAATGGCCAGAACACTGTTTCTGCCTTTTATATCAAAACCTAGGGTTTTCCTTAACCGGCCCACCAAACCGGACAATTAAACCGAACCTGCCGGTCTAATTTAACCCCGTGTCGATCGATATACACCACCCGTGTCGATCGACATAACGCCCAAAACCCGACTTCTCCTAAGTCCAAAACACACGTGTCGATCGATACCCACCAAAAATCCGCTTTTAGGTTCACGGGCATTACAATTCTCCCCCACTAACACGGATTCGACCTCGAATCACGCGACACCGCCACACTACGGTCTCAACCACCTGACCCGCACCCGGCCAGTATCCTTTGAGATCACACTCGAATCCCACAACCCGTTCTGCTAAGGCTAACACTCTCGCCTAAAATTCGACCAGATTCACCCGGAACACCAACGATGCACGCCCCATGGTCCGGGTTAGGGCTGCCCGATTGACCGTCCAACAATCAAACAAGAACATGTCCGACCAACCGTTGACCCCGCATCGGATCAAATGATCGTACAACAATCAAACAAGAACATGTACGACCATCGGCGTAACATATGCTACCAGGATTGTCCGAACCGAATCCAGACTCCAGTAATAACCCCAGACTCGACATCCACAACACATCCCTGGCCCTTAGCCAGCACCACTCGTGATCACACTTGATCCCCGAGCTCTACTAGGCTCACACTAGCTACATTGCACCGTCTCACCACGGCTGCAATCCTGACCCCACCCGGTCAGCACCACCTGAGATCCACTCCCGATCCCCGAAGCTCATCCAGTCTCATGCTCACGACCACGCTCAGACGCTACTGCTCCTAACTCATACTCATAACTCATAAACATATACACCACACATATGCTCGTAGGATCGTCACCCCTTGAGCGACAGTGTGCAGGAGACCCACCCGTCCCCTGGAGAGACCCACTATCCCTCAACGTATATGTAGGGAACCCACCCGTTCCCTAGAGAGAACCACCAACTCTCGAGTATATGCAGAGAACCCACCCGTCCTCTGGAGAGATCCACTATCCCTCAGTATACAGGAACCCACCCGTTCCCTGGAGCAATACTCTGAAACGTGCATCATACGCACCTGTCGACCAGCATCACCTCTCGTGGTCAGCCGAAACAACCCAATCACCAGGGTGTCTCACAGAGTCCCTGGAAAAGACGATTCTAACTCACATAAAACCTTTTTTCCAGACTCTCCCTAGGAAATAGACAAGTTCTAATGCGCGTAGAGCTTACATTTCCAACCACTCTTGGAACCTATACAGTCTCATTTCCAGCCACTCCTGGAACATGAACGATCTCTAAGCTGCGTAAAACTTCTACTCCTAGCCATCCTAGCCGATAGGCAAGCTCTAACTCACATAGAACTTCTACCGCTAGACCTCCTCATGACCTACCAGTCACCACAAACCATGACATCACTAGTCATCTCATAAGAACACACGTCTTAACACACATTTAATAAGGCAACTCATCTTATTAAATCTCAAATTGTATACTCGTTACATCCACCACGAAATACAAATATCACAATCATAGCAACATGCTAATACAGACTCTGAAAACCAGAAAGGAACTCAAGCCACCGCTTGCTTCTCGAACCACTTTGAGAACTTCCTCTTCATCGACGCTTCTGGTTCCCAAGTCTCCTCCTCAATACCATCACAGTCCCACACGACTCTCACTAACGGTATACTCTTCCGGCGCAGCACCTTGATCTTCCTCTCGAGAATCCTCACAGGCCTCGCCGCCAACGTCATGTTGGGCTGAAGATCCTCCGGAATCCTCGCCAACACCTCCTCAGACTCATGCAGACACTTTCGTAGCATCGAAACATGGAAGACCTGGTGAAAAGCCTTCATACTCTGAGGTAACTCCAATCTATAAGCTACCGGTCCGACCCGCTCCACCACTCTGAACGGACCCATAAACCTCGGACTCAGCTTATTCTCTGAAATGGATCTGTTAGGACCCCTCAACATAGCTGCCTTGAGATACACCATATCTCCCAGCTCAAACTCCAACTCCTTCCGTCTCCTATCGGCGTAACTCTTCTGCCGATCCTGAGCCTCTCTCATGTTCAGCCTCAAGACACGGATCTTCTCCATCATCTCCTGAACAAAGTCTGCACCAAACATGCTCCTCTCCCCCACTTGAGTCCAGCATAATGGTGTCCTACACGGCCTTCCATACAGAGCCTCATATGGAGCCATCCCAATACTCGCCTGATAGATGTTGTTGTACGCAAACTCTACCAGGTTCAGATGATCCGCCCAATGACCACCATAATCCAGTACACACATCCTCAGCAAATCCTCCAAGGTCTGAATCGTCTTCTCAGACTGCCCGTCCGTCTGAGGATGATACGCGGTACTCATATGCACCTTAGTGCCCATCTCTGCCTGGAATGCCCTCCAGAACTCTGAAGTGAATCTCGGATCCCTGTCTGACACAATACTTGCTGGCACCCCGTGCAGCCTCACTATCACCCGCACATACTTCCTAGCCAACACCACCGCTCCGCCGGTCTTCTTGATGGCCAGAAAATGTGCTGACTTGGTCAGACGATCCACAATAACCCATATCGCATCATAGGTCCGCGACACTGGCAATCCCGTCACGAAATCCATCGTAATCATATCCCACTTCCACTCCGGAATCGGTAAACTCTGCAATAATCCGCTCGGGACCTAATGCTCAGCCTTCACCAGCTGACACACGTTGCACGCTGCAACCCAGCTAGCTACATCCCTCTTCATCCCGACCCAGTGATAATACCGTTTTAAGCCCCGATACATCTTGGTCGCTCCCGGATGAATCGATAACATGCTCGAATGAGCCTCCCTCAGGATCTCCCGCCGCAGATCCTCATCCTTGGGTACACAAACCCGCCCGTTCACCAGTATCATCCCACTCGCTGAGACCACATACTCTGAACCGGCCGCCTTAGAAGCCTCAATCATACCCTGATCCTTCTCCTGAGCAACTCGAATCCTGCTCAACAGATCCGCCTGTTTAGCTGCCTCCAACCCCAACGGCCCCTGTGAGATCACACACAACTTCAACGTGCTGATCTCGCTCACCAGAGCCTCCATATCGCGCTCCTGGTCTGAAGCCGCCCTCTTTCGACTCAACGCATCTGCAACCAGATTAGCCTTACCCGGATGGTACCCAATCTCCAGGTCATAGTCCGCCACTAACTCCATCCAGCGCCTATGTCTCTGGTTCAGCTCCGGCTGAGTGAAGAAATACTTCAGACTCTTATAGTCTGTGAATATCTGCACCTTCCCGCCATACAGATAAGACCTCCAGATCTTAAGTGCAAAGATAACTGCAGCCAACTCCTAGTCATGGGTAGGGTAATTGCACTCGTGCTTCCTCAACTGCCTCGAAGCATACACAATAACCTTCCCCTGCTGCATCAGCACACAACCCAGACCAACTCCCGAAGCGTTTGTATACACCACATAAGGCTCACCCGGCTCGGGTAACGCCAAAATAGGTGTACTGGTCAGCATCTCCTTCAGCTTCCCGAAACTCTCCTCACAAGCTGAAGACCAAACAAAAGGGACATCCTTCCCTGTTAGCTTCGTCATCAACTGCGCCATACTCGCGAACCCCTTGACGAACCTTCTGTAATAACCTGCCAACCCAAGAAAACTCCTGATCTCGGTGGCACTCCTCGGTCTAGGCAAACCTCTGATAGCCTCTATCTTAGCCGGATCCACAGAAATTCCCTCTGCAGACACCACATGGCCAAGAAACTCATTTCTTGCTGCCAGAAACTGCACTTACTCAACTTCGCGTACAGCTTCTGCTCCCGCAGCTTCTCTAGAACCAAACTCAAATGCACCTCGTGCTCCTCAGAACTCCTCGAATTCACCAGCATATCATCAATGAAGATGATCACAAACACCTCCAAACACTCCAGGAACACCCCGTTCATCAACCGCATGAACGCTGCTGGCGCATTCGTCAAACCAAAAGGTATCACCACACTAGATCAACCCGCATGATCTCTGAGGTCCATATCTAGTCCTATGCTTATCCCCACGTTTTCAGACATTCATTGCTCCCAACTCATCAATACACCTCTCAAACTCTCAGGAACGCATCCTTTGAGATCTCGGTATCTGCAGGGGAAAAACTATCCCCTCGAGAGAACCACCATCTCTCAGTATAACACAGGAGAACCACCATCCCTTAGTGAAATACTATAAAAACAGGGGAACCACCATCCCCTCAGGAGAACTACCATCTCCCCATGAGTTGTTCGGGTATCTACTCATACCCTAGAGCGGTAAATTCTTAAACGTTCAATAAGCACCTCAGACCAGAGCTACCTCATGTAGTCCAAATCATGATATTCCCAGAAGTCGGCCTCACACCCAGATAAACCAACCTCCTAGACTCTCGCTCAAACACGTCCGTATTCGATGTCAATCCAGATGGACCCTATACCGATCCAACCCAATCCATACCAAGGATGACATCGTACAACTCCACCATACTAATGATCAGATCTGCTGGCATTAACTCTCCCGCCACCCGAACATCCACACCATGTGCCCGCCCGAAAGTAGCTAACATCCTGCCACCCACAACCTTAACTACTCCCGGCTGCCTTCCGGATCGCTCCGGACCCCGTTGCCCTCTGCACACTCCGGAGTAATAAAGCAATTCGCAGTTCCAGAATCAAGCCCACGTGGGACTCAAACTACTCACTAATAAGATTCCAGCATAAATTCCCATGTGCCAAAGAACCTTAACACTTATCATAGGACACACAATTTCCAAAACAGACAGGATTCAACGCCCGAATCCCGTGACTCGTCCCTCCTAGGACACTTCCAAGCTTGTGATCCATGCTCCCACACCCGAAGCATCTCGGACCACCCTGAACCATCTGACTCGGTTCCGAAGTGCTCTCCCACTTCCTCTTTTGACCCTGAGCAGGCTTGCCGCCCCTGCTCGAACCTGACTGATGCCTCCTCTGCTGCTGCACCGGTGGACTAACCACCATAGCCTGCTCCCTGGTAACCTCCTCGATCGCAGCAGCCGTCTCTACCAACTCCGCCTTCGTGGCGAACTTACTCGCCCTGTAGCAAGTCCTCAGATCAGCTTGAAATCCCCCGAGGAACCTCCTCACCTGGGCCAACTCGCCCTCCATGCCCCTACCAGCATACACCAGGAGTCGACTGAACTCCAGATCAAACTCCCTCACAGTCCGATCTCCTTTAGTCAGGTTCAGAAACCTCGACTCCATCCTGTCCACCGCCTCCTGCGGGAAATACTTGGCGCTGAACTCAGCCAAGAAATCCTCCCAAGCCATCTCGGCCTGCACTCTACTGGCCTCGACGCCTCTCCACCAGAGATGCGCGTCACCATCCAGATAGTGAACCGTCAGGTCCACTCTGTATCCCTCAGGACACCTGATCGAGCGAAAATTACGCTCTAATCTCCGCCGCCTCTCATCGGCCTCCTCAAGCTTGGAACCACCCGAGACAAACCCGGTGCCAATCCTCTGCATCTGCTCCATCATCCTCAGGTAGGATGGAAACTCCTCCGCAACCACCACACCCGGCTGCACACCAGCCACTACCGGCCGAACCCCAGCCACCACTGGCTGCACACCAGCCCCACCTGGCTGAACTCCCGTAGCATGACCCGGAGCCGGTACCCCACCTGGTAACCGCTCCAGAATCAACTGCAGCAAACCCGCTAGACGATCATCTCGGTCTTGGGCCACACCTACGGGAGCACCCCCACCCGAGCCCCCCGCACCAACAGCTACCTCGGGACCCACACTGGCCCCACCAGCCCTCACACTGGCACTCGTAGCAGTCACACCCACATAACCCTCCTGAAACGCCTGCGAGTCTGCCACCTGCTCTTGCGTGGTCTCCTGAGCCACACTCACGGCATCGGACTCACTCTGAAGTCCTCGCCCACGTCCACCATGACCACCACGGCCACCACGGGCCCCACGACCTCTGCCTCTAGCCACTCAAGCCATCACTCTGCCCTAACCAGCAGACTACTAAGTACTAGAAAATAGAAAGTCATAAAACACTTACCGTGAAATCTCATTGAAGGCTCGGAAGAGATGATCTATGTCCCCAAACCCACACAACAATCAATCAATTATCACACAATCAATTAATCAATCACCCGCCCTAGAACCATAAGGGCCGCCCTAGAACCGTTAGGGCTCTGATACCAAACTGAAACGACCCGACCCAAAATTTCAAAAATTTTCCCTCCAGATTATTATCATCACAGATAATAATCCTCAATGGGTCAACAACCAAGCAATGCGGAACAATAAAACATCAACGACATATTCCAATTTAACAAATCTCATACTTTATTAAATATCAACCCAGTTCAACCAATCAACCAATATGAGTAAACAATATCCAATGACTAACAACCTAACAATTCCATAGGAATACAATCCCAGTGAGACCATAAATCATCTCTTCTTCCTCACCACGATTCCACGATCACAATTTCTCTTTACCTGCAACACATGGCAAAAAGAGTTACGTGAGTATTATCACAAATACTCAGCGACGCGGTCATCCTGTCTAGAGGCTATTTAAATACAAGTATAAACAACCAACACAATACCAGGATGATCACATAACAAGCATACACAACCAAACAAACAAAACCAGTCCAGAATACACCGTGTCGATCGACATGACTCACTGTGTCGATCGACACAACCACTAGGTGTCGATGATCAGTGACCCCGTGTCGATCGACAAGATCCGCTGTGTCGATCGACACAACCACTAGGTATCGAAGAACACAGGCCCGTGTCGATTGACACACCACCTCGGTGTCGATCGACACGACGTCGCAGAACCCAGAATCTAGTCAATCCTCACACGACTCGAATCTGATGCGATCCGTCGAGTCTCCTGCACAAGTCCACACACAAAACACACGAAAACCACCAAGCAATCATATTCTATTGGTCCCCTATACTTATACGAGCCTACAGTCACGCACTCACCTCGAAGAATCGAAATGAGAATGGAACCAACAGTTACAAAAAGACTCGTACACGACGAACCACTGGTCCAAAACCAAAACGGACGACTGTTCTGGAAACTAGACAGACACAGCTACGCGTCGGTATGCGGATCGCCTCCAGAATCCTTCTGGTTCGATCGAAAATCAACCCCGAAGCCGACTGATCGCAGATAACTAATCTGCACAGACCCAACGAGTTCAAACAGCCATAACTCGATGAATAATCAACAAAATGACTTACCCACCAAGTTTCACCCCAATCCGTCTCGAATATCCCAGCCGTTTGCCCTCTCAAACTTCCGAACAGAAGCTGTTCTCACTCACAAACCTCTCAAGAACAAAGCCTCTCTCTCAAACCTCTTCCAAAACCCTAACTTCTGATTTTCTGATCAACAAAAACGGCCAGAACACTGTTTCTGCCTTTTATATCAAAACCTAGGGTTTTCCTTAACCGGCCTACCAAACCGGACAATTAAACCGAACCTGCCGGTCTAATTTAACCCCGTGTCGATCGACATACACCACCCGTGTCGATCGACATAACGCCCAAAACCCGACTTCTCCTAAGTCCAAAACACACGTGTCGATCGACACACCACCCTGTGTCGATCGATACCCACCAAAAATCCGCTTTTAGGTTCACGGGCGTTACAAGAAGCCTGCTCCGAGTAGACTTCTTTTGCAGTCTACATTTGTTAATTCACTAATAATGCATTTATAATTCGTTAGTAATGAATTTTGTTGGTTTTTATTTTTTCTAAATGTGTGTTAATTATGGAGTTGTAATGCATAAAAATTTGATATGAAAATGTATAATATACATTTTATAAATTAATTTTCTTGTTTAATTGGTATCTAACTCATATATGTAGACTTCTGAGGAAGTCTGCATTTACGACAACTAATGTGTTTTTATTTGATCTTTGTCCACAGATAATGGTTCAATTTCTGGCTGTTTATGGAGAATGGGTTAAAGAAAATACGACATGGCAATTTGCGGTTGATAATCAGAGAGGAGGGAGAATGTTCTTCTTGCATGATGGTTGTACACATGGTGACCTTATTGAAATGGTTGAAGATGGTTGAAGATGATTATAAGTTAGATATCATCTTCTGTTATACATGTTGGTTTTGTTTGTATTGTATTGTATTGTTAAGGACTGTTTTTCTTTGGATTGGTATAGAAATCTATCACAGAAGTGTACTCGTGAAATCTGCCTGCGAAGTTTACTGAAGAAGAAGCAAAGTTTCAAATAATTCTGCCGGATACTACTGATTTAGAAGCAGATTCAGATTCCATGTCAACTAATCTCCTTACCACAAATAAATTCCTTATTAATAAGACCTTTGATTTGATCAAATAAGACAAAGCCAGACACGATTTGAACTAGTCTCCAGTGGTCCATTCCCTTAGTAATTAACTAAAGCACACATGTTTTTAAATTAAATCACAAATGTTTAGTCAAATACCAGTACAAACTTGAAAACACTGAAAAACACAAGAGTAGAGCAAATCCACTTTTAAACAAGGATTAATGAAAAGGAGTACAAATCCATCTGGTCTACTCCTTGTAACCGTAGGAGGTGTATAGGGATTTGTCAAATTCCGAAAAGGGAAGAGTTCCAGTACGGATCGCATTTTTAACAAATTCAAAGCTCTCGAGAGTAGCCAAATGCATTTTTGGAATTGCGCGGCTCCACGTCTTCGTTCATAGGTTCTATCGCCGCTTTAACAATCTTCAACTTGGACAAATGCTGCAGCAACAACAACAATATTGAAACAAAACCGTGGTCATTTATACTGTACGAGGAACAAAAAGGTATATATGTAGACTTACGGCTATGGATACACGATCAGAACTAAATAACACAGCTTGAAGTTCCAAATATATATATGTACGTAGACTTACGGCTATGGATACGCGATCAGAACTAAACAACATAACTTGAAGTTGTAAATATAGACCAATCCAATCATTGTCTCACAGCTCTGCTTCCTCCAACTGCAAAAGCAATCAGTCACTACCACAAAATTGATCATGAGGAAAATTAATAAACAAAAATATCATATTGTATCTTAATCAAACCAATTCTTCAATGCTACATTAAGAATTTTGATAAGCCACTGACTGATTCGAGAGAGGTAAAGGAACGAAATCCAATCCTGAAAAAAGGTAAAATTGTGTAGAGTCCCATGAAACTATAAGCACTTCAATACCAAGAATAGAGCTAGAAAGACAACAACAAATGTTATAAACCGAAAAAGACTTGTGATGCAAATATTTAGCATCAGAACATTATATAGTGACTGACTGTCTCTATCTAAATATGTATCTCTCTTCTAATGTTTACGAAACCTGCAAGTCATAATCTCAAAGCCATTTCAGGTCTTTAGCATACAACTGAGCACACATAATTTCCATAATTAGAGAGTTAGAACCAGTACCTTCTCTTTTACAGCTTCTTCCTTCTTTGCAATTTGGTGCTGTTTGTGAGCCAAGGTAGGAGCTGCATCAAGCTCAACAAGTGGTTGTTTCTATTCAAACTGTGAGGTAACTATGAGTATGACTAGAAGAAAGACGAGCAAGATCGGCCTCGACATTTTTTCTCTAAATCTTACAAAACCTCTCCCAAAATTCACAACAAAAATTATCCATTTCATACATCCTAAACACATTAAATATCACACACATCCAAGACCACGCCTAATCGAATTGTGAAATCAATGTATCAAAAAATAAGACCGAATGAGCCTAAAATTCAACTACCTATCACTAACAATATATGTAACATAAGATTCGATAAAAATCATAAAACACATATTAGAACTCGACATCGTGTTCTCATTTCCTTACCACAGTGGCGTATGCATCTTCTCTGTTATGCCTTCCAATCTTGCATAGTCCCATGGAAGAGTAGAATGATCAAACCATCATTTTTTTTAAAAACAAATCACATATATAATCAAAATTTTCATGAAATTTAAACGTTTTAGGGGGATTATGTACACCTTAAGAGAAAAGTATGCCTTACTTTTCGAAGTCTACAATGCCCTAAACTCTAAACCCTAAATGTAGACTTCCAGAGAAGTCTACCGAAAATATAGATCAACTATTTTCAATTAATTATTCAAAACAAAACCCTAAATAAAAACTTATTTCAACATTCAAAACGTGTACTATATTCACAAATTAACAATATGTAAATACATATTTCCAACTTAGTTTCATTATGAACTTTTATTTTTTATACTTCACAATTTCTTATATTATGGTCATGAATACAAAATTTTAATCAAAATAATTTTTGTTAATTTATAAATTTAAATTTCATATGTAATTAGTAAGTAGACTTCAATTGAAGTCTACTAGTATAATATTTATAACCTAATTTATCTTTGTTTCTTTAATTTGTGAAATTTTGTTAAATTTTAATTTTTATACTTCACAATTATTTATACTTAGTCATGAATACAAATTTTTAATCAAACTAATTTTTGTTAATTTATAAATTTAAATTTCATAAATAATTAGTAAGTAGACTTCCAGAGAAGTCTACTAGTATAATATTATAACCTAATTTATCTTTGTTTCTTTAATTAGTTAAATTTTGTGAAATTTTAATTTTTATACTTCACAATTATTTATACTTTAGTCATTAATACAAATGTTTAATCAAACTAATTTTTGTTAATTTATAAATTTAAATTTCATAAATAATTAGTAAGTAGACTTCTCTGGAAGTCTACTAGTATAGTATTTATAACCTAATTTATCTTTGTTTATTTAATTAGTGAAATTTTGTGAAATTTTAATTTTTATACTTCACAATTATTTATACTTTAGTCATGAATGCAAATGTTTAATCAAACTAATTTTTGTTAATTTATAAATTTAAATTTTATAAATAATTAGTAAGTAGACTTCCATAGAAGTCTACAAAATATCTAAAGTAGACTTCTAAAGAAGTCTACTTATAGAGTACACTTCTAAAGTACAATGTAGATTTCTCGAGGGTTACAACGGTAATTGTGGCTTCCGTTTTTTTTGGGTCATAAGGGGTGTAATTGTAATTTCACTACTCATTGGGTTAGTTTTGTCAAACATGACATATAGGGTCTAGTTTTGCAATTAAAATGAATTTGTAGGTTATTTGGAGCAATTTCCACTTATAAAAAAATTCATAATCAACATTTCAGAGGCATAAAAATGTTAAAAGGATTGATAGAGTTTAATAGAAGATGAAATAGAACATATTCATCATGAAATGCAAATGAAGCATTTATTTGTACCTTTCGTGTATTGGATACATATAAACCCTCAGATGACCACAGTTCCTCAATTTCCTTTGTACGCTCCCAATCTCTTGGAGACAATTGACGAAATTGAAAGTAGAAGAAAATAATGAAAATTCACAACTACTACACCCGTTGGTCTTTTTCTGTTTGCTTTCGCAACTTGAACGGCTCTCCACCTAGCATCTGCTTCCCCACCGCCATAATTTTCCACTCTCCGCACATCTTTGGCACCTCAGTATACTAAACAAAATATTGAACGCAACCAGATTAAATGAACAAACGGCAGTATAAAATCCTATCATTCATCTCGGGCATTAGCATCATAGAAATTTCCATTCAAACGATGTCTCTTCCCATTTTGAATTGTTGAGAAACGACAACCTCGACTTCAACTACACAAATGGGTTAAAAAGGAGCGATTACGCCCTAAGCGAGATGATAAAAAATGTGTATTGATATTTGGTGAACCTGGTCTTACTTGCAAACAAAAATATGAGCTACGTTAGTGAAAGAATTGTAAGAAAAGCAAGGAAGCCATCTAACTCGCTAAACATTTTATTGAAATTCGAATCTAAAAATGGAACAACTGAACAAACATATGCAAATAAAAACCATGTTACTCTTGATTATGCAAACAAACACGTTGTAATGGATAATTTTCTCAAGATGGTGAGAATCACAATACATAATAGACAAACATGTATGTGCACACACTAAGTATATATAGTCAAACGATTATGGTTTGTATGAACAGAAAGGAGATGAAATATATGAACAGACGGAAAAAAATATATGAACAGACGCGAAAATTGTTAGAATACCAAAGCAAGAGATGAAAGGAGTCATAACTTAGGAGATGGAGAGGCTTGAAGTTTGACCGACGAATTTTGGACCTGCTACTTCGTCACCCCATTTCTCTGACAAACAATGTTTGGAATCCTTATCAAATCGTAGAACCGTAAGACGGTTTATGAAAAAATAGAAATAATATAATTAAGAGATAAACGTAGTTTCCCTTCCCCATTCATATCTCCTAACAACGCCGATTAGTGTTTTGTGGGACTGATATTTGCGGATTTAGAAAATATGAAGAGACAAGTTTTTTTTTTAATTGTTGACATAAAATTTTTGGAAAGAACAATTTGTAACTGAACCTTGTGATTGATACAAAAGGAGACGCTTACGATTTAACCTTGTTTTTCTGAGATTGGATCACGATTTTGGTGAAAGAATGGGCCATGCTTTTGGTTATTAAATGCTAATGATATCACTAATGAGATGAGCCTTGAAGAAGTTTCGGTATTTTTAAAATTGCCACGTGGCATCTTTGTGAAGCTCTTTTTTTTATGCTGAAGTGTCTAGCTTAAGGAGACTCAAACAGCTCCTATTAGTTTGTAGTATAATAATAATGATTAAATTACAAGCTATATGACTGTTCCGATCATTAATCAACATGGGATTATATTTATTGGTATGATATAAACATTACAGGTAGAGACAAAGCGAAAAAGAGTGGGTACCTGCGACATTTAGAAGAGAGAATTTAAGGTTTAAATGGTGTTGAGCCTCTTAGAAATGTAGGACTTTGCAAAATACAAGTAGGAGGCAAAACCAATGAAGCTGAGACAAGCGAGTAACCAGTAAAAGTAATCCAGATGAGCCTGGTTTAGGTTGTTTGCGAACCAACTCGCTTGACCAGATTGGCTCGTAGCTTTCTCGATAACTGATATCATGAAGCTGCTGAGAAAGTTACCAATACCGAATATGCTCAAGTACAGAGCCAATCCCACACTCCTCAGCTCACTCGGGACTTGGTCGTAGAAGAACTCTTGAAGACCCACCATTGCAAAAACGTCCGTGATACCGAAGAGAACATACTGAGGAACTAACCACCACACACTCATTGGAACTGTAGCGTCTGGTGAATCAACTAGACCGTAATCCGCAGCGGTTTTAAGCCTTTTCATCTCCACTAGAGCGGCTATTACCATAGCAAGGAAAGAGATGAATATGCCTGTGCCGATTCTCTGAAGCATCGTGATTCCACCTGGTTTATGTGTAAATGATCTCGCGATTGGGATGAGTACGCGGTCATACAAGGGAATGAAGATTACTATAGAGAGGCTGATGAAGGACTGGAGGGTAGCCGGAGAGATCTTGTAGTTCGGTGTGATTGATCTCTCCATCGTGGCTCCTTGTTTAGTGAAGAAAGTTGGAGACTGTGCAAACACAACCGCATAAACCAAGCAAGTTAACCATATCGGAGCTAGTCTAAGCACTGATTTTGCTTCTTCAAGTTCATCTATACTACAAGAACCATTTGTTGCGACCAGAGCTTTGTTGAGAAAACTGCAGTTATAACAAGATCCTAGAAGTTACTATAAGGATTTTTCTCCGGTAAATGACGATGTGGTAACAAGGAAATCAAAAGAAACAAAAAGATGTCTTACCTAAATTGCTGTGAGCTTTTGTGAGACATTAGACCAAGGCTCTCTTCTGCATCAGCTACAGCTGAAGCTGATACACTCCAGTTCTTTACAGCCGCTACATAAACATTACCAATCCGCGCAAAAGGGCTTTGGTCTTCTCTTCGAATGGTGAAGCGATAAGTTCTGGTTCCAAGCAAGAATATAGTTAAAGCAATTACCATAGCAATGCATGGAATACCAAATCCTAGTGCCCAACTGAGATTGTCTTGGATATAATTCAAGACCCACAGAGTTGTTAACGTTCCAACGCACATGCAAAAATACCACCAATTAAAGAAGGAACTCTTTGCTTTACACTCTTCAGGTTCCTTTTCATCAAACTGATCCGCTCCAAACGCCTGAACACACGGCTTATGCCCGCCTTGTGCTAGTGCCACTAGATACAGGGCACTAAAGAATACAATCACTTGAAATCGAGAAGAACACGAGGAGAGTAGTTTAGAAACTTTGCAGTCTGAAGGAATCATGGCAGATAAAGTCAGTGTACCAAGCCCCTGTTGTTTCATCAAATCACTATACATCAGACTAAATTCACCCATACATACCATTTTTCTAGATCTTTCCTTTAAGAACCAGAGATCAAAAAGGCTATGTTGGTGTATGAACCAGAGAATCGAATCCATACCAATATATAGAGAGCAGAAGCGGAGAGGATTGTACGGAAACGACCTAGAAAGGAGTCGGCGACAAAAGCACCAAGGAGAGGAAGCAACGACGCCGTTCCAGACCAGGCATTGACGTTAGCAGCAGCAGTAGCCGTAGACTGTCCCAGTGGTCCAGTCAAATACGTAATCAGATTCGACGAAATCCCGTAGTAAGCGAACCGCTCAGCTACTTCCACACCTACCGTCGGAAAAAGCAAAACCAGGCATTCAAAAATTCCGGCCAAGTCAAAAAGGAGAAACCGAAATTGGCGGGAAAATCAAGGTGATACCGATGATTAACCCGGCGGATCTCCAGCCACCGGAGGTAGATCTAACGGCGGGTTTGCTTCGGTAGTCGACGGATCCGTCAACGGTTTCGAAAAGAAGCGGAGTTCCGGCTTCATCATCAGCTCCGGCGATCGGCATATCGAGAATTTGTTTCTCGAATCGAAGAAGTAAAGAAAATAGAAAACAAAAATCTTAAAGCTTTTGCATCAATCAAACCAATTTTTTTTTTTTTTTTCGGACTCCAAAACCTGTGTGGATAGTTTTTGTTTTGTAGGTGTTACTCTGCTTCAGTGGGAAATAATTTTTCAATTAATTTTATTTTCGTCGTCTTGTAATGAAAATTTCCAGAATATAGGGTTAATTGATCTACAAAATATAGGGCTACAAAATAAAGAATATAGCATGAAAATTTTATAATAAAAAAAACTATTTAATTGATCAAAAGTTTACCCATTTTAATTTTGGTCTTGTTTGTACTAAGCCTTGCTATTTGAAGAGAACGTGGGATATAACTGCTTTCGTGACAACGAAGTTTATGCAAATTTACTTACAAACGTCACTTTACTAACATATGTAAAATTAATTAATTTAAATTAATGTTACTTACCTCCAAAATATATGTGTAGCTATTAAAGAAATGAGATTACATTACCGACAAAAAGAAAAAAGAAATGAGATTACATAAAAACAAATCAGAGTTGGATAAATCAAAACATGTGTAAGTTTTTTATTCTATTATTGTTATATGAAATATTTGTATAAAATATTTATGAATCTGACTATTCTATTTGATTTACTGGTTTATAAAGATTAGGGTAATTATGTTTTATGTGCAAGAGTTTGAATTTTGAAATATGGGTTAGTAATTAGGCTATGAAACTCAATATTTTACATAAAACTCGTATAAGTTTATGAGTCAAGTTTTCATATAATAGAATAACATGTTATTGTTTATCATAGTTTTCATGTTTTGAGAAATTTATTTCTGATTTTCAAAATCCAAAGTATGTTATATTTGAAAAAAAAAATCTATGTTTTTTTAATAATATTATCAAGCTTAAATAAGTGTATTGTAAGAGATTCAAAATAAATAAATTGAGATGGAATGAAAAAAAAGAAGTAAAAGAAAATAAATTAAATTAAATTAAATTAAATTAAAAAAATAATAATGCCTGGTCTAAAAATTATAATTAGATAAGTAATCATTATTTGTAATGGTTAGAATATTTTTGGTATAATGTGTATCAATGACAACGATAAAGCTACTATGTAGGGTTTATGCAATTAGGTCTTTAAATTTATAACCCTAGGGAACTGCAAGTGCACAGTTAAGACAATTGTAGTACTTAGGGATCGTTCCGCTGAGGACTAAGTTATAAATGCGCTACAATCCTATATGATTCGGATTAAGCTAAGGGAAAATATTATTTGGTTTTGGGGTTTTATGGAAGCAAATAACAAAGCAATAAAAGTAAAAGGGATAGATATCAATTAAGATTAGAAATCAAACAGTTCATAAAACATATGCAAAACACAAGCAATCGATTTAAGGTTTTAGTACTAGTTGTTCTAGAACTCATATCACTAAGGTAAGGTCATCCCACTATCGTGAAGTAACTAACCATCTACGTTTTACACCCTAATAGACTCAACTATCGCAGGTTATTACAAGGTGAAAACATGCATTATTGGTCGAGATTGATTGTTCACTAAACTCCTTAACTAACCTTTCGAATTGTTAAGGTTTCTAGCTTATCGAATACTAGGTCCGGAGATATAGCAAGCTTTTGGAAAATATATCAACCTAAGATCAGTCCTTGGGTAGCTAAGCCAATTCATGCTTTAAGTATAAATAAAGATGAAGAATCAATTCTAGAATAAATCCCTAAACGATTAAATGCGTAAAAACATAGAATTAAGAGAATGAATAGAAATCAAATCAAAGCTATAACTCTAACATGTTTTGCAACACGTAGCAGCGAGAGTAAAGCACATAGACAGTATAATTCGTTGATCTATCTAAGCGTAAGGAATTAGATCTCATCTCTTTGCAATAGGGCAAAGATCAACCTATCCTTAAAGGCTTCTAGAATCAAATAAACATGAAGAACAAGAGATAAACGAAATACATTGTTTAGGTATTGATTTAGGCTGTTAAGGCCGGCTGCTTGAGTTCCTAGAGAGGCTAAAAGCAAGTATATATAGGGGTTAAGGAGGCTTAAGTCGGTTAGGGCTTCTTCGGGTAATTACGTCTTTTCAGGTCAAAAACTGAGGCAATTTCGGTCAGGATAAGGATCAAGCTTCGTGACCGATATTGGAAGCTTCTAGGGAGCTTCTAGAAGGTCATACAAAGGCTGGATATCGGCCCATGGGCTGTCCCGGTGCTTGGCTCCATTTTGCACTAACTTCACTTTGAAGGCAACATGTCCTCAGTGTTTCGGGTGTATCTTCTAAAGTACAGCTCCAATTGATGAAATTCCAACTCCATTGGAAATCTAACTCAAAGGGCTATCTCCACACCTAGTTTCATTAAATTCCAAAATGATTTGATTCTCAATTTGTCAGCAAACTTCTGGCGTATGCGTTCTGTCCAGTAGGGGAATGTGCATTATCTTCAAGATAAAGTGACTTGGCTTGGTTCCTTTGACTTGGATAAGTAGCTGCATCATAGATGATACTCCTTTTGCTCCTTTTTACATCCTTTTGATGATAAAACCTGTTAAGTACTTAAAATCTACACATACGAGAAAACTACCTCTTTTGGCTCAAAAGCTTTATTAATATATATAAAAACCATACTAAAATAGATAGAAAAAATGGTAAAATATAGGGTATATCAGTTATACATACAAGCATCAGAAAATGATACAATACTAGGGTGAACAATCAACGAGGCAAAACACGAACAATCAAACATAAGAATCGCACAACTGCACATGCGTCGATCGACACAACCACCCTGTGTTGATCGATGCACACTGTTTCGATCGACACAGAGCAACTGCGTCAATCGACGCAACGTCACATATCGTAGACTCGAACCTATCCTCACATGGTTCGACTCTATATCACCCCACAATCGATTTCTTGCACAAATCCACTCACAAACCACACGAAATACACCCAACGACAACAATCAAACGCATCCTATTACTTCCTTTACCCAGATAAGCCATGGTCACGCACTCACCTCAGATCTGGAAAGGAAAAAAGAAAAAAACGATGAAGAACGCGAAGAACAAGTCTCCAACTCCGGAATTCACACCCAACTCGCGATCAATCACCCTAGGAATGATCTCCCAAGCCTCCCAAACGAATCTTTTTCTCATAAACTCTCTGGAACCTTTCTGGAAATTTTCTAGAAACTCTGAAAGTCCCAAAAGGCAGCCACCCTCTATTTTAGAGAAGCCCTAGGGGTTTCCCTTAAATTGGCCTCAAACCGCCAACTTAAATTGAACCAACCGGTTCAATTTAACCTTGCGTCGATCAACGCACATCCTTTGCCTCGATCGACGCACGACCAAAAATCATAATCTTTGGTTCGCGGTCGTTACAGGGTTCATTAAGGTTTTTACACTAGAAGATCTGGGGTTTGAATCCCAGAAGATGCGATATATTATAATTGATGAATATTAATGGAGACAAGCTTACATAAGGTCTTCAGCGTCGGACAAGATATAATCGTTTGGCGTAGATCAAGACGGAAGACTTGTCCGTTGTAGAATCGTCGATATAATAGTTCTCGTAATTTGTAATAGAATAATAATAAATCTAGACGATTAAAAAAAAATGGTACATAATCAGTATATAGAGAATCATACAACCATTGCATAAGATACAATTTAGTAGAATAAAAAATAGATTTTCTAGTTCTTTTTTTTTTAATACCAAGTTTGTTGGTACATTGTTGCATCGCTTTGTATGGAGGAATGACCATGTAGAAAATTTGGTACTCCAATGTAAAATATCATGACAAATATTTTCAATATCGATATCAATCGTCTTACTAAATTAATGAGAATTTGATTATTTTCTTATCTCCTTCAAATGATATGGATTCAAATTCCATAGACCAAGCTTGTTGCATTGTAGCCAGAAAAAACTTTAGCTTCAGTTTCGTTTAACTTTTGAAAAAGAGAAAAAAATTACTACATATTCAAAAAAGTCAAAAAATATTTTGCTTTTTTATTAATGATTTAAATACTCTATATTTTTATAGGGTTTTCTACAAATAAATCCTTCAAGTGATTAGAGTTTGCGATTTTACCCTTCACGTTAATTAAATGCAGGTCAATCCTCCAAGTAAGAGTCAACCTGCAATATAATCATTTGGATCTGAAATATTGAAGAGTATTTACACCTACAAGCCTTAGAATTCCTAAATTTTAAGAGTAGATTTGGCCATTTGGGTTTCTCATTTCAAGGACTTCGATTTGATATGTAAATTTTGTGGTTTGACAAATTTAGAAGGGTTATATTGCGGATTGACTCTTACTTAGAAAGTTGACCTGTATTTAATTAACATGGAGGGTAAAATCATAAACTCTAATTACTTAGAAGTTTATTTGCAGAAAACCATTTTTATATTATTAAGTATACAAAAAATTACTATTTTAAAAAAAAAAATTATTTACAACGTACTTTAAAAGTTAAAATTGTAATTTTATTGGTCTCATCGAATCATATCCAAATATACTAAGATCAATAATTAAAAACCAATATATCGAAGGAACATATTATATAATAATATTCCACGTCGAATGTTGGAAAGGATATTAAACTATATGTAAAATTATGAGTCAATTCACTAATTGATAATTAATTTTAATTTAGAAATTCAGAAAACAAGAGAATCTCCATTGGTAAGATATTTTAAGGATCTCTCATCAATATATTATATTTTAAGTTCACAGACTTAATACTTAATCTCACTAATAATATATTGAGAAACTTTAAGTAGCATTTAAAAAGTGCTACTTTACAAAAGTGCCACACTTTTGAAATCTTTATAAAAATGTCATTTTTTGAAATTTTTTATCAATATTATTTACGTTTGGGTTAACTATGTTCTATTATGGTTTAATTTTGAGGGTTTAGGGGTCAAAACATTTTTTAGGGTTTAAAATTTTAAGATATAAGCTTTTTAAATCTATAATTAGTGGCATTTTTGCAAATGAACACCACTAAGTGACATTTTTATAAATATGCACCCTAAAATATTACTATTTTTAATATTATTTAATTTAAAACTTTGTGTTAAAATTTTAAATAATCTTTTTAAACATATCATATTCCATTTTAAAATATATTTTTAATTTTAAAAATTCAAACTTTTTTAATTATTATAAAATTGTATTAACTAAAACAATATTAATTTTATATTTTGTATTAGTTTTATGTAAAATCAATTAAAATTAATATTAATTATTTTAAAACAGAATTTTTAATTTTTAAAATCACATTTTTAATAATGTATTATTTTATAAACTAAAACAATATTAATTTAGTATTTCATATTAACTTTAAATAATATCAATTAAAAATAATGTTAATATATAATTTATATTTTTATGCATAATAGAACTTGATATATAGATAATTTTATTTTATGAATTATAAAAAATTAAAAAAATTAAAAAAACAATAGTATGTAAACTATTTAATTAATATTCTAAACTATAAAGAATATTATAACGCCCTGACCGCCTCTGCCTTTGGGTCCCACGTCCACTCTCGGACCGTGGGTCCACCTCTGACCGACGGTCGGTGTGTTTGTCCGGGACGCTTGAAATACTTTTTTACTAACCCTGCAAATCACTACGTGATCTTTTCCCGTGTTTTGTCCTTACTCACACGGTATTGGAAATGACTTTTCAGTAGGTCACTCATCCTTAAATTGCTCCAGCCAAAGCATGCTTAACTCTAGAGTTCTCTCTGGATATGTGACGGAAAAGATAAGTGCACTTTGGTGATATAGGTAGCCAAATCAATTATTTTAAGCCTCTCTCCGCAAGCACCACATATTTCCTGAAATCAGGATATTACAATCACCCCCACTAACTGATCGCAACACGTTGCGTACCAAAATCGTTACCCCTAACAGTGTGATTCACACACTCGTCAGAGTTCGCTCTGATACCACTTGTAACGTCTTGAACGCTCCTGCTTGTGGGGCCCAGGCCCACTCTCGGCCGTTGGCCCACCCCTGTCCAATGGTCGGTGCGTTATTCCAGGAGGTTCAAAAGACTTGTTTACTGATCCTGCAAATTACCGCGAGATCTTTCCCCGTGTTTTGTCTTCAATCACACGGTATTAGAAATGACTTCCCAGTAGGTTATCCATTTTTATATTCCTCCAACCCAAGCACGCTTAACTCTAGAGTTCTCTTTAGATGTGTGACGGAAAATATAAGTGCACTTTGATGACAATTCTCTTAAGCCTCTCCGCAAGTACCACATATTCCCTGAAACCGGAATGTTACAAATATGATTTATCACAAAAACATGAGAACCAATAATTAACTGACAAATGTCGATTTCTTGAGGAGAGAGTGAATTTCTTATGGTATCTCAAATGAGAGACTTTTCTATAGATATCTAGATAAATTTTATTAAAAATAATATTTATTTTAATTTTGTTTTATTTTTAATAAGAGGTCACAAGATAGACCCTCGATGGAGATGCTCTAAAAAAACTATCGCAACTTGGTAGCAGACTTTTTTTACGTGGTAGCTGATTTATTTTACAAACAAGAATTATATTTTCTTATAAAAAAAGAAGTCACTTTTCCTACGTGTGTCATTTTAAAAGTGATCTTCAAATTATTTTTAAATTACAGCTATACCCTTAACGAATCAAGTTAATTATAATGCCTACATCGAATTTTTTTGGCCAGAATATAATATTTGGTCTACTTATGGGCCTGATTTTTTATTGTTTTGTAAATATTTCGGTTGACGCATAAAAGATTCTATTACTTTGTGATATATTCAAATTTATTGTGAGCTTCCGTATTTATCTTCATGCATATAGAAAAAATACTTAATTTTTAATTATAATATTCGTTTTACTTGTGAGATACTTAGATTTATGTTAATCTTCCACATTTATCTTAATTCCTTATATATTAATTGAGAAGTGATTTGTGAAAAAATGCTTATTTTTCATCTATATATTCACTTTTCTAAATAAAATATGTCATGGCTAAAAAGAATTATGACATGGCAAAAGAATAATTATTTTTTAACTTTTAAAGTTTTGATTGTCATAAAATAATCTTTGTAAATATTTATTAATGGAACTTTTTTTTAAAATATACGGATCAATTTTAAATTAAATTTAAAGAAACATTTGGCCACAAAAAAAAAGATTAAAAGACAAATTACTATTGTGATTATAAATTGAAATTAAAAATTAAGATTTCAAAATTCAACTATCAAATGCCATTGTCCCTTATTACATTGCTAATCAATTAATAATTTGTTATAAAGTTATACTAATAACAATAAACACACTTGATCATTTAAAATAATTGAATTATATTCACACAATGTTTTTTTACGTGTTCTTTTTAAAAAATATTAACCTATCATTAATCAACACAATAAAGTCTTTTCATCATAAAATAAAAATGATTCAAATTCAAAAAATAAATAAATATTATGATCAAATTGTTTTTCAAGATAAAATAATCTTATGAAAATTTTAAATTACAAAAAAAAATATATTCTTATACGTTGATAACGTTCCCTAAAATAATGTCATTTATATATGTTTCATCCATAATCTACAAGACTAATAAAAATAATATTTATTTTTCCAGAAATTAAGTCCTTATCAAACAAAATTACTGATAAAGACAAAATTAACTACAATTTGATTTTAATTAATAAATCACAAATAGATTAAAAAAAATAATATATATATATATATATATATATATATATATATAATCGTGATCTTAATAAACAAGATGATAATGAGATATTGATTAACATATTTTTTTAAAAATATTTAGAAATAGGTAAACCTAATTATATATTTTTTAAAAATATTTAGAAATAGGTAAACCTAATTATCTTTAACAAAAATATACTAAAGTATTGTATATATTCGTGTTATTGTACATGGTGAGACATTAAAAATTATAAATAATATTAATTGATCAAAAATTTCTCTTAACATAACTTATATATTATATACATACGTGTTTTGGGTGAAGTTTGTCAAATTCATATTTCTATCTTCATATTTATTTTTATGATCTTATACACGTAAAAATATTTTTGAACCAATCTTCTCTTTTCTTTTATTTATTTTCTATTTTATTGTTTGTTCTCTATTTTATGAATTTAAGAAAGAATGTGTAATGACTTTATCTTTTTGAATCTTGTCTTCAACATTTGAAAAAAACTTGAAAATAATTGTTTTACCAATTTCTTCACCCCAATTCAAAATTTACTCTAAATCATGCTCATTTTAATTATCTTTGTGTTGTTTTTTCAGAAGAATAAGAATTAAAAATAGTGGAAGAACACGAGCTACATAAAATATAACACATGAAAAGAAAATTATTTAGTAAATTAAAAGGTAGAAGATGAAGATCTTTTGACAAAAAAAAAGAAGATGAAGATCTAAGAGGATTACAATTTTAATTAAAATTTTTCTAATTAGTTTGTTATTTAGGAAATTAGAAAATATTTCATCCGCCTATTAGGCGGAGAATCACCTAGTATATTACGCGGAGAATCATCTAGTATATACATATGTAAACATACTTAATTTTGTTTATTCTCATAGATTACCGTATAGTTAAAACCCTAGCTTTTTATCTACCTATATATATATACACATATGATCTTTATCTTCTCAACACATATTATGGTTTTTCTTTTCTAATATATTTTAGGTTTGATATTTTTTGTTGTTTTCCTCTCCTCTGGTGTATTGCGTTATAATTTTTTAATTTTTTAATATATTTGTTGTTTTGTGTTCTTGATTTTTTTTTATCTACAGATTATCATCTCCAATTCTTCCGATCCTATCATCTCCAATTCTTCCGATCCACGTTAGTTTCTTTTCTTATTTACTATTTTTATAAATAAGAAAACATGAGGCGAGTAAAAGGACTTATATTGTTTGTGATATATATATAGTCAATAAAGTTATGAATTCAATTTGATGTTAATAAATTTGATATAAAAACTTATATTTTTTTTGATATTTGTTTTGTGTTTTGTTCGTCTATGTAGCATGTTCTTGTGTCTGTTGATTCTAAATCATCTCATGTAATGATTCTTACTCTTTACTTTCCTATACCTTGTGTTCGCCAATGGCCGTTTTGGTTTCATTGTCATATCCTCTTTGGGAGCGCAGTTTGCCGCCACCAAGGTTTAACGTCGAAGGTAACGTCGTTTGGGTCATTCCTCATAAGAATTACAAAACTTGGGCTAAAACAAACCGTTTCGGAGTCAATGACACTCTATGTAAGTTTTACATAACTTAGGCTGAAATAAACCTTTACCAAGTCAGTAATGTGAGTTTCTTTATTTGTTGTTAGGGTTTAAATTTGGTGTTGTTTCTTCAATGGTATTGTGACAAACACTTTGAATCTTTTGCAGAGTTCGGGATTCCTATTTAGGCAGCTATGAGAGAAAGTGTATTGGAGAAGACAATTAATCTTGATGGTTTTGTTCTAAAGCATAAACTATAAAGATGAAAGCTAACTGCTACCTCTACGACATCTCTAGCGTTTGTTTTTCAAAAGCAAGAATCGTCCGGCACATGGATGATGTTTGTTTTTTCTTTCTATGCTTCGGTTACCTATAGTTTTTAAATTTTCTTTTTTTTCTTCATTCATGTTGATTTTAATAAAGTAAGTTAATTTCTGGAAGACAGGACATGTTTTATGCATGATCTCATTCGTCCAGTTTCGTCTTCATAGTTTTTTGGATTTCTTTTTTCTGTTTTACTGTCTAAGCGGATATAATATTTACCTTGATGAATGTGTAGAAATGCTTGATAGCTTTGACCTTTGTTTGAATCTCATGACAATTGCCATCATTCTGCTCTGCTTATTTTAGTTATTTTGATTGTTTCCATTTGTGGAGAGGATATTTTAATATGGTTTGTGAATTTAATCAACAATCACTATGTTTATGAAAACCAAAGCATGAGACTATAATACTCTCCAAGCATTAGACAAGCCATATAGAAGAACGAAGGTCTTCATTTGAAGAAATGTTCTAGAAGGGAAAAAAGCAAAAGAATTCTCTAAGAAAAATTCTTGCATGTGATCATTATGAGCCAAATTTTGGTCTGTATATGTGTGAATACACGTATTTTGTTATGGTACATCGATTAGACAATATTTGAACCTAACGTTTTATGAGGTATTCCTTTAATCCCTAATATTTCTTATGTTAATTAATACCAAAATACTATATTTGCTGAGCAGTAACCTTTTTGATGGGCAACAAATCTACAATAACTTCTTCTTTTCTAATTAACCTTCTACCCTTACATAATTAAATTTGGGGTCCGTTAAATTGAAAAAAAAAAAAATATCAATTGCAATCGGGTAATCCAATCGAAAGTCAGCAAATCTATCGAGCCTCCTCTCTCTCGTTCTTCGTAGAAGAACACAGAGTCGAGCTGAAGCTCATCTTCACTTTCCAGGCGAATTTTCAATTCCTATATATGTTTTCTGGTTCTTTAAACTTTGGAGATGTGTTTTGGGGTTGATAGGTTTGAGTTTGAGTTTGTAGATTTTGATTTTGATTTGAGAATAAACCAGCCCCAATCTCATAATATATGTCGTATTAAACTTGTTTTTTAAGTATTATAGACATTGCAGTGATAATGTAGAGCTTGAATGGTTTCATACTGAATCAATCAAAATCGTAGTAGATAGCTACAGGTGGTAAAACTTGTAAAACTAGTACAACTGATGAAACTGGGATAAATAGTATAACTGGTAAAATTAGTACAAATGAAAAAACTAATGTATCTTAATATTGTTTTTCTGTTTCAGAGGAGGGAAATGAGTAAAAAATGTAGCACAATCATACGTTTTGATTTTGAGGGATATTATTCGACGAACGATCAACAAGTAGTAGTATGGAATCCAAAAGATGTTCACATTCATACTATAGTGATGAAAGGAACTTTGGAGGAGTTAACATATAGTTCATTGGTAGATAAACTGTATGAGAAGCTGATGCTTGATAGAAGTACAAAGAGGCTGAAGTTAAATTATATTCCATTGCGAGAAAAGAGACACAAATATATCTCGGATGATGAAGATTTGTTCGGATATTTAATGGAAGAGGACAAAAATCAGCAGAGAGATGTTTTGCATGTGGAGGTCATGGAAAGTGTCTCAGAAAGCCAAATTTGCGCAGAAATTCGAAGAGAGGATCAAGGAAGTGGAACTGGTTTAAGGAATGACGTGATTGCGAGTAATGCTAGAGTTGATATTGAAATAGAGGCTCTTAATAAAGAAGCTGGTCCGCAGGAACTTTATTTGATGTTAGATGATCGGCCTCATATTTCAGTTGGTGAAAATGATCCAAGTGACGTTGATAATGGTTGGGCTCTTGATGTTGTTGAGAATGCGCCTGATGTACCAGAAGATGTGGTTGTGAATCATGAATAGGAAGATGGGATTGGTCTTGTAATTGGCCAAGAATTTGATACCAAAGAAGATGTGAAGGATTGAGTTGATATAGCTTTGCATCATAATTGTTTTCAGGTTGATACAATCAAGTCGACACCTACGTTGTATGTGTTAAAATGTCAGCACAGTTATTGCAAATGGTCTCTACGAGTTGCAAGGGCCACAATATTACATCGTTGGTCAGTGAGAACTTACAAGAAGATACATACATGCTGTCGGGTCACATCAAGTACAAGTAGGTGATATGCTCAAATTTGCCCTGAGCTACTCTCTCAAATTAAGAGATCGTAGTAGTACTTAGGGATCGAATCCACATGGATTCTAAACACACAATCGATTAGTGAATTCAAATTTTGCTAAGTAAATAAGTATGAATGTAATGTAAAAACAGCAAGCAATGTAAACAGTGAATGGTTATCAAGTTCTAGTAATCAATTAAACAAGGAGTTAGGCTATGGGTAATTCGCAAGAATGATTCGAAATACGATCGTGTCGATCGACACAGGGATAAAAGACGTTAGGATTTTATTAAGCATGGTTCTAGAACTCAAACACGAATGTAAAACCAATCAACTTTCGTTGCAAAGATTATCTATGACTAAATCCCTAAATTCTAAATTTCTTTGCAAATTCAGTGAATCTTTATTCAGGTTCAATTGTTCACAAAATTACTAAGCTAAATTTCTTTGCGAATAGATAATTTTTCTCATCTAAGATTATATCCGGTTGTTAATAATACTTTCGCATCTATTAAAGCAACCTAGGATATCCAATTTCAGTTGATCAATCCTAAAATCAGAGTTAAATCAATCTAGATGAAGAACATAAAGATAAATCCTAACAAGTTTTCAATCCTATCAATTTCTCATCAAACCATTGAATCACCCTAAACCTAACAAGCAAATTACTTAGACATAGATGCAGTAAACATTATGAATGAAATAAATTGCATAAAAGAGATAGAGTAAGTGATACAGAGATTCGAAAACGATGAAATCCGGAAGTCTGAAATCTCCTAAAAACTCTGCAAATCTCTTCTCTCTCAAGTCTTAATCAAAAACTAGATATATTTTCTAAAAGCCTAAGGAAAAACTATATATACAAAGTCTAAAATTCGGATTGGGCCTTCTGTAAACTTCTGGACTTTTTGGGCAAAAACGGAATTTCCTCCAAACTTGTGATCTTCTCGTGTTAGACGGGCATGTCGATCGACACACAAGGTTGTGTCGATCGACACAGACTTGTAAACTCGACTTTGACTTAATCACTTCGTCTCTTCTTTTCTCCATGCTCCAAAATGCTCCAAACGCTTCCAATAAGCTCCAATCGTCCTTTACCCTGCAAAGACTCAAAAAGACTCGAAAAATACCGAAAAGACTCTGTAAAAAAAACTTATATCATGGTTGAAAATAGGTAAAAACCATGATATATCAACTCTCCCAGACTTAGCATTTGCGTGCCCTCAAGCAAAACATACGCTAAGAATGTGAAAGAGGTTTGAAAATGCAGAAACTTACATTCCTTTGGAGTACCGGACCGATCCCTTTCAACTAGTAAGCTACATAATGCAGAACTAATTCAAAACCAGACCACCATGACTTCTCCATAGACATTCGCAGTCTCCCAAATTCATCCACGACTTCTCAACATAACCCGCTAGTCCTCATTGCTGGGTTTCATCCCAGATCTCGATGCCAAGAACCTTCTAGACTCATTCCCATACTATACCATGACTAGTGAACCATACAACCTTTGGTACTCTTTCTCTCCCCCAGACTTATTCGATTCAGAAACTCAAAAACAGTGTTTTCACTACTATTGTTCCTTGTGAGGAGACAGGGTCGTGAGATCGCTCGTCCTCTACATCCGTTCTAAGGGACTCAGACTGCTACTTTTGAGCTCCAGGGACTTAGCATAGTTCCTTTGAGCCTCGTCGAGCGTCCTGCTAGCATAGTAAATGGCGTGAAGCTTTTTGTCCCTCTTCTGACCCAACATAGCCCCAACTGCATAATCACTGGCATCACACATCACCTCGAAAGGCAAATCCCAGTTCGGAGGTTGCACTATTGGAGCACTCACCAAAGACTGCTTGATCTATTCAAAAGCAGATAAACAATTAGTATCAAAAACAAATTTGACATCCTTACAGAGCAAAGTGGTGAGTGGGCGGGCTATCTTGGAGAAATCCTTGATGAATCTCTGGTAGAATCCAGCGTGTCTCAAGAAACTTCGAATCTCCTTGACTGAAGTGGGTGGTTGAAAGCTTGTCACTACTTCGATCTTGGCTTGATCCAACTCGATTCCATTGGCTGAAACTCTGTGCCCAAGTACAATGCCATCTTGCACCATGAAGTGGCATTTTTCCCAATTTAGAACCAAGTGTTTCTCCACACATCTAGCAAGCACCTTTTCCAAGTTGTCTAGACAATCTTTGAAAGACGAACCGTTTATTGAGAAATCATCCATGAAAACCTCCATGTAATCCTCAATCATATCTGTGAAGATCGACATCATGCATCTCTGGAAAGTTGCAGGAGCATTACACAGTCCAAATGGTATTCTACGATATGCAAAAGTGCCATATGGACAAGTAAACGTGGTCTTCTCCTAGTCCTCAGGATGGATGGGGATTTGGAAGAACCCGGAGTACCCATCTAGAAAGCAGTAGTAGGGATGATTTGATAGTCTCTCCAGCATCTGATCAATGAAAGGCAGAGGGAAATGGTCTTTTCTGGTGGCAGCGTTTAGCTTTCGGTAGTCAATGCACATCCTGTGGCCAGTCACTGCCCTTGTAGGAATCAACTCGTTCTTCTCATTCTTAACCACTGTGACTCCTCCTTTCTTAGGCACCACATGAACCGGACTAATCCACACACTGTCTGAAATGGAATAAATGATCCCAGCCTCTAGAAGTTTCAGAATCTCCTTCTTGACAACCTCTTGCAAATTTGGATTTAGCCTCCTCTGATGCTCAATTGATGACTTAGTCTCATCTTCAAGGTGAATCCTATACATGCACAAGTCTGGAGAGATACCTGAAATGTCATCAAGAGAATAGCCAAGAGCTTTGAGAAACTTGTGCAGCTTGCTTAGCAGTAAAGTGAGCTCTGCATTGTTTAAGGAAGCACTAACAATGAATGGATATGTGGAATTAGAACCAAGAAAAGCGTACCTTAGCTCGGCTAGAAGTGGTTTGAGTTCGATTTTCGGAGCTTTTTGTTCACTCCAATCGCTGTCATTTTCTGGGGACCCGTGTCGATCGACACGGTCTTTGTGTCGATCGACATGGGTTTTTAGTGAAGATCCACCCAACTCCAAATGACCAACCAACTGCCTCACTTTCTTACCAGCATCTATCATCCTCGCATACCCCTTAGCAACCTCATCAAGCTGACTCTCCACTGTCACAGAGTTCACCAAAGTCCTTTCCCAGGGATCTATGGGATGCATCTCATTGAAGACTTCCTGTGCAATGTCAGTGAGGGTGTCTACATAGAAAGTCTGGCCATCTATCATAGGTTTCTTCATCAGCTTGTCCATTTCGAATTTCATCTCCAGATCGCCCACACTCAAAGTAATACTGCCTCCCTTGCAATCAATCATAGCACCAGCTGTAGCTAAGAATGGTCTATCCAAGATGAGAGGATCCTTGGGTTCTTCGTTGTATTGCAGAACAACGAAGTTAGTAGGGATCAAACAGTCTCCAACTCTAGTTGGAACATCCTCCAAAACACCTTCAGGGATCATTACTGACCGGTCGGCTAGGATAAGAGAGATCCTAGTAGCCTGGAAATCAGTCATTCCAAGACCAACAACTACCGAGTGTGGCATCAGATTAACACCAGAACCCAAATCACAAAGAGACCTCGAAAATCTCTCCTTGAAGATCAAACAATCCAACACAAAACTTCTCGGATCTGTGAGCTTCTCTGGAACTCTGTTCTGAATCACTGCACTGACCTGCTCTGAAATCATAGCAACACCTTCCTCAAGACCTAAATTCTTAGTGATCATCCTCTTCACGTAACGATGGATCACCGGACTAGTCCGAATAGCATCAACCAAAGGAAGCTCCACAACTAGCTTATCCATCACAGCTTTGCATCGAGCATCCTCTAGCTCCGGCTTGGATTTCTTCTGGTTCCGAGGATAAGGTATCTTAGGCACATACACTCTCTCCTTTGCATCAGCTATGGGTTTCGACAAGGTTTGGTTCGTTTGGGACCCGTGTCGATCAACACGGTCCTTGTGTCGATCGACATGATCTTTCTGTGAGATGTCACCGATTACGTCATTCCCAGAATCAGGTTTTTCGACCCGTGTCGATCGACATAAGCCTTCCGTGTCGATCGACACAGGGTCTGGAGCTGAAATCACTTCGTCGTCGATCTCCACGAGCTCATCTAACTGTTCTGCACTAAGTCCTTTCTTCGTTACTGCCTCCCCAAGGGTCTTACCACTCCTCGTGGTGATGGCAGCAACGCCATGCTTCGGATTTGCATCCGTCCTAGATGGGAGAAAACCTTCTTGCCTCCTTGAATTTTCTGCAGTCTGAGCAAACTGAGTGTCCAATTTCTTGACATGAGTGTTCAAGGCCTCGAATTTCCCATTTAGATCTTGGTACATGGCGTCCATCTTTCCATTAAAGCTCACGGTCATCTTCTGTTGACCCTCCAAGATTTGCTCTAGCATGGATTTCATCTCGGTCTCTGATGACTGAGGAGGGGGAGTCTGGTAAGATGAAGACCCGTAGTTTCTTGTGTAATTGCTCTGGAAAGGCTTCTGATACTCGGTTTTCTAAAACTGTGGCTTAGGAGAATAGGTGGGTGAGCTTGGATTCCCGGTAAATGTAGTCCTCTGGTTGTTCCCATTGAAGTTTCTATTACCCTGCTGACTACCAAACCTCTGACTCTGAAACCCAGTCCCACTGATGTAGTTGACATCCTCCTCATCCTGCTCTTCTTCTGGAATGAAAGTCTCAACTTCCTGAGCAAACTGAACAGTCTTCTTCCCTACTAGCAGGTTGTGTACAGAATCCAGCTTAGCCTTAACCTCAGGGATTTGGCTGCCATCCATGTTTCTACCCAGCTTCTTCCTCTCGAAATCTGCATTCTTGGTACTGTTGCTAGAAGCCAAGTTATCAATGAGAATCAGTGCATCTTCCGGATACCTGGTGTTGAAGTTCCCATCGCTAGCAGAATCAAGGGCCATCTGATACCTCCAATCAATACCTCTAAAGAAGATGCCCAACAGTTGAACATCACTGAACCCATGGTGAGGACAATCTCTCTGGTAGGACTTGAATCTTCCCCAGGAAGCCTTAAATGCCTTAGTCGGTCCCTGCTTGAAAGTAGAGATCTTGGTCCTCAGATCCTCGGATCTTGCCTCATCGCAGAAGTTATTGAGGAAAGCATTCTTGGTGTCCTCCCAAGTAGTCAGCGAGCCTGGCTCCAGCTGCTTCAGCCAGTAAGCAGCTTCTCCATTAAGAGAGTAGGGGAAAAGCTTGCAGTAGAGGTAGTCGCTGGACACTCCATTAGCCTTGATGCTAGATGCCAAGTCCTCGAACCTCTCAATGTGATCCATGGGGTGCTCAGAAGATAGGCCATGGAACGGGTGCTGAGCCACTAGTGAGAAGTAAGCCGGCTTCAGCTCAAAATCGTTCCTCGGGAAAGCAGGAGGACGAATCGCTGCCCTGTTGGCATATAACTCGTCGGGCCTGTTGTACTCTCCCAGAGTACGCCCACGCCCAGCTGGCTCATCAAAAATCGCAGCTCCATTCTCATCTATCCTCTGGCCCTGAGCATTGCGTCTACGACCCTCAGTATCCTGAAAAAACCCGTCTTCACCTCTGATAAGAATTAACGGATTCATGTTGGCTGCCTTTCTTGCTGCTCGGTTGGCTCGTTTTAACTTTCCAATCTCAAGGTTGAGATCAACTAGCTTTTCGTTCCGGTTACTTCTGGTAATGCGATTAGGCATAAACCTGAAACACACAAGACAAAGAGAAAAAAACAAGTAAGTAACAAAATAAAAATAAAAAAAACTTAGACAAAAATCAATTGGTGAAATCGATTCCCCGACAACGGCGCCAAAATTTGATATTCTCAAATTTGTCCTGAGCTACTCTCTCAAATTAAGAGATCGTAGTAGTACTTAGGGATTGAATCCACAAGGAATCTAAACACACAATCGATTAGTGAATTCAAATTTTGCTAAGTAAATAAGTATGAATATAATGTAAAAACAGCAAGCAATGTAAACAGTGAATGGTTATCAAGTTCTAGTAATCAATTAAACAAGGAGTTAGACTATGGGTAATTCGCAGGAATGATTCGAAATACGATCGTGTCGATCGACACAAGGGTCTGTGTCGATCGACACAGGGATAAAAGACGTTAGGATTTTATTAAGCACAGTTCTAGAACTCAAACACGAATGTAAAACCAATCAACTTTCGTTGCAGAGATTATCTATGACTAAATCCCTAAATTCTAAATTTATTTGCAAATTCAGTGAATAAAGACAAGCATTATGAACAATTGTTCACAAAATTACTAAGCCAAATTTCTTTGCGAATAGATAAATCCTAACAAGTTTTCAATCCTATCAATTTCTCATCAAACCATTGAATCACCCTAAACCTAACAAGCAAATTACTTAGACATAGATGCAGTAAACATTATGAATGAAATAAATTGCATAAAAGAGATAGAGTAAGTGATACAGAGATTCGAAAACGATGAAATCTCCTAAAAACTCTGCAAATCTCTTCTCTCTCAAGTCTTAATCAAAAACTAGATATATTTTCTAAAAGCCTAAGGAAAAACTATATATACAAAGTCTAAAATTCGGATTGGGCCTTCTGTAAACTTTTGGACTTTTTGGGCAAAAACAGAATTTCCTCCAAACTTGTGATCTTCTCGTGTTAGACGGGCATGTCGATCGACACAGACTTGTAAACTCGACTTTGACTTGATCACTTCGTCTCTTCTTTCCTCCATGCTCCAAAATGCTCCAAACGCTTCCATTAAGCTCCAATCGTCTTTTACCCTGCAAAGACTCAAAAAGACTCGAAAAATACCAAAAAGACTCTGTGAAAAGGACTTATATCTTGGTTGAAAATGGGTAAAAACTATGATATATTAGTAGAAAAAAAAGAAGAGGCACACCACGATTAGTTGCAGCCGTTGTGCGTGAGGATTACCCAGGTGTATTCGATACTCCTACTCCAAGAGATCTCATTAGTTTGGTTAAAGGAAGACTTGGTCTTCAGGTTTCATACTCTACCGATTGGAGAGGAAAAAAACAAGCTGCTAGTGATGTGTGCGTGACTCCTGAGGAAAGTTATATGTGATTGCCTTCTTATTTGTATATGCTAGAGAAGATGAATAAAGGTACAGTAACACGGGTAGAATGTGATGGAGAAGGAAAGTTTAAGTACCTATTCATTGCTTTAGGAGCTTGCATCGAAGGTTTCCAAGCCATGAGAAAGGTTATCATTATTGATGGAACCCACCTTAGTGGTAAATATGGTGGAGTGCTAATCATTGCTACGGCGCAAGATCCAGACCGTCACCATTATTCATTACCTTTTGGGGTCGTTGATGGTGAGAAGGATGCTAGTTTGAGCTGGTTTCTGAATATGTTGAAAACCGTTGTGCTAGATGATAATGAACTTGTCTTTGTATCTGATAGAAATGCAAGCATCATCAAGATGGTTAGTGAGGTTTACCCAAAGGCTAAGCATGGATATTGTATATGGCATTGATCTCAGAATGTTAAAGAAAAGGTTGTTGACAAAAACAAAGAGGTTGTTTTTCAGAAATTCATAGAGCTCGCTAAGGTATACACAGAGGCTGAGTTTCTCACACTATATCAGTCTTTCACAAAACTATTTCCTAAAGCAGATGAATATCTAGGAGTTAGTATTCATCAAAATAAATGGGCTAGATGTTATTTTCCAGGAGAGAGGTACAATATATACACCACAAACTGTTGTGAATTGTTGAATGGTGTGTTTAAAACTGTTAGGACTTATTCGTTGTTGCCGTTGCTTGATGCGATTGTTGGAAAATTTTCTGAATGGTTTAACAAGTACCGGAAGATGTCAGGGGAATGTTCAACATCGCAGGTAGTTATACCTTTTGTTGCTGGCGTGTTGCACAAAAGATGTGAAGACGCAAAGAAGTTATCGGTGATTGAAATAGACAGTTATTTTCTAGAATACAATGTGATTAGGCGGGATGGGAAAGGTAATTGTGTTGATTTGGAAAAGAAAACTTGCAGTTGCAGGCAGTTTGATGTAGATAAATATCCATGTGAGCATGCTATAGCTGCTGGAACTATGCATGCAGAAACATCGGGGAAGGAGTTCGATTTACATGAATTGTGCTCCAAATATTATTTCTTGGAGCTGTAACGCCCGTGAACCTAAAAGTGGATTTTTGGTGGGTATCGATCGACACAGGGTGGTGTGTCGATCGACACGTGTGTTTTGGACTTCGGAGAAGTCGGGTTTTGGGCGTTATGTCGATCGACACGGGTGGTGTATGTCGATCGACACGGGTTAAAAATTAGACTGTCTGGTTCGATTTAATTGTCCGGTTTGGTGGGCTGGTTTAAAGAACCCTAGGGTTCGATATTTAAGCGTGAACAGTCGCGTTGGTGGTTTTTTTTGGCCGAAAATCAGAGAGAAACCAGAGGATTTTGAGAGAGAGATCAGAATCAAGGTTTTGGGGCGATTTTTGGGAAATTTCTTGAGAAGGATTGTTCTTGAGGGTGTTAGAACGAGAAGAGGATTGTTGCTAGGTTGATTTCGGTTTTAGAGGGACGAATCAGAGGCTGTTCTTCGCGTTTTTGTCGTTTCAACCATTATCGAGGTGAGTGCGTGTCTGTAGGCTTACATAGGTGTAAGGAATGGATAGAATGCGTTGCGTGGTGGATTTGTGTGTTTTGTGATGAAATCATGCAGGAGACTCGATGAATCGCGACGGATTCGAGTCATGAGAGGATAGGCTCGATTCTGGGTTCTGCGATGTCGTGTCGATCGACACCTGGGTGTGTGTCGATCGACACCATGGTGGTGTGTCGATCGACACTGAGGGGTCTGTCGATCGACACCTAGAGGTTGTGTCGATCGACACAGAGTTCCTATTGGTCCGTGTTTTGCTTGTTTGTGAATGCTTGTGTATGCTCACCCTGGTATTGTATTTATTGTTTATGCTTATGTATAAATAGCCTGTAGACAGGATGACCGCGTTGCTGAGTATTTGTGATACTACTCACGCAACTCTTTTTGCCATGTGTTGCAGGTAAAGAGAAATTGTGATCGTGGAATCGTGGCGAGAAAGAAGAGATGATTTAGGGTCTCGCTTTGTGTGGTTGTTTGATGGAATTGCTAGGTTGTTAGTAATTCTAGAACCCTTAGTCATTGATATTGGTTGATTGGTTGATATTTATTAAAGTATGAGATTTGTTAAATTGGGATATGTCGTTTAACTGTTTATTGATTTCCGCATGTTGTGTTGGCCTATTGAGGATTATTATCTGTGATGATAATAATCTGAACGGAAAAATTTTGAATTTTTGGGTCGGGTCGTTTTAGTTTGGTATCAGAGCCCTTATGGTTTTAGGGCGGGTGCAATTGATTAATTGTGTGATAATTGATTGATTGCTGTGTGGGTTTGGGGACGTAGATCATCTCTTCCGAGCCTTCAATGAGATTCCACGGTAAGTGTTGTATGATTTCTGTTTTGTTCTAGTACTTAGTAATCTGCTGTGAGTGCAGAGTTATGGCTAGAGGTGCTAGAGGCAGAGGTCGTAGGGGCCGTGGTGGTCATGGTGGGCGTGGGCAAGGACTTCAGAGTGAGTCAGATGCCGTGAGTGTGGCCCAGGAGACCACGAAGGAGCAGGTGGCAGACTCGCAGGCGTTTCAGGAGGGGTCTGTGGGTGTGACTGCTATGAGTGCCAGTGTGAGGGCTGGTCGGGCCAGTGTGGGTCCCGAGGTAGCTGTTGGTGCGGGGGGCTCGGGTGGGGGTGCTCCCGTAGGTGTGGCCCAAGACCGAGATGATCGTCTGGCGGGTTTGCTGCAGTTGATTCTGGAACGGTTACCAGGTGGGGTACCGTCTCCGGGTCAGGCTCTTGGAGTTCAGCCAGGTGGGGCTGGTGTGCAGCCAGTGGTGGCTGGGGTTCAGCCGGTAGTGGCTGGTGTGCAGCTGGGTGTGGAGGTTGCGGAGGAGCTTCCATCCTACCTGAGGATGATGGAGCAGATGCAGAGGATTGACACCGGGTTTTTCTCGGGTGGTGCCAAGCCTGAGGATGCCGATGAGTGGCGGCAGAGATTGGAGCGTAACTTTCGCTTGATCAGGTGTCCAGAGGGATACAGGGTGGACCTAGCAGTTCACTATTTGGATGGTGACTCACATCTCTGGTGGAGAGGCGTCGAGACTAGGCGGGTATAGGCCGAGATGGCTTGGGAGGATTTCTTGGCTGAGTTCAATGCCAAGTATTTCCCGCAGGAGGCGATGGACAGGATGGAGTCGAGGTTTTTGAATTTGACTCAGGGGGATCGGACTGTGAGGGAGTTCGATCTGGAGTTCAGCCGACTCCTGGTGTATGCTGGTAGGAGCATGGAGGGCGAGTAGGCCCAGGTGAGGAGGTTCCTAGGGGGACTTCGTGCTGAGTTGAGGACTCTCTGCAGGACGAGTAAGTTCGCCACGAGGGCGGAGCTAGTCGAGTCTGCTGCGGCGATTGAGGAGGACCTCGTGGAGCAGGTTGTGGTGGTTAGTCCACCGGTGCAGCAGCAGCAGCAGCCGAGGAGATCTCAGCAGCAGACTGGTTCGAGCAGGGGAGGTAAGCAAGCTCGGGGACAGAAGAGGAAGTGGGAGAGTACTTCCGGGGCCAGTCAGGGTGGACAGGGTGGTTCAGGATGCTACGGGTGTGGTAGCATGGGCCACAAGGTGGTGGACTGTCCGACGAGGAGAAGGAATCGGGCAGCACAGGTGTGCTTTCACTGCAGGGAGCCCGGGCACATTAAGCCCAAGTGTCCGAAGCTGCAGCAGATGACGGTGGCGGCAGTGCAGCCATTGGCGATGCAGCCTTTAGCTCAGATTGCAGCGGCGTCGCGGGTTTTCACGTTGGCAGAGGCGGGCAGCTCCAGCGCCAGACCGATCACAGGTATATTTTCAGACTTGTCTTTTAAATCTTTGGGTCAATTTTTGTGGTGATTGAATTTAGTCTGTTAGGAAATTGGGTGTCTGCGCTAGAGTGTTGGGTCTTAAGCACATGGGATTTGTGCAGGGACCTTAGTTGTGGGCGGATGTGAGTCCCACGTGTTGTTCGATTCGGGAGCTACGAATAGCTTCATTACTCCGGAGTGTGCGGAGGGCAGTAGAATCTGGAGCGATTCCGGAGAGCAGCCGGAAGTAGTTAAGGTTGCTGGAGGCAAGATGTTAGCTACTTTCGGGCGGGCTCGAGGTGTGGACGTTCTGGTGGCAGGAGAGTTGATGCCAGCAGACCTGGTTATTAGTCCGGTGGAGCTATACGATGTCATCCTGGGGATGGATTGGTTGGATCGGTACAGGGTCCATCTTGATTGTCATCGAGGACGTGTAGTGTTTGAGCGGGAGGCTGGGAGGTTGGTGTTTCAGGGGGTGAGACCGACTTCCGGAAGTCTTATGATTTCAGCGATACAGGCCGAGCAGTTGATTGAGAAAGGCTGTGAGGCGTATCTGGCGGCGATAGTGATGCCAGAGACTGTTGGAGAGGTTGCAGTTGGGGATATCCAGGTTATTCGGGATTTTCAGGATGTGTTTCAGTCGTTGTTGGGATTGCCACCGTCGCGGTCGGATCCATTTACGATTGAGTTGGAACCCGGGACAGCTCCGATATCCAAGGCACCTTACCGTATGGCTCCAGCAGAGATGGCAGAGCTGAAGAAGCAGCTGGATGATCTGTCGGGGAAGGATTTCATCCGGCCTAGTGTTTCACCGTGGGGAGCACCGGTGTTGTTTGTGAAGAAGAAGGATGGGAGTTTCCGGTTGTGTATCGACTATCAGGGGCTTAACCGAGTCACTGTGAAGAACAAGTATCCTCTGCCGCGCATTGATGAGTTGTTGGATCATTTGCGAGGGGCTACTTGGTTCTCCAAGATTGATTTGGCTTCGGGATACCATCAGATTCCGATCGATGAGGCAGATGTTCGGAAGACAGCGTTCAGGACAAGGTACGGGCACTATGAGTTCGTGGTGATGCCGTTCGGGTTGACAAATGCGCTAGCAGCGTTCATGCGGTTGATGAACGGGGTGTTCCAGGAGTTTCTGGATGTGTTCATGATCATCTTCATTGATGACATTCTGGTGTATTCGAAGACTCCGGAAGAGCACGAGGTGCATCTGAGGTTGGTTCTAGAGAAGCTGCGGGAGCTGAAGCTTTACGCGAAGCTAAGTAAGTGCAGTTTCTGGCAGCGAGAGATGACCTTTCTCGGCCACGTTGTGTTTGCAGAGGGAGTGTCTGTGGATCCGGCTAAGATAGAGACTATCAGAGGTTGGCCTAGACCGAGGAGCGCCACCGAGATCAGGAGTTTTCTTGGGTTGGCAGGTTATTACCGGAGGTTCGTCAAGGGATTCGCGAGCATGGCGCAGTCGATGACGAAGCTAACAGGGAAGGATGTTCCCTTTTGTGTGGTCTTCAGCTTGCGAGGACAGTTTCGGGAAGCTGAAGGAGATGCTGACCAGTACACTGGTATTGGCGTTACCCGAGCCGGGTGAGCCTTATGTGGTGTATACAGACGCTTCAGGAGTTGGTCTGGGTTGTGTACTGATGCAGCAGGGCAAGGTGATTGTGTATGCCTCAAGGCAGTTGAGGAAGCATGAGTGCAATTACCCTACCCACGATTTGGAGTTGGCTGCAGTTATCTTTGCACTTAAGATCTGGAGGCCTTATCTGTATGGCGGGAAGGTGCAGATATTCACAGACCACAAGAGTCTGAAGTATTTCTTTACTCAGCCGGAGCTGAACCAGAGACAGAGGCGCTGGATGGAGTTAGTTGTAGACTATGACCTGGAGATTAGGTACCATCCGGGTAAGGCTAATCTGGTTGCAGATGCGTTGAGTCGGAAGAGGGTAGCTTCAGATCAGGAGTGCGATATGGAGGCTCTGGTGAGCGAGATCAGTACGTTGAGGTTATGTGTGATCTCACAGGAGCCGTTGGGGTTAGAGGCAGCTAACCAGGCAGATTTGTTGACCAGGATTCGGGTTGCTCAGGAGAAGGATCAGGGTTGGATTGATGCTTCTAAGGCAGCCGGTTCAAAGTATGTGGTCTTAGCGAGTGGGATGATAATGGTGAACGAGCGGGATTGTGTACCCAAGGATGAGGATCTGTGGCGGGAGATCCTGAGGGAGGCTCATTCGAGCATGTTATCGATTCATCCGGGAGCGACCAAGATGTACCGTGACTTGAAGCGGTATTATCACTGGGTCAGGATGAAAAGGGATGTAGCTAGCTGGGTTGCGGCGTGTAACGTTTGTCAGCTGGTGAAGGCTGAGCATCAGGTCCCGAGCGGATTATTGCAGAGTTTGCCTATCCCTGAGTGGAAGTGGGATATGATTACGATGGATTTCGTGACGGGATTGCCAGTGTCACGGACCTATGATGCGATATGGGTTATCGTGGATCGTCTGACGAAATCAACACATTTTCTGGCCATCAAGAAGACCGACGGAGCGGTGGTGTTGGTTAGGAAGTATGTGCGTGAGATAGTGAGGCTGCACGGGGTGCCAGCAAGTATTGTGTCAGACAGGGATCCGAGGTTTACTTCAGAGTTCTGGAGAGCATTTCAGGCTGAGATGGGCACTAAGGTGCATATGAGTACCGCGTATCATCCTCAGACGGATGGGCAGTGTGAGAGGACGATTCAGACATTGGAGGATTTGCTGAGGATGTGTGTACTGGACTATGGTGGTCATTGGGCGGATCATCTGAACCTGGTAGAGTTTGCTTATAACAACAGCTATCAGGCGAGTATTGGAATGGCTCCATATGAGGCTCTGTATGGGAGGCCGTGTAGGACACCATTATGCTGGACTCAAGTGGGGGAGAGGAGCATGTTTGGTGCGGATTTCGTTCAGGAGACGACAGAAAAGATCCGTGTCTTGAGCCTGAATATGAGAGAGGCTCAGGATCGGCAGAAGAGTTACGCCGATAGGAGACGGAAAGAGCTGGAGTTTGAGCTGGGAGATATGGTGTATCTCAAGGCAGCGATGTTGAGGGGTCTTAACAGATCCATTTTAGAGAATAAGCTGAGTCCGAGGTTTATGGGTCCGTTCAGAGTGGTGGAGCGGGTCAGACCGATGGCTTATAGATTGGAGTTACCTCAGAGTATGAAGGCTTTTCACAAAGTCTTCCATGTTTCGATGCTGCGTAAGTGTCTACATGAGTCTGAGGAGGTGTTGGCTAGGATCCCGGAGGATCTTCAGCCTAACATGACGTTGGCGGCGAGGCCTGTAAGGATTCTGGAGAAGAGAGTCAAGGTGCTGCGTCGGAAGAGTATACCGTTGGTAAGAGTCGTGTGGGACTGTGACGGTATTGAGGAGGAGACTTGGGAACCAGAAGCGTCGATGAGGAGGAAGTTCTCGAAGTGGTTCGAGAAGCAAGCGGTGGCTTGAGTTCTTTTTCTGGTTTCCAGAGTCTGTATTAGCATGTTGCTATGTTTGAGATATTGTATTTCGTTGTGGATGTAACGAGTATACATTTTGAGATTTAATAAGATGAGTTTGCCTTATTAAATGTGTGTTATAAGTTGTGAGTTCTTATGGTATGACGGGTGATGTCATGGGTTGTAGTGAGTGGTAGTTCATGAGGAGGTCTAGCGGTAGAAGTTCTATGCAAGTTAGAGCTTGCCTATCGGCTAGGATGGCTAGGAATAGAAGTTTTACGCGGCTTAGAGATCGTTTATGTTCCAGGAGTGGCTGGAAATGAGACTGTACATGTTCCAGGATTTGCTGGAAATATAAGCTCTACGCGCGTTAGAACTTGTCTATTTCCTAGGGAGAGTCTGGAAAAGAGGGTTATGTGAGTTAGAATCGCCTTTTCCAGGGACTCTGTGAGACACCCTGGTGATTGGGTTGTTTCGGCTGACCACGAGAGGTGTTTCTGGTCGACATGTGCTTATGATGCACGTTCCAGAGTATTGCTCCCGGGAACGGGTGGGTTCCTGTATACTGAGGGATAGTGGATCTCTCCAGAGGACGGGTGGGTTCTCTGCATATACTCGAGAGTTGTTGGTTCTCTCTGGGGGACGGGTGGGTTCCCTACATATACGTTGAGGGATAGTGGGTCTCTCTAGGAGACGGGTGGGTCTCCTGCACACTGTCGCTCAAGGGGTGATGATCCTGCGAGCATATGTGTGGTGTATATGTTTATGAGTTATGAGTATGAGTTAGGAGTAGTAGCGTCTGAGCGTGGTCGTAAGTATGAGACTGGATGAGCTTCGGGGATCGGGAGTGGATCTCAGGTGGTGCTGACCGGATGGGGTCAGGATTGCAGCCGTGGTGAGACAGTGCAATATGGCTAGTATGAGCCTAGTAGAACTCGAGGATTAGGTGGGATCACGAGTGGTGCTGGCCGAGGGCCAGGGTGTGTTGTGGACGTCGAGTCTGGGGTTATTACTGGAGTCTGGATTCGGTTCGGACAATCCTGGTAGCATATGTTACGCCGATGGTCGTACATGTTCTTGTTTGATTGTTGTATGATCATTTGGTCCAATGCGGGGTCAACGGTTGGCCGGACATGTTCTTGTTTGATTGTTGGACGGTCAATCGGGCAGCCCTAATCCGGACCATGGGGCGTGCATCGTTGGTGTTCCGGGTGAATCTGGTCGAATTTTAGGCGAGAGTGTTAGCCTTAGCAAGACGGGTTGTGGGAGTCGAGTGTGATCTCGAAAGATACTGGCCAGGTGCGGGTCAGGTGGGTTGAGACCGTAGTATGGCGGTGTCACGTGATTCGAGGTCGAATCCGTGTTAGTGGGGGAGAATTGTAACACCCGTGAACCTAAAAGTGGATTTTTGGTGGGTATCGATCGACACAGGGTGGTGTGTCGATCGACACGTGTGTTTTGGACTTCGGAGAAGTCGGGTTTTAGGCGTTATGTCGATCGACACGGGTGGTGTATGTCGATCGACACGGGTTAAATATCAGACTGTCTGGTTCGATGGGCTGGTTTAAGGAACCCTAGGGTTCGATATTTAAGCGTGAACAGTCGCGTTGGTGGTTTTTTTTTGCCGAAAATCAGAGAGAAACCAGAGGGTTTTGAGAGAGAGATTAGAATCAAGGTTTTGGGGCGATTTTTGGGAAATTTCGTGAGAAGGATTGTTCTTGAGGGTGTTAGAACGAGAAGGGGATTGTTGCTAGGTTGATTTCGGTTCTGGAGGGACGAATCAGAGGCTTTTCTTCGCGTTCTTCGTCGTTTCAACCATTATCGAGGTGAGTGCGTGACTGTAGGCTTACATAGGTGTAAGGAATGGATAGAATGCGTTGCGTGGTGGATTTGTGTGTTTTGTGATTGAAATTGTGCAGGAGACTCGATGAATCGCGACGGATTTGAGTCATGAGAGGATAGGCTCGATTCTGGGTTCTGCGATGTCATGTCGATCAACACCTGGGTGTGTGTCGATCAACATGGGGCATCCTGTCGATCGACACCATGGTGGTGTGTCGATCGACACTGAGGAGTCTGTCAATCGACACCTAGAGGTTGTGTCGATCGACACAGAGTTCCTGTTGGTTCGTGTTTTGCTTGTTCGTGAATGCTTGTGTATGCTCATCCTGGTATTGTATTTATTGTTTATGCTTATGTATAAATAGCCTGTAGACGGGATGACCGTGTCGCTGAGTATTTGTGATAATACTCACGCAACTCTTTTTGCCATGTGTTGCAGGTAAAGAGAAATTGTGATCGTGGAATCGTGGCGAGAAAGAAGAGATGATTTAGGGTCTCGCTTTGTGTGGTTGTTTGATGGAATTTCTAGGTTGTTAGTAATTCTAGAATCCTTAGTCATTGATATTGGTTGATTGGTTGATTGGTTGATATTTATTAAAGTATGGAATTTGTTAAATTGGGATATGTCGTTTAACTGTTTATTGATTTCCGCATGTTGTGTTGGCCTATTGAGGATTATTATCTGTGATGATAATAATCTGAATGGAAAAATTTTGAATTTTTGGGTCGGGTCGTTTCAGAAGCAGTGGTGTTTGGCATATTGTAGAACAATTTAACCTGTCCCACATGACTCTCAATGGGATGTACCAGATGAAATCCGAAGTGTGTGTGTCAGACCTCCGCGTTATGAGCCAAAGCAAAGAAGAAAGAAAGTGAATAGGTATCCATCAGCTAAACATAGAGGGCGAGGCATTGGACGCTATTTTAATCCTCCTAATAGTGTGTAATTTATGAATTGGTATTGTAAAACCTAATATGTTTTTCTGTTAAGGATGTTAACGAATTTATGATATTAGTTTTTCGTCTGTGTACAACAGGTAAAAATAGGTGCAATAATGTGTAAATCTGTTAAGACTATTTCGTACGAGAGGTGTAACTATTTGCATAAACGACCACAACAACAAAAACACAATCGTGTTATTGTAAACCGATATTCATAACCATATACCTTATGTTTTGCATTAACAGATATGTTTAATGTATTCTGTTAAAAAAATAGAAATTTTTAAAAGAACTTCTACTTCTTGCATCATCTACCTTATATTTTTATGGTCACTATACAAATTCTATGTCATCAAATATTGAAATCACACAAACAACATATATTTTAAAATATTATTATATGAATCTATGTGAAATATTATATAATTTCATATTTTCATGAGTGCCACTAAAAAAATCAGATTAAATTTAAGTGCAACATATAATTTAAAATATTATTATATGAATCTATGTGAGATATTATATAATTTCATATTTTCATGAGTGCCACTAAAAAATCAGATTAAATTTAAGTGCTACTAAAAATATATTAAATATAACAAAGTGCAACTATGTATACATTTGTGCCACTAAAATCTTGGGTGCAACTATGTACAAAATAATGACGGCGCACATGTTTCACATGATTTTAAATTTTAATATATATATTTAAAAACTTTTTAATATATGCGTTTCGCATGTTTGCTCCTTTGGTTGCATTTCAAATTTCCAAATTATGAAATATAGTTGCACCTTGTTTTTCTTATGTCTTCCAAAACATGCATCCTAATTAAACAACAACAAATAAAAAGAGTTCAGTTTTTGGTGGCATCATGCTAGGCGGCAGAAAGCTTGGAAAAAGCACGAGTACGGGGACGCTTATTAGTAGCCGTTGAAGTCTGAGAATCGATCTTACTCCTTTTCCTATCACCTACCTCTTTTTGCTTCTCAGCTCCGGTTTTCTCCTTTTCCTTCTCAGCTCCAGTCTTCTCCTTTTCACCATCACCCACATCACCAGCATCCTCTTTACCATCACCAGCATTCTCTTCACTATCCTCTTCACCATCCTCTTCACCATCGTCTTCACCATCCTCTTCACCATCACCAGCATTCTCTCCTTCAGACTCAGTCTTAGCATCTACTTCCTCATCACCATTCTCTTCCTGAGTTTGAACGTCATCATCATCATTCTTATCTTCTTCGACATGCTGAGATGCACTCTAATATATATAGACAAATAACTACAGTTAGATTATAAAAATAACAGACAAAAAGTTTTATGGTAAGTTACCTTTGGCTGAGATGATTCAAGACCATGATGTCTTTTTTTGACATAAGCTTCTACGCTTGTAAGTCTCTCATCCAATTTATCAATATTGTCTGTCACCTGCTTGACCCATGAGCAATATCCATAAACTCTTGTGACATAGTCTCTAGTATCTCCTCTTTCAAATCTTCCAACTCATTCGAATACCAATGAATTTGCTCTTGAGAAGGCTCAGGTTCTTCTACCACAATTTCTCGGGCTTCAACATCTAACTTGAAGAGATCCTCCCACCATATCTTCTCATTGTTTTAAATTAGAATCTTGTTCCAACTGTCAACAATAAGGTCAATGCTATGATCATCATCAACATATTCCATGATGCGAGCCATGAGTATCTCCTCTTCAACATCAGCTTCCAAAATGCTTACAATATCCTGTGAATAAAAAGAATAAAAAAATCAATCCAAAGGTTAAATATTAAAAACTAAACTAGAAAACTTAACATTAAAAAAAATTAAATCACTTACTTTTGTCTCTCCAATTGTATCATAAATTTCTCCCAAATTGTATCCTTTGGTGCTTGATTCTTTAAACTTTGCCTTACACATCCTTGGACAGGTTTTATCTTCGTCTGGAAGGTTCTCTCTAAACATTTTCTTCAACGGTGAAATACATTCAAATGCCAACAACTACAAAAAAATGTTGCATCAGGTAAAAATGTGAAATAATTTTTTTAAATGTAAATCACAACACAATATTTACCTCCAATGGCAGAATGAATCCAGGCAATGTGATATTTTGCTGCACGAAGCCCTTTCCGTTGGCTAGCACCTTCCAGACCCCACGCAAACGATTTACAAAACTCCAAATCTGCCGCATTCTTTAGTATAAAGGAGTCTATGGCTCCTCCACTCTTCTTTGCCTTTCCTTTGATCACCGCTGCAAGGACATATAGAACCGACATCCTAACCCTGTCTCTTCCTAGATACATAGTCACAAGCTTCTTTTCAACATCTTTGAGCTGTGGCCTTTTACCCTCACCAAAATGCTTATCCACAAACTTATAATTCCCAAGTTTCTTCAGCGGCTTTGGTGGGTATCTCCCAAAGCTCAACCCGCAAATGAGAGCGTGCTCTCTCTTTGAATACCGAATAAGTATACCATTGACAACAAACCAAATCTCACTCTTCCTATCTGTACGAGCTGTCCTAACAAGCAAGCTCCACATCCCTATCGACTTCTGTTTTTGTGCAAAGGTGCATGGAAGAAGTGTGCGAACTGAGAATCCAAAAACCAATCCTTCTCTTCACCTTCACCTTCAAGCTCGAGAATGGTGTCCATGGCTTTCTTAGGATCACACCTTGTACCAATCTTCAAGATTTTTAGGTACTCCGTGTGATCATAAAAAAAACTATCATGTTTAATCGCCAGCTCATGCTGCAATCAAAACAGTTTTCTGTGTTAGTGGTTGCACTATTTTTACTTGAAGCACTAGTTTTACTATTTTTACTTGAAGCACTAGTTTTACTATTTTTACAAGCTCCACCAGTTTTCCTAATTGCACCTAAAGTACATGACTTATTAAAACTAATCAACATACCTCATCGTCTGACTGCGGTGGTGAAGGCAATGGAGAAGGAGCAGAAGCGTTTTTCATCAACACCATTGTACCTGAAAATCAAAGCTAAAATGAAAACAACTATTAAAAACCCTAATTTTTTATATTATGCATAAATTGGGGCTAATACACTAAACTCGTCCGTTAGAAGCGAGGTTGAGATGACAAAGAAGCAAAGAAATCAAAGAGAATTTCTTCGAAATCGAAGAAAGACAAAAACAGAGAAATGGGGAAATCGAAGAAGCTTACTGAAAAATTGAAAGAGGAGAAGGATGACAGCAGAGAAATCGAGGAATACAGAGCTGAAGGATGACAGAAGAGAGTTGCAATCCAATCGATTTCTGGTCCTACATCGCTAAGGGAAGAAGAAGAAGATATGTGTGCGAAGAAGAAGATATGTGGGAAGAAGAAGAAGATATGTGTCGACCACGAAGAAAATAAAATAAAATAATTGGATCCGAAAATCAAATAAAAATGGGTGGATAACCCAATGGATCTCTGGTTGGGTTGTAAATATTAGAAATGAGAAAGGTTTTATTGTCTTTTACTTAATTTTCGATCTAAAAATAAACAAATAAGATATTATATCTAATAAAAGGTCATTACATAATTGTTGAAAACCTAGGAGGTCTTTCGAGCCATTTCCCCATATTTGCTAGCTGTAACATTGAGTTAAAATCAGTGTTCTTCGCTTTTTGATTTTACGTAGGGAACAACCTTAAAATAAATATTTATATGTTAGAATTTATTTTTGACGTTTGTTGTTATATATATATATATTAAAAATGGTGACGGTCTGCCAATACGTTACAAGTTCGATCCACCCCCTACGCGAAACTAAAACACATTATTTTGGACATCTACATGGATATGGGCCCTTGCTTTCGACCCATTTGCATACCCGGAGAGAAGATCTATCCATGGGCTATACTTTCTCCATAGACCTGGGATTTACCATGAGTCATCTCAAAAAAAAAGTGAGTATTTATCCATGGATACTACACGCTACCATGGACAATTCAACTATTTCTTAGGTTTTTAGTTTTTAGCTTAATCTTCTTCCTCTCCGACTCCGCATCTCAAGATCTCTCTGCTCATGAATAGTTCAAAATTTTATCCTTATATTTTTCATCTCGAGAAAATAGGATGACGTTGAACTTATAGAAGATTTTGCGAACAATGGAAATTGGAGACCGAAAGAGACCCAAACAAAGGAAATTAATAAAAATACAAACAAAACTCAATAGAAAAGCACATATTAACGACTCTGCTTTATGTATATATATATATTTTTTTAACTATTTAGCTGTTTATGGAAATGCATAATTAAGTATGATAATATTTTTGAAGTGAGCGTTAAATTTTATTCAAACAAAACAAAATCTTTTTACATCGGGTGCAAAGGTATTTTGAAATCGTTCGGAACGTTAAACAGAAGACTAATAATAAAATTTAACAAGAGCCACGACCCTCGAACCAAGTGACGAGACCTTCTTCGTATCTTGTATCCAGTCTTCGAATTGATGAGAGTCTATTCCATAAGGTCTTATCGATGAGCTGAGTCAATTGTTTATGAGGTGAAGGGGGTTCACCATGTCTTCTGTAACATCCTGACCGCCCCTTCCAGTGGGTCCCATGCCCATTCTCGGCCCATGAGTCCACCCCTGTCCGACGGTCGGTGCGTTAGTCCGAGAGGCTCGAAAGACTTGTCTACTGACCCTGCAAATCACCACGTGATCTTTCCCTGTGTTTTATCCTCACTCACACGGTACTGGAAAATGACTTTCCAGTAGATCACCCATCTTTAAATTGCTCCAGCCCAAGCACGCTTAACTCTGGAGTTCTCTCTGGATGTGTGACGGAAAAGATAAGTGCACTTTGGTGATATAGGTAGCCAAATCAATTCTCTTAAGCCTATCCGCATGCACCACATATTTTCTAAAACTGAGATGTTACATTTTCTATTATTTCGCTCACGCCAAGTGAAAGAGATTGTGGTTTGGAAAGCATACTGAATTAGAAATGATTCATTTCGAGGCGTATTAAAGTCTGAGATTAGTTGAACAATGTTATCTCAAATTGAAGTGTATCTTTGTTTGAGTAATCCGTGAGTGAGAGAATCCCATATTTGGTTTGTTGATATGCTCAAATTTACCCTGAGCTACTCTCTCAAATTAAGAGATCGTAGTAGTATGATGTGCGATAAAACTTTCATGTAGGGTTTATGCAATTAGGTCTTTAAATTTATAACCCTATGGAACTGAAAGTGCACAGTTAAGACAATTGTAGTACTTAGGGATCGTTCCGCTGAGGACTAAGTGATGAATACGCTACAAACCTATATGATTCGGATTAAGCTAAGGGAAAATATTATTTGGTTTTGGGGTTTTATGGAAGCAAATAACAAAGCAATAAAAGTAAAAGGGATAGATATCAATTAAGATTAGAAATCAAACAGTTCATAAAACATATGCAAAACACAAGCAATCGATTTAAGGTTTTAGTACTAGTTGTTCTAGAACTCATATCACTAAGGTAAGGTCATCCCACTATCGTGAAGTAACTAACCATCTACGTTTTACACCCTAATAGACTCAACTATCGCAGGTTATTACAAGGTGAAAACATGCATTATTGGTCGAGATTGATTGTTCACTAAACTCCTTAATTAACCTTTCGAATTGTTAAGGTTTCTAGCTCATCGAATACTAGGTCCGGAGATATAGCAAGTTTTTGGAAAGTATATCAACCTAAGATCAGTCCTTGGGTAGCTAAGCCAATTCATGCTTTAAGTATAAATAAAGATGAAGAATCAATTCTAGAATAAATCTCTAAACGATTAAATGCGTAAAAACATAGAATTAAGAGAATGAATAGAAATCAAATCAAAGCTATAACTCTAACATGTTTTGCAACACGTAGCAGCGAGCATAAAGCACATAGACAGTATAATTCGTTGATCTATCTAAGCGTAAGGAATTAGATCTCATCTCTTTGCAATAGGGCAAAGATCAACCTATCCTTAAAGGCTTCTAGAATCAAATAAACATGAAGAATAAGAGATAAACGAAATACATTGTTTAGGTATTGATTTAGGCTATTAAGGCAGGCTGCTTGAGTTCCTAGAGAGGCTAAAAGCAAGTATATATAGGGGTTAAGGAGGCTTAAGTCGGTTAGGGCTTCTTCGGGCAATTACGTCTTTTCAGGTCAAAAACTGAGGCAATTTCGGTCAGGATAAGGATCAAGCTTCGTGACCAATATTGGAAGCTTCTAGGGAGCTTCTATAAGGTCATACAAAGGCTGGATATCGGCCCATGGGCTGGCCCGGTGCTTGGCTCCATTTTGCACTAACTTCACTTTGAAGGCAGTTTTACATGTCCTCAGTGTTTCGGGTGTATCTTCTAAAGTACAGCTTCAATTGATGAAATTACAACTCCATTGGAAAGCTAACTAAAAGGGCTATCTCCACACCAAGTTTCATTAAATTCCCAAATGATTTGATCCTCAAATGTCTGGCATATGCGTTCTGTCCAGTAGGGGAATGTGCATTATCTTCAAGATAAAGTGACTTGGCTTGGTTCCTTTGACTTGGATAAGTAGCTGCATCATAGATGATACTCCTTTTGCTCCTTTTTACATCCTTTTGATGATAAAACCTGTTAAGTCCTTAAAATCTATATATACGATAAAACTACCTCTTTTGGCTCAAAAGCTTTATTAATATATATAAAAACCATACTAAAATAGATAGAAAAAATGGTAAAATATAGGGTATATCATAGTACTTAGGGATCGAATCCACATGGTATCTAAACACACAATCGATTAGTGAATTCAAATTTTGCTAAGTAAATAAGAATGAATGAAATGAAAAAAAAAACAGAAATAAACAGGTGAATGATGATTAAAGTTCTTAAAATTCAATGAGACAAAAGAGTTAGGCAATGGGTTGTTCGGAGGAATGATTCGAAAATTGATCGTGTCGATCGACACACAGAGATAAAAACGGTTAGGATTTTGTTAAGTACGGTTCTAGAACTCAAACACGAATGTAAAACCAATCAACTTTCGTTGCAGAGATTATCTATGACTAAATCTCTAAATTCCAAATTTCTTTGCAAACTTAGTGAATAAAGACAAGCATTAAATTCAGGTTCAATTGTTCACAAAATTTCTAAGCCAAATTTCTTTGCGAATAGATAATTTTGCTCATCTAAGATTATATCAGGTTGTTAATAATACTTTCGCATCTATTAAAACAACCTAGGATATCCAATTTCAGTTGATCAATCCTAAAATCAGAGTTAAATCAATCTAGATGAAGAACATAGAGATAAATCCTAACAGGGTTTTAATCTTATCAATTTCTCATCAAACCCTAGAACTTCCCAAAACCTAACAAGCAAACTACTCAGACATGGTGATTGAAACAAACATCATGAATGAAATAAATTGCATTAAAAAGATAGAGTTAGAGATACAAAAGGGTTTCGAAATCTCTGAAAGTCTGAAGCTCCCCAAATCTCTCTTTCTCCAAGTCTCAATATAAATTTCAAGATAAAAACATGAAAACCTAAGGAAAAACTATTTATATTGTCTAAAAATCGGATTGGGCTTTTCTGTAAACTTCTGGGCTTTTTGGGCCTAAGAAGAATTTCTTCAATCTTCTCGTCAGACACGATCATGTCGATCGACACACAGGACCGTGTCGATCGACACAGACATGTAAAATTGACTTTGACTTTATCACTTTAGCTCTTCTATCCTCGATGCTCCAAAATGCTCCAAAAGCTTCCTATTAAGCTTCAATCGTCCTTAATCCTGCAAAAACTCTAAAAGACTCGAAAAACCTCAAAAAGACACTATGAAAAGGACTTATATCATGGTCGAAAACAGGTAAAAACCATGATATATCAACTCCCCCAGACTTAGCATTTGCTTGCCCTCAAGCAAAACATATACTAAGAATGTGAAAGAGGTTTGAAAATGCAGAAACTTACCTTCCCTTGGAGTAATGGACCAAACCCTTTCAACTAGTAATCCACATAATGTAGTACCAACTCAGAAACAGATCACCATGTACTTCTCCATAGACATTCGCAGCCTCCCAAATTCATCCACGACTACTCAACATAACCCGCTAGTCCTCATTGCTGGGTCTCGTCCCAGATCTCGATGCCAAAAACCTTCTAGACTCATTCCCATACTATACCATGACTAGTAAATCCATATAACTTTCGGTACTCTTTCTCTCCCCCAGACTTATTCGATTCAAGAACTCCCTTTTTTTTTTTTTTTTAGAGTTTGAGACCCAAAAGCAGTGCTTTCACTACTGTTGTTCCTTGTGAGGAGACAGGGTCGTGAGATCGCTCGTGCTCTACATCCGTTCTAACGGACTCAGAATGCTGCTTTTGAGCTCCAGGTGATCACCTCTTGAGTACTGACTCACTGGAATTTCATTTTCTCATCTGGTACTCAAGAACTATCATATCACTCCAAATCATTCAATTTTTTTTTTTCAGATCAAAGGAGAGGAGTACCATTCTTTTCAATAGAGATTACACTTGTCAGGTATGAATGATGAGTCAAGCTCTATGAACACCAATCACCGAGGAGACCGTATAATTAGCTCGAACCTGGCGAATAATGCTGGAAGTAACAGACGTCTTTAGTTAACTGGTCAGCCTTAGGATTTCCCATTAGTCTGATTCTGAAATCGATCCTAAAAAAAATGGTCACACAACTGAAAGAGACAATCCACTAAACCAAAAGAAAAGTCATAGTTTCCAACTGTTTTGACTCAATAAAAACAAAATTTTGACTCAAAATAAATCAAAACAAAGAAAAACACGTTAGTAGTTTCCCTCCCCCAGACTTAACCAACACTGTCCCCAGTGTGATTGAAGCATGAGTTTGGAAAGAAAAGAAAATAAAACAAAACACCAAAGAAAAACGAAAGGGAACTTACCTGTGAAGGGTGTGTCGATCGACACGAGTGATGTGTGTCGATCGATACATAGGTCTTTCTCCTCTCGTCTTTTTTTTTTTTTATGAATTCCTGAAACACTTAAAACTAAAACTAAAAATTAGTAAACAAAGGGAAAATAAAACGAAAATAAGTAGACTTACCAGTGGGTTGCCTCCCACTAAGCGCTTGTTTTCAGTCATTAGCTTGACTGTGTCAGGACTCAGGACTATGGTGGATCGGTGAAGAGAACAACTCCAGGAAAGAGCTTCATGGTGTTTCCCACCATCTCTTGGATAACGACCTCTCCTTTCTCTTTTAAATCTAAGGGTATGACGATTCTGAACCTGGAGAAAGGTTTGGAAGTCTTTTTACGCTTTCCCTTACAGACAGTCAAGTCTCCATTAGAGCTCAAAGAGGGTGGAGTCAAAGGTGTAGCACATGGGACTTTCTTCATATCGTCCAGGTCTGAACTCGGCTCTCCTCCATTTGTAACGGTCAGGCAAGAGTTCTCCTTAAACCGAACTGAGGGGTAGAAGACATTCTCATTGATCTTGGAGAAGGAGATTCTCTGATTGGGAAAATCCACAATTGCACCCACAGTGGCAAGGAATGATGACCCAAAAATCAATGGTCTCTCCCTGTCATTGTTCGTCTCCATAATCTGAAAATCCACCGGAACCAGACAATCTCCTACTTGAATCATCAAGTTAGGAATGAATCCTTTCGAAGATGTTGAAGAAAAGTCAGCCATCGCGATAGACATCTTCGAAGGTTGCAGATCCTTAATCTCCAACTTCCTTGCAACAGACTCAGAAATGACATTCACATTAGCTCCAGTGTCACAAAGAGAGTTCTTGAATTTCATACCTATGATCGTACAAGGAACAACGAACATCCCTGGATTCGTTATCTTTTGCAACTCCCTCAGCTGTGGTTGAGCATGTCCCCCTTTCTCCTCTGGTGATTTGACGCTGATAGCTCGTGGAAATGGGATCTTGGGCTTGTAGACCCTTTCCTTTGCTTTGACTGAAGGTTTTGAAGTGGTTGGACTCGTCTGGGACCCGTGTTGATCGACACGGAGGGTCTGTGTCGATCGACATCCTTGTGTCGAGGATGTGTCGACCTCATCACCGATTGCATATTGCCCAGAGTTGAGATTTACGACCCGTGTCGATCGACATAAGCCACCCGTGTCGATCGACACGGGGTCTGGTACAAAAATCTCTTCATCTTCAACCTCCTCTTCACTCCCCAAGGTGATGGCATTGACGTGTAGTCTCGGGTTTTTGTCAGTCTTACTGGGAAGAAAACCTTCTTGCCTCTTAATAAACTCTGCGGTTTGAGCAACTTGGATATCCAGCTTCTTGACATGGGCGTTCAAAGCTTCAAACTTCCCATTTAGATCCTGGTACATGGCATCCATTTTCCCATTGAAGCTTACTGTCATCTTCTGTTGTCCTTCTAAGAGCTGCTCCAGCATAGATTTCATCTCGCTGTTCTCTGATGACTGAGCAGGCGGTGTCTGATAAGAAGAAAAACCGTAGTTCCTAGTGTAGTTGCTCTGAAACGGCTTCTGAAAATCGTTCTTCTGGTAGCCTTGTTGAGTACCAAACCTCTGACCCTAAAAACCAGCTCCACCAACATAGTTGGAATCCTTTTCATCCTGTGTCGATCGACACAATCCTTCCGTGTCGATCGACACGGGGTCTGGAATGAAGGTCTCTACCTCCTGAGCAAATTGAACTGTCTTCTTCCCCACCAGAAGGTTGTGTACCGAATCTAGCTTAGCCTTAACCTCAGCGATTTGGCTTTCATCCATGTTCCCACCAAGCTTCTTCCTCTCAAAGTCTGCATTCTTGGTGCTATTGCTAGAAGCCAAGTTGTCAATTAGAATCAGAGCATCCTCCGGATATCTGGTGTTGAAGTTCCCATTGCTAGCAGAATCTAGGGCCATCTGATACCTCCAATCAATACCTATGAAGAAAATGCCCAACAGCTAGACATCACTAAACCCGTGGTGAGGACAATCCCTCTGGTATGACTTGAATCTTCCCCAGGAAGCCTTAAATGCTTCTGTCGGACCTTGCTTGAAGGTAGAGATCTTAGTCCTCAGGTCCTCGGATCTCGCCTCATCAAAGAAATTGTTGAGGAAAGCATTCTTGGTGTCCTCCCAAGTAGTCAGCGAGCCTGGCTCTAGCTGCTTCAACCAGTAGGCTGCTTCTCCACTGAGAGAATAGGGAAAGAGCTTACAGTAGAGGTAGTCACTGGACACTTTGTTGGCCTTAATGCTAGATGCCAAGTCCTCGAACCTCTCAAGGTGATCCATGGGGTGCTCAGAAGAAAGGCCATGGAATGGGTGCTGAGCCACTAGTGAGAAGTAAGCCGGCTTCAGCTCAAATTCGTTCCTCGGGAAAGCAGGAGGTCGGATTGCTGCCCTGTTGGCATAAAACTCATCTAGCCTGTTGTACTCTCCCAGAGTACGCCCACGCCCAGTTGGCTCCTCTAAAACAACAACCCCGTTCTCATCTATCCTCTGACCCTGAGCATTACGTCTACGACCCTCAGAATCCTGAAAGAACCCATCATCATCTCTGATAAGAATCAACGGATTCATTGTGGCTGCCTTTCTTGCTGCTCGGTTAGCTCGCTCCAACTTTCGAATCTCAAGGTTGAGATCAGCAAGCTCTTCGTTCTGGTTGCTCCTGGTAATGCGATTAGGCATAAACCTGAAACACACAAGACAAAGAGAAAATAACAAGTATCAAAACAAAATAAAATAAAATAAAATAAAAACTTAGACAAAACTCTAAAATCAAAAATCGAAGGGTGATTTTGAGTTCTCCAGCAACGGCGCCAAAAACTTGATAACACACAGGTTTTAACCCTATATAACTACTGCAAGTGCACATCAAATCGAAGTAGTAAATCAGGGATCGAATCCACGAGGACCAAGTATCACACTACGAATCTCAAGAGTGAAACTAAGCTAAGACGAAAATATGATTTTGAATTGCAAATTGAAAACAAAAATAGCAAATAAATCAATGTAAAGTTATGGATTAAAAGCGTTAGGCTTTAGGATATTCGTAGGAAATCAAAGATCATGAACCAGCCAATTATTCAGAGAACAATTAAGCGCAGTTTCGAACTCAAACATGAAGATATAACTAATCCAGTGTCGTGGTATCAGAGACTTTATCTAGCAACCTAGAATTCTAAACTGTCGTTTGAACCTAGAATTCTAGACAAGCATTAACGAGTAGGTTTGATATGTTCACAAATTGCCTTAGCATCAGCTTTCGTTGGCTAAGGACAATTTGCTCACCTATGTTCTATCAAGCAATCTATAACACTTTTGATGAATAGATTAAACCTTAAATCAGAGACTAAGTGATCAATTTAGCCTAAGCAGTTAGTTCAACGATAGGTGAAAACAACATATGATAAAACCCTATCTATGTCTGATTCAATGATAGATTTCTTTGAAACCCTAAAACCTAACTAGAAAACTACTCAGGCATGATAGAAATCAAATCAAGAGAAGAATTCATAGAAAAAAAATATGAAATCAATAAATAAACAAGAGGGTTCAGAAATCTTCTCCAAATTGTCAATAGGGTTAAGAGATTTTCTCCCAAAAGCTTAGAAACAAAAAGTATGGATATATTACAAGGGTCCTCTCAAAATTGGCTGAAACCTAGAATTAATAGGCTAAATCACGTTTTTGGTTCAAACCGAGTCAAAATAGGAAAATCTACAATTTCCTTAATTTCCAGTAAACCGGTTGGTTAAGGCAGACTGACATGTCTTCACTAAAACTCCCATAACTTTCGATCCCACCGTTAGAATAACTTCATATTACTTCCAAATGAAAGCTAACTCGACTCTATATCTTGTGCTCAAATTTCAGCTCGATCCAATGGCGGAAAGTGAGTCAAAGAATGCCAAACTTCTGACCATTTTCTGCTCATTTTCTTCTAATCCTTGCTATTTTGCCTTAGACTCCATCCAAACGTGTTTAAACCTGAAAAAACTCTAAAGACATAGAAAAGACTCGAAAAATCTTTGAAAACATTGGTTAGAATATGTCAAAAACACAATAAATCATTTGTGTATGTGCACGAGACAATTAGATGACTTCGAGTCTCCATCACTTGCATGCGTGCATAATACACATTCTCTTGACTCCAACATTGTATTATCCGGTTACCGGTCGTTAGTTGATTGTGAATAGAGAGCCATGTTATAAATGAGAATTTTGGAGTCGCATGTTTGAACCATACTCCAGCAGACCAAGCTTGACGTTGTTTTGGAGTGGGAGCCGTGTTTATAATAATATGATTTTTTATCACGTAATGTTTAAGGATTCTCTAGGGTTAAGGCTTCACACTCTTAAGGTTTAGTTCCTTTTAAAATTTGCAAAAAAAAATACGAGCTAGATTTCACTATAGGTGAGAATAAATTATATGAAAAGAATAAGTGCGATGTGAGCATAAAACCACCTAAAACTAACCGAACACTACATATACGAGATAGATTTCACTATAGCTGAGCTGAACGAACCATAGTTTTGTTTAGTTTTTTAGGGTTAATGCTTTCCTAGAGTTAAGACTCCCCACTCTTAGGGTTTAGTTCCTTTTAATTTGTAAAAAAATAATTTTTTCTAATACATTTTTAGTATTTTTTAATTGTTTAGCCTCAAATATTGATTTGATTAATTTTTAACTTGCTAAAAATATAAATGGTATAGGTATAAATACTAAAAAATATGACTGAAAACTTATGTTTTATGAAAACTAAATATTATTCGGAATTAATTTAAAATAGCGATAGGCGATCATATGATATAAATGCTGGTACAAAGTTATATGAGAAAGATAAGTGTGATGTGAGTTTAAAAGCACCCGCCAAAACTAATCGAATACCACATATACGAGCTAGATTACACTATTGAACCATAGTTTTGTTTTGATCTTACGATCTAACCATTACCCCCTCATGGTTGTATGCAGTGACGGATTTAGAAACATTTTTTATCAGGGTTATAATTGATAAATTTGATATGTAAAATAAATATTATAATTATATAATAATAATATATGAAAAAATTGTATGAATTAGTGGGGCCATTTTAAATTTTAAACACAAATTGAAGGAGGTAATTCAAGGTTGATAAAGGCTTTGGGAGCACCGAGTAATGCATCAATATGTTGCATGAAGTGAACCATTCAGTAATTCACGAGCATTAGATGCACTCGCTAAAAATGTTTTATAATTTGGCATGTAAAGGCGAGTTCTCGCTGTAAATTCTCCGATTTTTCATTTAAATGTTGTTAAAGATACGATTTTTTAATATTTTTCTTCCTCTTGACTTTCTTTTGTCTAATGATTTCTTACTCATCATTTGATTGGTCTTTGTTATAATATTTGTTTTTGTAGTGATTTGTACTGATTGTGTTTTGTGATTTGTACCAACATTGTTTTGTTTTGTGGGTTTCGCGTATTTATATTAGAAGTAAGAAGTTACTTTTATGTTTCTTGCTTTACTATGGCGAAATGGCAGTTGGATTGTTGGTTCAAGGTGTTTTTTATATGTTTTGTAGGTTTTATGTGTGTTGGTTTTCGATTAACGAGATATGTAATATTTAGAATTCCTGACAAACATATAGATCTCCTCTTTTGTGTTGATTAAATAAAAACAATGGTTTAAGCTTTAGACTAAATGAGGTTTTTTGGTTTATTCGTATAATCACATGATCTCTTTTATAAAGATAGTGACTCTAGAGTATAGAAGATTCCTTGGTGCGAAAACACAACTTGTGGGAAGAACAATGCACCATGTCAGTGGGAGGTGGCTGATGGTGAGACTAAGAATTTTACGAGGCCAAGGTTTTGGAGAAAGCATGAAGAAATCTCAAGCAGTTGGAGGGTTTCAACCACTTTTAGGATGTTTAATCCGATACATGAGCTTTCTATGTGGTAAAATTCATTACATTTTATATCTCATATATTATATATGCCTCCCCAAATTATTTTCCAGTATAACTATCCCGCGTAGGACGCGGATACTACACTAGAACCAAAGTTTGCAGTTTCCCGTGACAATTAGCATGAACTTTTGGATCCCCTTAGTTAATTTCCACTTCGCTTCACTCTATCAAATGTAATAACAAATTATCCTTATGGACTGGTTCATGTATCTTTAATGTGTATCCATGTTGAACCAAACATTTTGATCGTCACCAAATCAAGTATCTATCAATAGTTTTTTATATAACTCTTTTCCTTTTATGTTTATGGTATCATATTTTCAGGTTTCTCGCGATTGGTGTGTTCCTAATTCATTAAATATTTTGGTACGTAGTAATCATAAATAGTCAAGTGACTGAACATTATGAAATTGTTTTTTCCATTCAAAAAAAGCTCTTTGTTCACTGGAATATATTTTACGGCATCTTTTTCGATTATTTATCCATTCAAAGAATTAATATTTATGAATATTTAAGTAGATTAAATGATATCAAGGTTTTACAATATTCTATCCCCGCACAAGGCGTGGGGTACTGTACTAGTGTTAATTAATGAGAGATGCTTAGTATATATGGATGATGATACAACATACTTATCTCTTACTATAATATATTTTCTCGCTGGTCATTTTAGCAACAAGTTTTTGATATGGAAGATTTTTGGCATTTTATTGTAGTAGACTTAGCGTGTGGTAAGCCTATGTTTTTCATGAAAAATTTATTGAACCTCGTATGTTTTTAGAGTTAAATGTGTGAATTATATGATTAAGGTTTAACGTGATTGTTACAACACTTAACTTCTACGAAGAGTACATGAGCTAATCACTAAGTTGAGACCATGGGTAAAAGAACACACACATATTGGATGAGTACATGGTGTCACTACAAGAAAACAGGGCAATTTCAGATGACATTTCTGACGGACTTTTTGCCGTCAGAAAATTCAGACCGAATTCAGACGGATTTCAGACCAATTTCCCATGGCTGAACAACCGTCGAAAATCGGTGGAAAATTTCAGACAGATATTAAAACCGTAGGAAACTAGTTGAAAAAAACGGTCAGAATTCTGTGGAAATTTTAATCCATCCAAAATCAAAAGGAAAAAAGTAGCAAATATACCCACCACAAGTCATATTCCCTAAGAATTCAGTAGAAAATTTCCTACGAATTTGCAACGGCTTGCTTATTCTGTCAGAAATAGGTGGAAAGTTTCCCCACATATTTCTTAGGGAATGTGGTTTAGAATTAAGAAAATCAATCATAATAATCAAAAAGCTAATCCTCCAAGATACGTTATATATAATATATAGTTGATCAAATAGTATGATAAACATTTAACTTGCTTTCATTTTAGAATGTCATAACTTCCACATAAGAGTTTCACAACTTTTGTTTAAGTTATACTATATATCACAAGGGTTATTCCCTTTGTGTATATATGTTTTGTACAATACACCTACATAAGTTTAAACATATTTTAGTTTAATGATGATATTATTCTTTCATTTTAATGCATGTTAACGTTGTTTACATCAATTTTGCATACCCTATACCCTAATTCCTAGGAAATTCGTGGAAAATTTTCAACGCCATAAGAATTTATTAAAAAAAAATAATTGTCCTTGGATATCCATCCGAAATTTTCCACGGATTTTGAATTTTGGACTTTGACCGCCAAAAAATTTGGAAAACCGCCAAAAATTGGATGAATTTCAATTTCGTGGTAAATTTTTGAAATTCAGACTAATTTCCAACGGATTTTATTTTCAACGGCATTTTTCGTTGAAAATCCGTAGGAAAATCTAAATAAATTATACACATAAGATCTTTTCTCCTTCATTCTCAAATTTACTTTTTCTTTCTCTAGACGTTTCTCTTCCTCCTTCTCTCTAGATTCTTCCGAAATTATGTAAGTTTTTTTGTGTTTTATTATGTAAATTGTTCGTTTCACATATGTAACTTGATATATTATAGTTTATGAATGTGATTTTGGTAGATTAGATAGTTTAGATTGGGCACTGGTGAATTTGGGTTGTAAAGTTATAAAATTTGTGATGATTTAGTGTTAGATTGTTGTTTTAGATTAAAAAGTCATTAGAATTTGTTTTATTATAAAAACGGTTTTATGAATACTCATCACGTTGTTGTATATTACAAACGTGATTCTGGATTATTAAAAACGTTTTTTGTATATTAAAAATACATTACATGTAATATATTAACATGTTAAAAACATTTTAAGGAAGTTCCGTGATGTCCTTGGAATCTACTATATAAAAGAGGGCCATCACTCTCGATAGAGAGACACGTGGCTTTCTCTTGGCTTGACACTTGCCTCCACTTTTATTTTTACAAACGCGTTGCAAAAAATTCTCATACGAGATACGGCTTCTCCTCTTTCCTTGTAGGGTTATTCACTATGTTTCAGATTCAATGTGTTCTCAATACGAAAACGAACCGATCTACTGCAGTATCTGGTCTTCCTTTGCTTTTGTCGCTTCGTTTTGGTGGATTTCATTGAGTTACAGTCACAGAGGAGCAGGATTACACCACCGTGGTGGTGGCGGTGTAAATAGAACTCCCGACGAATCTGTAAACATTTACGAACCATCTTCAGACCTCTTGGTATATATTTCCCTCACTGTTATCTTTTCCAGTCATTTTTATTCTTTCTTACCTTACTCAAGAAAATCACAAAAACAAACTCAGAAATCAATATCTCTGTTTTTCGATACATCATCATAGCAACAAATATCATCAAGATCCGACAAAGGGAGAGAGAGGCTTTCGTCGACATGGCGAAGCTCTTCGACGGTATGTAATCAACCATCCGTTACATCTTCAAAACATCTTAACTATCAAAATGACAATGTCTCGGGTTTTGGTAATATAATGTTACAGAGATGAAGAAAATGGCGAAGGTGAACAGCGAGCTGACAATTGGTTACAAGAACGTGATCGGAGCAAGATAGATTTCGTGGAGGATAATGTCTTCGATGGAATAGAAAGAAGAGTTCAAAGGTAATGTGAAACACATCAAAGGTTATCGCCAAAAGGTACAAGACGAGTTGCTCATATCTGTCAAAACATTCTCTCTATCATCGATCAGCATCTCATCCCTGTTACAAGGTGTGATAACGCAAATTAAAAACTCAATAATCTTTTCTATCATCTGCAAATGAAAATTGATTTGATTTCTGAAATTTTCTAGGAAATGAGAGCAAGAAGGAAGGAAGCCGCTCAAAGGCTATGAGGTATCTCTATATATATGTTCTTTCTCAAATACTTGTAAATGATAAAGAGATTTTTCGTCTGATAGGCTAATTTTGTCTAAGCTGCAAGAACTTAGCTCCCTTCGACCCACTCGATTCGTCTGGTCTTGTTCTTAATTTCTTTGTCTTCTACTATGAGATCATGAACTCTCCTTAAAGGTTCCATTCATTTATAAAAAGAAAAAAAATTCTTAAATGAAATACCATCAGGTGCCAAACTTTGTTATAATTCTGTATTTGGAAAACTGTTGCAGAGCTTGCCATTTGGCGAAGCAAGCCTGCCTTTGACTAGGCGATTGCGGATTTGGTTACTTTGAGTGAGGAATCATACAAGGACAGCACTTTGATTATGCAGCTCTTGAGAGACAACATCACCCTTTGGACTTCTGATCTTCCTGCAAATGGAAGTCTGTTTGAAGATGGTCTTCAATGCTTAAGGAATTCGTTGATTTAAAATAGGCAACCACGGAAGAGAAGTACAGAAGAAACTCCATGAGGAGTTATAGGTATGTTCATAGTGGAGTTACCTTTATCTTTTGGTTTTTTTTGTTCTAATGATAGTAAAAAAGAGTAAAAAGGCAAAATCTCCTTCTATAATTATGAGTCGGTTGTGTTTGTTACATAGATGGTGGATTTTTCTCCTGCGTTTTTCGTGTCGATTTCACCCCACTGAGGAAGAGTTGTTAATGTATTATCTGCAAAAAAATGCTTTGAAATAAGGTTGATGATCATATTCTCTATTGTTCGTAGCTTATATACTTCTCCATATCCAGTTAATCATTTGATCATCTTTAGCAAATAAAATAATATGTTCGTTTCAGATTTTCTGTCCGAAATCAACATAATTAATATGATTACTCATGTGTTAGTAATTCTCAACCAAATGGAATGAGAATGGATATTATACTAATATAGCCAAATACTTAGTTGTTTCGTTCAAGACATATATCCTCCTTTTTTACTTTTTGTAAAACTCAGGTACATGAATTCGTGCCAGAAAACAAAACGTTAGTAAAGCTTAATGGTCAAATTACTCTGGTCATTATGAAAGTATCTAAGGCCTCTCTTCGAGCTTGCACTCCCGTTTAAACTCTTCTCCAAACTTTTCTTTTGTCTCTCAATTAACTTGCAATCCATAATTTTGCCTCCAGACTCTACTCCTTTCTTTTGATTTCGAGTTTCTTTTTCTTACAAATCTATAACAACAATAAAAGTTTCAAATGCAGAATTGCGAAAATCATACACACTTACGAGGGTAAAGTTGCATGACTTCTAAAATTTTGTTACAAGAATTTTACAGCAGGAATCCCTAGGTATGATGGATTTGAAACACTGACTGATTCCGTTGGAATAGAAATGCTAATTGACTAAAAGTACCACCGAATTCTTCGTTGATACTGATTAGAAAAGCATGGCTAGACAATGAATGTGATAGAAGAACAAGTGATTGTACATCAAATAATATTTACTTTCCAGTATTGTGTTCTTGTTAAACAATTGTGAGTTAAGTCCTCACGTAAGTCGATGTACATTATTACTCAAGCACGAATTTTTAATGTTAGTAATACATTATAAAAAAATATGTTACTAATGCTATTATTTATAGATTATTTAGAATGAAGGGATCCAATTTTTTTTATTGTAATGAAAATGTTTACAAACTGATTCTAAATCCACGGTCAAATTGTATCTCTGAAACACTTTACATTTGCTGTCCATTAACACTCGTAAACTGTTATCCTAATAATTCCTTACATTAATTTGTTTACATTTTAAAATAATGAAAAACATTATTGTAAAAACCAATTTAAACATTCTTAGAATTTAACGAAATAAAACAAAACCATAATTAAACAGTAGTGTGGAAGCCCTTTTGGCCCAATCGTTTGACCAAAGATTTATTAATGCTTCTACATCATGAGATCTGGGGTTCAAATCCCAGAAAATGCATTTTATCATCATTGATGCAGATTAATGGATACAAAACTTACATGAAGTCTTCAGCGTGGGACAAGATAAAATCGTTTGGCGTTAATCAAGACAAATGGTTTGTCAGTTGTAGAATCGTCGATGTAACAGTTCTCATAATTTATAATAAAATGATAATAAATCTAGATGATTAAAACAAAATATAGTTAGAAATCCAACCAAACTCCTTTATTTCTTCTATTTTATAAATGGGAATATTTTATAGAGAAGCTAGGATCATTAGACATGTTACACTTAATGGTTTGTTATCATTATAGTTATTATTAGTTTAATGGTTAATAACCAAGCTAACATTACTAATTAAGAATCTAACTAAAAGTACATTATGTGAAAATATCATTACCACAAGATCTTAATTACCAAGCTAAGATTATTAATTAAGAATCTAACCACAAGTCTATTTTATGAAAATATCATAGCCACAAGATCTTAATTAGTGAGTTGGTTAGTTATTGAATTATAATTTTTTTATTGATTATTGGCTTCATGTTCTGTAACGTCCGTGAACAAAAAATTCAAATATAGGAATCGAATTGGACTGAATGATTTAATTTAAAAAGTCAGTTACGTATGGCCCAAGTTTAATTAAAACCCTAATCTAGACTTTCCCTATCTCTCTATATATATGGCCACGAAAGAGAGGAGAAAGATCAGAGTTATATTGGTAGCGAAGCCCTGCCGTTTTCGCTCTAGCCATCGTTTTCATATGAAATTCCAGTTCTGAGTTGCTATTTTACGGGGCAGATTCCCGAAGGCTCAGAAAGACTTAGGTCGTGATCTTTGTGTCTCTGGAAAGATCACAAATTCTAGTTTCTCTAGCTTTTTTCATATTTGAATTACGAGGTATCGACTACTCGCAAATCGTGTTTTAATATTGAGGAAAAGAACTGTTTTTGAACTGGAATTTCTGATTTCTGATCCGATCAGCAAACTTGCGGGCTTATTTACCGTCGATCTGTAAGGACCCAGGAGAATATTTAGATATCATTGGAAAGCCACGAGCCTTGGATTTCCAAAGACATTGAGTTCGGTTTAATCTGAGGTTTATGTAAGAAGTTGTCTATGTTTCCGTGTGACTGGTCTAAACTAGCCAAACCGGTTAAGCATTGTAGAAATTTTGATAATGGAATATTAAACTTTATTTCATGAACGCAAATTTGAGACGCTAGTTTCAACCGCTTTTTCTTCCAAACTCAGTTTTTGGACGTGATCGCTAAGGTGAGTGCGTAACCATGACTTATCTGGGTGGATGGATTGTTAAGTTATGTCGTTGTTTGTGTGGAATTGGATGAATGATTGGTTTGGGGATTTTCTCTTCTGTATACGTGCTGCGTTTATGTGTTTTGTTTGATGAGTTGATTTATTGTTTGTCTTGATATTTCACCGTGCCTATGTGTATAGTCGGTAGATGGGATGACCGTCTCACTGGATATTTATGATAATACTCACGCATCTCGTTTTTCCATGTGATGCAGGTAAAAACAAAGTGTGATCGTGGAATCATGGATATGAAGAGGAAGATGATCTAGGGTCTTGATTTTATTATGTTTTGATGTTGTTTAGAATTACTGGTTAGGTTGCCGGATATTCTTGGATTGTTGAATTGGAATTCATGATTGGTTATTTGATTGGTTACTTGACGGGGTTGATGATTTATTGAGTTAACTTGCTGGTTTAGTTGATTTATGATTTTTCACTGGTTTTTGGTTGGTTTGCTTGATATTGAGAATTAATATTTATGGAAATATTAATTCGAATCTAAATTAGTTTAAAAAAAATGGGTTGGATTGTTTCAATTTGGTATCAGAGCCCTTACGGTTTTAGGGCAGGTGAATTGAATTGATTATGTGGATTTAGTCAATTGTTGTGTGAGTTTGGAGTCCTAGATCATCTTCTTCTAGCCTTCAATGAGATTCCACGGTAAGTGTTATGTGGTTTTTGGATTATGTATTTTTGTTTGAGGATATAACGATTATTGCATTTTGAGATTTATAAGATGAGTAATTCTTATGGTTTGACTTATATTGTCATGAGTTGTGTTTTGAGGGTTTGGAAATAGAGGTTTTATGAGGATTTAAAACTTGTTTATTTCGGAGGGTCTCGGAATAGAAGTTTTATGAGGATTTAGAACTTGTTTATCCTGAGAGACCTTAGTGAGAAACCCTGGGTGATTGGGTTGGTTAGAGTTGACCTGAGGATTAGTCATGGATGAGATGATATTCCGGGATAGTGGAATGTCATGTTAGACTTGACCTGAAGATTGGTTATAGATGAGATGATATTCCGGGATAGTGGAATGTTATGTTAGAGTTGACCTCAGGATTGGTCATAGATGAGATGATATTCCGGGATAGTGGAATGTCATGTTAGAGTCGACCTGAGGATTGGTCATGGATGAGATAATATTCCGGGATACTGGAATGTCATAGTGAGACCACGGGAGGTAATTCTAGTTAGAGATGCTTATTAACGTTTAAGAATTGATTGCTCTAGGGGATGAAGATTTTCTCGAACAACTCATTAGGAGATGAGGATTTATCCTGAGGAGATGAGGATTTCCCCTGTATATTATTGAGAGATGAAGATTTCTCTCGAGGGGATGAGGATTTCTATTATACTGATAGCTTAACGGACTGTGTATCCTAATGGTGTGAGTGGTATGGTGCACCGATAGCTCAAATGATGTGTTCCTAAGAGCGTGAGAGGTGTGGTTATGAGTTGGGAGCAATTAATGTCTAAAACGTGGCTATAAACATGTGACTAGATGTGGACCTCCGAGGTTAGGAGTGTTGATCTCGAGTGGTGCTGGCCGGGTGGGTTAAGTGGTTGAGACCATAGTGCATGATTCGAGGACGAATCCAGGTTAGTGGGGGAGAGTTGTAATGACCGTGAACCAAAAATTCAAATATGGGAATCGAATTGGACCGAATGATTTAATTTAAAAACCCTGTTACGTATGACCCAAGTTTAACTAAAACTCTAACCTAGACTCTCCCTATCTCCCTATATATATGGCCACGAAAAAGAGGAGAAAGATCAGAGTTATATTGCTAGCTAAGCCCTGCTGTTTTCGCTCTAGCCGTCATTTCCTTCTGAAATTCCAATTTCGAGTTGCTATTTTACGGGGCAGATTCCTGACGGCTCAGAAGGACATAAATCGTGATCTTTGTGTCTCTGAAAAGATCACATATTCTAGTTTCTGTAACTTTTTCATATTTGAATTACGAAGTATCGTCTGCTCGCAAATCGTGTTTTAATATTGAGGAAAATAACTATTTATGAACTGGAATTTCTGTTTTCTGATCTGATCAGCAAATTTGCAGCCTTAATTACCATCGATCTGTAAGGACCCACGAGAGGTTCTAGATATCATTTGAAAGCCCTGAGTCTTGGCTTTCCAGAGACACTAAGTTCGGTTTAATCTAAGCTTTACGTAAGAAGTTATCTGTGTTTTCGTGTGACTGGTATAAACTGGCTGAACCGGTTAATCATTGTAGAAAATTTGATAATGGTGTAACATCCCGGTTTCAGGAAATATGTGGTGCATGCGGAGAGGCTTAAGAGAATTAATTTGGCTACCTATATCACAAAAGTGTACTTATCTTTTCCGTCATACATCTAGGGAGAACTCCAAAGTTAAACATGCTTGGGCTGAAGCAATTTATGGATGGGTGATCTACTGGGAAGTCATTTCCAGTACCGTGTGAGTGAGGACAAAACACGGGGAAAGATCACGTGGCAATTTGCAGGGTCAGTAAACAAGTTTTCTGAGCCTCCCGGACTAACGCACCGATCGTCAGACAGGGTAGGCCCACGGGCCGAGAGTGGGTGTGGGGCCAACTGGCAAGGGCGGTCGGGGCCCCTGACAAGTGTGTGAGTCACACTGTCGGGTGTGGAGCCCATTGGCAAGGGCTGTTAGGGCATTACAAGCGGTATTAGAGCGAACCTTGACAAGTGTTTGAGTCACACTGTCGGGGGTAACGATCCTGGTACGCAACGAGGACGTTGCGATCAGTTAGGGGGGGTGATTGTAACATCACGATTTTAGAAAATATGTGATGCATGCGGAGAGGCTTAAGAGAATTAATTTGGCTACCTATATCATCAAAGTACACTTATCTTTTCGTCACACATCCAGCAAGAACTTTAGAGTTAAGCGGGCTTGGGATGGAGCAATCAGAGTTATATTGCTAGCAAAGCCCTGCCGTTTTTGCTCTAGCCGTCGTTTCCTTTTGAAATTTCAATTCCGAGTTACTATTTTATGGGGCAGATTCCCGATGGCTCAGAAGGACCTAAGTCGTGATCATTGTGTCTCTGAAAAGATCACGGATTCAATTTTCTATAGCTTCTTTCAGATTTGAATTACGAGATATTGTCTACTCAAAAATTGTGTTTTAATATTAAAGAAAATAACCGTTTATGAACTGGAATTTATGTTTTCTCATCCGATCAGTAAACTTGCGGCCTTATTTACCGTCGATCTGTAAGGACCCAAGAAACGATCTAGATATCATTGGAAAGCCCCGAGTCTTGGCTTTCCAGAAACACTGAGTTCGGTTTAATCTGAGATTTACGTAAGAAGTTTTCGGTTTAATCTGAGCTTTACGTAAGAAGTTATTTATGTTTTTGTCTGAATGGTATAAACTGGCTGAACCGGTTAATCACTGTAGAAAGTTTCAGAAAATATGTGGTGCATGCGAAAAAGTTTAAGAGAATTGATTTGGCTACCTATATCACCAAAGTGCACTTATCTTTTCCGTCACACATCTAGAGAGAACTCCAGAGTTAAGTGTACTTGGGCTGGAGCAATTTAAGGATGGATGACCTACTGGGAAGTCATTTCCAGTACCGTGTGAGTGAGGACAAAACACGGAGAAATATCACGTGGCAATTTACAGGGTCAGTAAACAAGTCTTTTGAGCCTCCTGGACTAACGCACCGACCGTCAAACAGAGTAGGCCCACGGGCCGAGAGTGGGTGTGGGTTCCACTGGCAGGGGCTGTCAAAATCAATGTTCCCACAAACATTGATTCTCAATATCTAATCAAACTAACATCAAACAACCAGCGGAAATCACATAAAATATTCAATTCAATTCAATAACGAATAACTCCAAAAACAATTCCAATAAACCAATTCAACAACAATTCTAAAATTTACTAACACCCTAGCAATTCTAACAAGGCATAAGCCACGAAATCGAGACACTAGATCATTTCCTCTTCCCGGTCATGATTCCACGATCACACTTTGTCTCTACCTGCATCACATGGTTAAAAGAGATGCGTGAGTATTATCACAAATACTCAGTGAGACGGTCATCCCATCTACTTGGCTATACACACAGGCATAAGCAACAGATACAATACCAGGATAAGCAAACAACAACGCACAACATGAACAATCAAACAAGAATCAGCACAACAGCCCGTGCGTCGATCGACACACAACCCTAGTGTCGATCGATGCACTGCTCGTGTGTCGATCGCCGCACAGCTCGTGTGTCGATCGATGCACCATCGCACTGTCCAGGAATCGAACATATCTTCTCATGGATCAATTCTAGAACGCGACAATCGATCTCCTGCACAAATCCACCAAACACAAGCACAAATCCCGTGGTCTATCATGGCATCCCCTATCCCGGAATATTATCACATCCATGACCAATCTTTAGGTCATCCGAAATAACTCAATCACTAGGGTGTCTCCACTCGAGTCTCCCGAAAAAATAGACAGTTTTAACTCACATAAAACTTCTATTTCCAAACTCCCTCTAGGAAATATGCACGTCCTAACTCACATAGAACACATATTCCTAGCTCCCTAGAAGATAGACAAGTTCTAACTCACATAGAACTTCTATTCCAGGCTCTCCCTAGGCAATAGACAAGTCATAACTCGCATAGGACTTCTATTCCTAGTCTCTACCTAAAAAATAGACAACTCAAACTCACATAGAACTTCCATTTCTAGCCATCTCATAACAAATTAGTCATGACCCACCAGTCATACTATAAGAACTCCTGTCTTATAAACAAATTTGATAAGAAAAACCCATCTTATTAAATCTCAACAATGTATAAATCGTTACATCACCAAACGAAGATACATCCAAACTCATAGCAACATGCTATCCCAGAAAATGAAAACCAGAAAAGACAACTTAAGCCTCAACTTGCTTCTCGAAAAACTTCGAAAACTTTGCCTTCAACTTAGCCTCTGGTTCCCAAGTCACCTCCTTAACACCGCCACAGTCCCACAAGACTCTCAATAACGGTATCCTCTTCCGGCGCAACACCTTGACTCTCCTCTCGAGAATCCTCATAGGTTTCGCCTCTAACGTCATGTTGGGCTGAAGATCCTCCAGAATCCTAGCCAACACCTCCTCAGACTCATGCAGACACCCTCAGCATTATAACATGGAAGACTTTATGAAAAGCCTTCATACTCTGAGGTAACTCCAAACGATAAGCTACCGGTCCAACCCGTTCCCCAACCCTGAATGGACCCATAAACCTTGGACTTAGCTTATTCTCTGAAATGAATCTGTTAGGACCCCTCAACATCGTAGCCTTGAGATACACCTGATCTCCCAGCTCGAACTCCAATTATTTCCTCCTCTTATCGCCATAACTCTTATACCGATCTTGAGGCTCCTTCTATGTTCAGCCTCAAAACACGGATCTTCTTCGTCGTTTCCTGAACAAAGTCTGCACCAAACATGCTCCTCTTCCGCACTTAAGTCCAGCATAATGGTGTATCACATGGCCTCCCATACAGAGCCTCATATGGAGCCATACCGATACTCGTCTGGTAGCTATTGTTATACGCAAACTCTACCAAATTCAAGTGATCTATCCAATGACCACCATAATCCAACACACACATCCTCAACAAATCCTCGAGTATCTGAATCGTCCTCTCAGATTGCCCATCTATCAGACGATGATAAGCAGTACTCATATGCACCTTAGTGCCCATCTCCGCCTGAAAGGCTCCCTAAAACTTTGAAGTGAACCTCGGATCCCTGTCTGACACGATACTCACTAGCACTCCGTGCAGCCTCACTATCTCCCACACATACTTCTTAGCCAACACCGCCGCTCCATCGGTCTTTTTAATGGCAAGAAAATGTGCTGAATTAGTCAGACGATCCACAATCACCCAGATAGCATCATACGTCCTCGAAACCGGCAATCCTTTTATAAATTCCATGGTAATCATGTCCCACTTTCACTACGGAATGGGTAAACTCTGCAACAAACCACTCGGAACCTGATGCTCAGCCTTCACTAACTGATACACATGGTAACCCGCCACCCAGTTAGCGACATCTTTTTCATCCCGACCTAGTGATAATACCGTTTCAGATCCCGGTACATCTTAGATGCTCTCGGATGAATAGACAACATGCTCGCATGAGCCTCTCTCAAAATCTTTTGCCTCAGATCCTCATCCTTAGGCACACAAACTCGCCCATTCACAAGTATCATCTCGTTCGCAGAGACCCGATACTCAGAACTTGCAACCTTAGAATCATCAATCAACCCCTGATCCTTCTCCTGAGCTACTCGAATTCTGCTCAGCAAATCTTCCTGGTTAGCTGCCTCTCGCCCGCCAAAGCCTCCATATCCCGCTCCTGAGCCAAAGCAATTCTCTTTCGACTCAACGCATCCGCAACGAGATTCGCCTTTCCCGGATGGTAACCAATCTCCATATCGTAATTTGCTACCAACTCCATCCAGCGCCTCTGTCTCTGGTTCAGCTCTGGCTGCATAAAGAAATACTTCAAGCTCTTATGGTCTGTGAACACCTGAACCTTTCCGCCATAAAGATAAGGTCTCCAAATCTTTAGAGCAAAAATCACCGCAGCCAACTCCAAATCATGAGTAGGGTAGTTGCACTTGTGCTTTCTCAACTGCCTCGAAGCATATGCAATTACCTTTCCCTACTACATCAACACATAACCCAGCCCAACTCTTGAAGCATCTATATACACCATGTATGGCTCGCCCAGTTCCGACAACGCCAACACTGGTGTACTAGTCAACATCTCTTCCAGCTTCCTATAACTCTCCTCGCAAGTTAAAGACCACACAATAGGAACATCCTTCCCCGTCAGCTTCGTCATTGACTGCGCCATACTCGCAAAACCTTTGATGAACCTCCTGTAATAACCTGCCAACCCGAGAAAACTCCTAATCTCAGTGGCATTCCTCGATCTAGGCCACCCTCTGATAGCCTCTATTTTCGCCGGATCCACAGAAACCCCATCTGCAAAAACCCACATGACCGAGAAAACTCATCTCTCGCTGCCAAAAATTGCACTTGCTCAACTTCGCGTACAGCTTCTACTCCCGCAGCTTCTCCAGAACCACTCTCAGATGAACCTCGTGCTCTTGATGACTCCTTGAATACACCAAATTGATGAAGATGATCACAAACTCGTACAAGTACTCCTGAAAGGTCTCGTTCATTAGCCTCATAAATGCTGCTGGTGCATTCGTCAATCCGAAATGCATCACCACGAACTCATAATGCCCATACCTCGTCCTGAAAGCAGTCTTCCTCACATCTGCCTCATCGATAGGAATCTGATGGTAACCCAAAGCCAAATCAATCTTGGAGAACAAAGTATCCCCTCGCAACTGATCCAACAACTCATCAATTCATAGCAGAGGATACTTGTTCTTCACAGTGACTCCGTTAAGTCTCCGGTAATCGATGCATAACCAAAATCTCTCATCCTTCCTCTTCATAGATAACACCGGCGCTCCCCACGGTGAACTACTAGGCCGGATAAAGCTTCTTCAGCTCTGCCATCTCTGCTGGAGCCATACGGTAAGGCGCCTTAGATATCGGAGTCGTCTCAGGCTCAAACTCAATCGTGAAAGGATCAGACAAAGACGGTGGTAATCCCTGCAACGATTGGAAAACATCTTGGAAGTCCTGAACAACTCGAATATCCCTAACTGTAACCTCTCCAACATTCTCTGGCATCACAATCATCGCCAAATACGTCTCGCAGCCCTTAACAATCAGTTGCTCAGCCTGAATTGCCGAAATCACGAGGCTCCCGGAAGTCGGCCTCACTCCCTAATAAACTAACCTCCCCGCCTCTCGCTCAAACACAACTCGTCCCCGATGACAATTGATGTCGTGGGTTATTCAGGCTTTAAATTTATAACCCTAGATAAAGCTGCAAGTGCACAGGCAAACGCAGTAGTACTTAGGGGTCGATCCACAGAGACTAGAGATGATACGCTACGAATTTATGTGATGCAAATTAAGCTAAGACAAAATATGATTTTGGTTTTTTGGTTTTATGATAGCAATTATAAAGCAAAGAAAGTAAAAGCAAGGATAAATCAATAAGAGAAAAGCGTTAGGCATTAGACAATTCGCAGAGACTCATGAAACACATAAAGATATCGGGTTTTAAATATCGTTCTAGAACTCAAATCACTAATGTAAATCCCACTGTCGTGGCATAACTAACCATCTACGTTTTCTACCCTAATAGACTCAACTATCGCAGGTTATTATAAGGTGAAAACATGCTTTAAGTGTAAGTTCGATTGTTCATACTACTCCATAACTAACCTTTCGAATTGTTATGACGCAATACTCACTAAATATTAGTTCAGGCAATATAACAAGATTTTGGAGAGTATATCAACCTAAGATCAGTTCGCAAGATGGCCAAAAAAGCAAACAGCATTACGATTGAATAGAGGTGAAGAATCCACTAGATAAACCCTAACAAAGTTCGATATTCAATTATGCATAAACATGAAATCTTTGAATGCCTAAAACCTAACAAGTAATTTACTCAGACATGATTGAAGTAACAACAAAGCAACAAGGATAGGCACAAATCATCATAGATAAACTGAATTTAAAGAGTAAGAGATAAGAAATCTTCTCTATATCGAAGTACAAAGGGAGATCTCCTCCTAGAATCCAAATCCAATGAAGAACAAAGATGAAAACGTGTTTAGTGTTTAGAGAAGAGATAGGCGGCTGCCTAGGGCTCCCTAGTCGTGCCCTCTAGCGGCTTATTGATGCTTATTCTCCTAAAGAGGATAAAAACAAGTATATATAAGTGTAGGATCTTCTAGGGCTTTAGTTTAGGACAAAAGGGTCTTTTACGTCAAAACTGCTCCAACGTTGGGCCAAGTAACGGACGGGCTTCTAGGCCGGTGTTGGAGTCTTCTTTGTGCCTTAATGAGTGCTAGCAACGGTCTGGAACATCGGTCCACGGACTGGCGCGGTGCTTGACTTGATTCTGCACTTGTTTCACTTCAGAGGCAGTTTGACGTGTCTTCAGTAAACTGAGCGTATCTTTCTGCTCACAGCTCCAAATGATATGATTCAAACTTCTTTGTGAAGCTAACTCAAAGATCTATCTTCTAACCAAGTTTCATCCAATTAAAAATTGAGTTGACCCTCCGTTTACTACTAAACTTCTGGCATATATGTTTTGTCCAACTTGGTAGATTGTGGTACCTTGTGAATTCTTTGGTCTTGATGATGTCTTTGGCTTATGAAAGTTTCTGTAGCTTGGTTTACACCTATTTTGGTCCTTTTAGCTCCGTTTTTCTTGATTTCCCTATTAAGACTCTAAAACTACAAGTACGAGGAAAACTACCTCTTTTGGCTGAAAAGCTTATTAAAGTGCATAGAAAATATAGTAAAATAGATGGTAAAAGTGGTAAAATATGGGAAATATCAACTCTCCCAGACTTAAACCTTGTTTGTCCTCAAGTTTAGGTTTTAGGCATTCAAAGATTTCATGTTTATGCATAATTGAATATCAAACTTTGTTAGGTTTTATCTAGTGGATTCTTCACCTCAATTCGATCGTAATGCTGTTTGCTTTTTTGGCCATCTTGCGAACTGATCTTAGGTTGATATACTCTCCAAAAGCTTGTTATATTGCCTGAACTAATATTTGGTGAGTATTGCGTCATAACAATTCGAAAGGTTAGTTATGAAGTGTATGAACAATCAAATCTTACACTTAAAGCATGTTTTCACCTTATAATAACCTGCGATAGTTGAGTCTATTAGGATAAAAGACGTAGATGGTTAGTTACGTCACGACAGTGGGATGACCTTACATTAGTGATTTGAGTTCTAAAACGATCTTTAAAAACCCGATATCTTTATGTGTTTCATGAGTCTCTGCGAATTGTCTAATGCCTAACACTTTTCTCTTATTGATTTATCCTTGCTTTTACTTTCTTTGCTTTATAATTGCTATTCATAAAACCACAAAACCAAAATCATATTTTGTCTTAGCTTAATTTGCATCACATAAATTCGTAGCGTATCATCTCTAGTCTTTGTGGATCGACCCCTAAGTACTACTGCGTTTGCCAGTGCACTTGCAGCTTTATCTAGGGTTATACATTTAAAGCTTGAATAACCCACGACATCAAGTTTTTGGCGTCGTTGTCGGGGACTAATTTGTTACCTACGAGTTTTTGATAAAGATTAAGTCTAAGATTTATTTTTCTTTATCTACTTTTGATTTTTCGTTTTTTCTTTTTGTTTTTGTGAGTGTTTCAGAGAGTCATCAATGGAACACTACAACCTCTATCCTAGGAGAATGGCGAGCTCTTACTACTATGAAACCATTGGGGATTATAACCCAATGCCTCATGACTATCATCAACCGCCATACTTCAACAATACTCGGTGCAATGTTCATATGTACCAACAACAACCTTGGGAGGCTTATGAGCGTGAGGATGCCTATCATCACCATCACTACGAGTATCCAAAGCCACTACAACAACTCCAAGATCATGCCTTTTCAATTACCCTAGACGATAAACTAGAATTGTTTGTGGCTCAACTCAAGGGAGAATTCAAAAATCAAAAATCTCGAAGGAGACAGAACAAGACTCGTTCTGGTTCAAGGCACAAACGAAATACCAGATCAACCCAAAAAAATCTGAAATTTGGTGAGACTATAGTATACAGTCATACGAAGCTACAAAAAAAAGCAGAACGTATTTTGGTATCACGGTCTGAAAGTTATGACCAATTTCCCAAGACTGAAGAAGAAGGATACGAAGCTGCAAGGAGCAAACTTCAAACTTGTTTTCAAGACGATGATTCTTTTGGATCTCAATTCCGATGTATATAGCCAAAGAAAAAGCTTATTTAAAATTACATGGATCGCAACATAATATCGGTCAAACACGCCGACCGATATTCGGACCGGTATCGCACCCCGATCGACCCACGACACGAGTGACCCAGTACCGGTCATGCGTATCGGTAAAAAATTGTGACCGGTACTAGAGCAAAACTGTCCCGCATTCCTGCCGCGACTTCACCGCAATACATGCTGCATTTTCTACCGCAATCCTACCGCAATTCCACCGCACCCCCACCGCAATCTTGCCGCACGCCCCACCGCAATCCTACCGTATTTTCTGCCGTGACACACGCGACCCGATACCGGCTCACACCGCCGACCAGTACCGCGACCGATATTACCTCGTCTCACGACTCCACACCCATCCGACTACCGTCTCGTGCCGCGTCTCGCCTAGGACCCGAGCCACACCTCGAACCATCCTAGTACCACGACTAGCACCCAACACCTTAACCGGTATTGATCACACCACGTCTGCATCAACCACCACACCATTGGAGTCACGAGCCATGGACCACCGAACCACCGCTTCGAACCACCGAGCCGACCACCTAACCGTTTGGTCAATGAGGTTAATTTTTCCTTTTTCACTCTTTTAATTATTTTACAACCATTTTTCACACATAATTTTTAAGAACCAATTTATTTTTGCATATTCAAGATTATTTAACTGCAAATTATTTGATTTATGAATTTTTGCATTAGAAATTACAATATTGGTTAGATTTAAATGGTCTTAAACATGATTTTCACATCTTGACATATTCATTGATTTCACTTAGATTAATAATTTTTAACAATATGGATTCATTATTTTGATTTCTTTTTGTTTAATATCTATTTTTCCTACCATTGGACTTAGACTTCAATACATACGTATTGAGGACTTAGCTCGAAGAAGTATTTAACAAGTAATTTCAAGTGTTTTTGTAAGGATATGTCGCTCTTTAACAGGACTGTAACAAGAATTTTTGTTGTGATGCGCACACTTCCAATCGTCTTTAAGCATTATTCGCCATTCAAATGAGATGTGTGAGAAAAGAGAAGTAATTGGAAACACATAGCCTGGTTACGATTCGTGCGGAATAACATATGCTCAGAATCGAAGAAGATCTCATATTGTTTGCAAAAATCCTAAGATTTTCTCGATCTCCGCTTACCAAC